>CM030363.1:130513550-130947234 GCA_017893485.1 Hemerocallis citrina | reverse complement strand
TGTCGAAAAGTCCGAACCCAAACTATTGCCACGTCACCTCGAAAACGCTGCTGCTGCCTTGGAGAATGCGCCCGATCAGAGCCGTGGCGTCAGAGCCAGAAGCTGTCTGTGTCCGAGTCGCCACATCAGCGTCCAGCTCTGTCGCCTTGGAAGCAGCGCCAAGGTCCACGTCAGACGAAGAAGAGGAAGACAGCAGGCTTCTGTCTGCTTCGCTGCGCACGTCAGGAGAAGAGGCAGGAATCCCCACCTGTCACGTGGGACCCGCCTGCTGTCGCTGTCACTGCACACCACACGTCGCTGTCGAACGTGTGCACTCAGCTATCCCCTTCTCTCCCTTTGTTTGATCTGAGCGGCACGCCAAAAGAGACACACAGAGAGAGAGAGTTATTTTTCTCTTTCTCTGACTTTTCCCTTATTTATTTATTTATTTATTTATTTATTTTAAAAGTCAGCCGTCACCTCCTCAATCTTCTCTCTTCCTTTGGTTTGTACTTATAGAGAACGGAAAGAGGAGTTAGGGTTTGCACTTTTTGCAGAAAAGTCATTCTTCTTTTATTTATTTCCTTCCTTATTTGATCTGAAATTTATTTCTTTCTCTTTTCTCCTTTTATTTCCTTTTCTTTCAACCACGTGCTTCTGCATACACAAAATAAGACCAAAATTTAGGATTTAAAAATAAAATAAATTAATTAGTTTAAAATTAATTAAACTAACTAAAAATTATATTAGCTCATTAAAATCCTTCTAAAATTATTTCGCATTTTTAACTCAACAAAACAATAATAATTAATAAATCCATTATTTTATTTTGTTTGTTGATTTTTTTCCACAAATCTTTACTTTTTGCATCAAAAATATTATTTCTTCAATAATAATTAATTAAATGAAATCTTATAGAAATAAGATGAATCATAGACAATGTCAACGAAAACAAGCAATTTTAATTGGTAAATGAATACAAATATTTGTATATAAATTAGACACATCAGGCTCGTAGATTCACGAATGGGCTTGAGCAGGATATCAAGAGGCATATTGTCTCTCTCCGTTTGCGTACTTATGCCGAAGCTCTTGAGGCAGCTCGAGCTTAGGAGCAGGCTCGTGGTGGTTCGACTTCTTCTCAGCGGACTATTCCTGCTGCTGTTGCTAGGCCTTCTGTTGGTCCTGTTCAGAGGCCTATCCATGCCCATCATATCAGGGCAGCTCCGTATCCTTCTGCTGGTTTTTCGTGGGGTGGTTTTTACGACTTTTGCCAGATCTCTGGGCATGAGCGTAAGAACTATTTCCGTGCCTCTCGTTGATGCTTTAGGTTTGGTGCTACTGATCATTCTATACGGGATTGCCCGTAGCATCTTGTGGCTCTTCCAGCCAGGGGTCCTGTCCAGCAGGCAACTCCAGCTCGTGGTCCAGTTAGGTCACCGCTTCCTCTTCAACGATAGATTGCCGGTCAGAGGGATGTTGTTCCGAGGAGAGGTCAGGCTTTCAACTTGACTGCTGTGGATGCTAAGACAGCTGAAGGAGTTGTGGTAGGTATATTTTTGCTTTTGTTGTTTTATTGCTTTCCCTTTTTGTTCCTTTCTTTGTTTTCTTTTGGTCCTGCTTTATTTCTTTCTGTTATCTTCTGCATTGTTGGTTTCCCTCACCCTTGATTGTCTACTTTTCTTTTCTCCTTGTCTTTGATTCCTTAGGTGTCGTCCTTGTTTGCTCTTTTCCCGCCCATGTTCTTTTTGATTCTGGGGCAACCCATTCTTTTGTCTCCTCACAATTTGTCGCTCACCATTAGTCGGATTACAGCAACATGTCTGAGGCTTGGAACATTTTGAAAGGTGGAGGTTTTTTCATTTTTTCCCATGAGTGCAGGCAATGTCCCATTGTTATTGGGGATGCAGATTTCAAAGCCAACCTGATTATAATTTGGAATTCAGGATTCGACGTCATTCTGGGTATGGATTGGTTCGGTGAAGCATATTTCATTATTGATTTTCGTGCCAAGAAGGTTGTTTTCAGAATTCCAGATCAAGTAGAATTTGAGTTTCATGTGGGGGAGTCTTCCCTTGGCCAAGCAAAGACTGTAGTGGTACAGGTGGATTTTGCAATGGAGTTTCACTCAGGCTGTGAGGTTGCGTCTCTAGTAGTTCGGGATTTCTTGGATGTTTTTTCAGATGAGTTGCCTGGCTTACCTCTTGATAGGAATGTGGAGTTCGGTATTGATGTTCAGCCTGGTACTGCACTGATATCGAAGAGTCCCTACAGGATGGCACCGGTTGAGCTAGCAGAGCTTAAGGTGCAGATTCAGGAGTTGCTTGATTTAGGTTTCATCAGACCAAGTGTTTCGCCTTAGGGTGCTCTGGTCCTGTTTGTCAATAAGAAGGATGGATGGTAGTCGTCATCTGTGCATTGATTATCGGGAACTGAACAGTGTTACTGTGAAGAACCGGTATCCTTTGCCCAGGATCGACAATTTGTTTGACCAGTTGTGTGGGGCTACTATTTTCTCGAAATTGGATCTTCGTTCTGGATATCACCAAGTCAAGGTGAAGGCCGTGGATATACAGAAGACTGCATTCAGGACTAGATACGGGCACTATGAGTATCTTGTGATGCCGTTCGGGGTCACGAATGCGCCAGATGTATTCATGAGTCTTATGAACCGAGTTTTCTCTCAGTTTTTGGATAGAATTATGGTGGTCTTCATCGATGATATTTTGGTGTATTCTCGGAATCGTGAAGATCATGCTGAGCATCTTAGAGTGGTTATGCAGACTTTGAGAAAGAATCAGCTCTATGGGAAACTCAGCAAGTATGAGTTTTGGCTTGACAGAGTTTCTTTCTTGGGGAACATCATTTCTGGCGAAAGTGTTTCTGTAGATCCTTCTAAGATTGTTGCTGTGAAGGATTGGCCTATTCCTAAGTCGGTTTCCGAAGTGCAGAGTTTTCTTGGTCGCGCTGGCTATTATCGAAAATTCGTCCAAGATTTTTCAAAGATTGCAGTGCCGTTAACTAAACTGACAGGAAAGGATCAGAAGTTTGGTTGGTCTGATGAGTGCAATGAGGCTTTTGTTGAGTTGAAGAACAGATTGATATCAGCACCTATGTTGAATATTCCAGATGGTTCAGGCAGATTTGTAATTCACTGTGATGCTTCGGGTAAGGGTCTTGGAGCAGTTCTTATGCAGAAGGGCCATGTTGTTGCGTATGCATCGAGGCAGTTGAGACCGCATGAAAAGAATTGTCCTACTTATGACTTGGAGTTAGCGGCAGTGATCTATGATTTGAAGCTGTGGAGACACTATTTACTTGGATACCAAGTGGAGAACTTTATAAACCACAAAAGTCTCAAGAATGTTTTCACCCAGAAGAAATTAAATATGAAGCAAAGGAGATAGTTGGAGCTTATGGCCGATTATGACATCAGTTTGCAATACCATCCTGGTAAATTAAACTTGGTACCAAATTCTTTGAGCAGGAGACCGGCAATTATGTTTCTTACTCAGCAGAGTGATCTCATTGAGCAGATGCGGAGGTTAGATTTGGAGGTTTTGTTGCCGAGTTCTGGTCAGTGTTGTCTTCCGCTTCAACTTCAGTCTTCTCTTGTTGATCAGATCAAAGAGGCTCTGGTTGGTGATGCGCAGTTACAGGGTTTTTGAGCTGAGGTTAAGTCTGGGTCCATAATGGATATGGTTATTCATGCCGATGGTTCGCTTCGTTTTGGTTCCCGGTTGTGTGTCCCTAAGGATGAAGTTCGTCAGAGGTTGGTTGAGGAAGCTCATCAGTCTTCGTATTCTATCCATCCTGGTGGTACTAAGATGTATCGAGATTTGAAGCTTAATTTCTGGTGGCATGGTCTGAAAAGGGCTGTAGCTCAGTTTGTTGCTCAGTGTTTGATCTGTCATCAGGTTAAGGCAGAGCATCAGAGAACTACTGGACTTCTTCAACCGCTTTCTATTCCGGAGTGGAAGTGGGAACATATCACCATGGATTTTGTGACCGCTTTGCCGAGGAGTCCTAAGGGTTACAATGCTGTTTGGGTGATTGTCGACCGTTTGACGAAGAGTGTTCACTTCATTCTCTTTCGTGTCGGTCAGTCTACTGAGAGCCTTGCTGAGTGGTACATGCAAGAGATTGTCATGCTTCAATGGGTTTCAGTTAGTATTGTATCTGATAGGGATACGAGATTCAGATCTCAGTTCTGGGAGAGTCTTCAGGCTAGTTTGGGGAGTAAGTTGAAGTATAATACAACTTTCATACCCAGACCGAGGGACAGTTAGAGCAGACTGTTCAGATCCTTGAGGACATGTTGCAATCCTGTATGTTGCAGTTCGGTGGATCTTGCGAGGACCATTTGCATTTCGTAGAGTTCTCGTACAATAACAGCTTTCAGGACAGTTTTAAAGCTGCACCATTGAGGCACTTTATGGGCGGAAGTGCAGATCACCAGTGTGCTGGGATGACATTGACGAGAAGAAGTTGTTGGGTCCAGAGTTGATCACCAGGACAGTTGATGCTGTGACTCAGATCAGGAAGTATCTTCAGGCAGCTCAGGATAGGCAGAGGCGGTGGGCTGATGTCCATAGGAGGGCTTTGGAGTTTTTTTTTGGTGACCATGTTTTCCTAAAGGTATCGCCGTGGTGCGGTGTCATTCGGTTCGGTGGTAGGGGCAAGCTTAGCCCTAGGTTTATTGCACTGTTTGAGATTTTGGAGCGGGTAGGCAGGGTGGCCTATCGTCTCGCTTTGCCACCAGCATTATCTGGAGTGCATGATATTTTCCATGTCTCACAACTCAGGAGATATATCCATAATGAGAGTTACATTATCGACTACTCTGAGTTGACCGTGCGGTCGGATTTGACTTGTGAGATTCTGCCAGTTGCTATTGTGGATCGACGGGAGAAAGTGCTTAAGAATAAGGTCATCAAGCTGGTTCGTGTTGCTTGGAATTCTCACTCGCTTAGTGAGTCGACTTAGGAGCTAGAGGAGGAGATTCAGCAAAAGTTTCCTCATTTGTTTGAGTAGTGGTTGTTTTCTTTTGTTTTGCTTTGTTTTCTTTCTTTTCTTTTCTCTCAGGGTTACCCTATGTATCTTCTTTTTGAATTTCGAGGACGAAATTCTTTTTGTTAGGTGGGTAGGATTGTAAACCCCTGTTTTTTGTTTTTCGTATTCTTGGTATATTTTTCTTCTTTCTTGAGTATTTATACTCTTCTTGTATTTTGGATCGTATATTGGAGTTGTTTTCAATATATATATTCATTTTATTTCATTTTGAGCTCTTTGTGTTTGATTATTCGTCTTTTTCTTCGTTGTTTATCGATTGTTGTTTTTCTCTTTATTGGATTCTGTTCTATTCTTTTTCTCATGTTTTGGGGTGATCGCGATTTCATTTGCCTAAGCTATTATTAATAATCCTATTTTCAATTTAAATCCTAGGCCCTCATGATTATCTCTAAACCCAATTGAATAACCATCTCCTACTACTACTCCTAATAAACCCATAAACCCAATTACCCAACTATCATACTACAAACCCTAATCACCTCCGATATAAACTAATCCTCTCTCTCTCTCCCTCTCTACCACAACCTAACCCTATCCCCCTAGCACTGTGCAACCACCGAAACCCCAACCCCCAATTACTGCCAAAAATCCCAGCATCCTAACCCTTCACCATCAACCTCCCGATCCTTCACCTTCAACCCATTCCTGCTGCACCTTAGACCCACTGCCGTGACCCCATTACTGCACCCAACCCATCGCTGACCACCCTACTCCGAGTGCGCTCATCGTCTCTCCATCTCTCCATCGTTCTTTCCCTCTCGCTGTCTCTGTTCGGCGCGCCCAGCAACAACAACAGCAGCAGTGAAGCCAACACTCAGCCAGCGCCACCGCCGCCCCTCCAATCTCTCTCCCTTTCTTGTTGGTTGTGTGCGTGCACGGGTTTGCACGTGCAGATTGCTTGGTTCGTGAGCTTTGTTCGTGGGTTTTGTTCGTTACCGGGATCCATTTTCGTTATTCTTGGTGTTCGTTTCGTTTTCGGTTAAGGCAAGTAACTTGTACTTAATTCCTTTGTATGATATAAGACATAATTTCCGCTTGTAGTGTAGTTGGGTTCTAGAGACAACTCGCGTGTGATGTATCTTGATGAGTATTGCCTCTATAGTGCTATTGACCATAGTTGCCTCACGACACAAATTTGACATGAAACAAATTAGGTTTTGACCGTTCTTGATGTGATTATATTTGTTGAATAATTATGAAAAATCGTTTGTTTGTTTGGATCTATGTGATATACTTGTTGTGGACATGCTATATACCTTATTTCATGATGTTTGGATATTTAGTACTCTATAACATGTTTGGTTGTGTTTGGAACGAGTTTCATATGTTGTATGTTGATTTATTGTTCAGAGGAAAATCTGTATTTTGTCAGTGATTAGTTTTGATTGCTATTTTAGACCATATTAAGGTCAGTATCTTAACTTCAGTATTAAACATGATTTTTAGAGAAATAAATCTTCTTTCTAAACTCTCTAACCTTGATCGATTTTGTTTTCGAATATGGGAGTTATGATTGTTTTACTACAGAGATGTATTTCATTTCCAGATTTCGTTTCTTGATGATTTTGATGACTAAACTATTTTGATACTAGTGCTAAACAATTATTTTGACTTGAAATTTTGGTCAATATTTCTAAACATAATTATGGATTACCCAAAATTTTGGTGAATTTTATTGATTAGTTTTATATGCCGTTTCATGCTTGTTTATAAAAACTATACCTGCAGGATTTTGCTCTCTGTTCTGTAAAGATTTGTATTTTCAGCCTAATTCCTTTTACTGTATGAAAAATGTTTATGAAATATGAAATTTAACTTATTTTGTCTATTTTCATCTTCCTTTGGTGGATTTGGATTTCGTTTCACGGTTTGCGAGATATTACAGTTTTCGTACAGCAGTGCTGGGAATTCCAAATTTGCCAAACTATCGTTTCTTGATATTTTTTGATTTTCGTTGGCTAAACTAATCTTACTGGAAAATTATGAAAATTTATATTCTGATACTAGACATATAGGGGAATATCCCAGATTTTTTCTGGATTTATTTGAGGTGTTTTGATGCTGTTTTCTTGACTGTGAATTCGATTTACTGATTTCTGGCTGAATGTATTTTCTGGTTTCAAATCAGTTTTGAGTTATGTTTTTCTAATACACCATATGACTTATATGTATTTGCTGGATTCGGTTAGAAGTCTATTTTCTAGATTCTCTAACGGATTCAGGTTTTGATATTTGTGGAAACAGGAATCGCTGTTTTAGTACTGTACTGTCGTGCTGTCCTGAATTAGGAAGTACCCTATTTTGTTCTGTTATGTGACTAGTTATCATCTGTACATACTTATATGTTATTCTGAACTTGTTAATCATTATATCATGCTAGTTTTACTCTGTTTTGTGCACATACACATTTGTCTGATAATAGTTATAAAATGATCAAGCCGGGATTTATGGAAAAGATCTAGTAGTGGGAAAGCATAGAAATGTGTACTTAGAAGGGGGCCCCTATTTCCTGTATGATTATCTGTTATCTGTTATCTGTTATCTGTTATTCTGTACCCTGTCAATATTACTTTCTATAGGAAGGTGTAGGGAAGAAGAGAACCACTAGGTTCTATCTGTCTGTCTGGATCTGTTATCTAATATCTGTCTGAACCCTGAGTGACGGCCCTATATGATCCCCTACGAAATCTACAAACGTAACTATTTTGAATGTAGCAACCATGTGATAAAAGGATGGCACATGAAGTGCTACCTATTTAGTAATTAATACAAGACTTATAAGTATCTGAATCTAGCATCTGTATCTGATATCTGAATCTGAATATGAATCTGTAATCTATTATCTGTATTTGATTTTCTGATTATCTGACTATCTGATTATATGTTATCTGTCTGACACTATCACTTGACACCATTATTTGACACTATCTGTATATCTGTCTGCATGCTATTTGATTTTGACACTTGACACACGTTAGTATACCATGCTAGTTTATTCTGCTATACCATGATGTATCTGTTTCTGCTATTATTTAGATTTGTTAGTTTTCCTTGTACTTGTATCCTGTATTACAAGCGGCCCGTAACTTGCATTGACGGGTACTTGTTTCCTTTTTTCCTTTTCCTGCAATTTGTTGATTGCAGACCAGGATGGTCGTTTGTCCGATATTATTGGAGAAATGAAATATTAGTGTTGTACTACTTTTGCTTTTATTATTATCTGTTGCTTTTGAACAATGTATTTGAGTACCTGGATTTTATTTTTATTTGGGTGATGTGACCCTGTATACTAACTTGTTCGGTTCTGTTTGTTTGAGACTATTATATTATTGGTTTTCAATTAAATTTTGTTGGCACTTTGTTTTGTTTTGAGATAAACATGTCTGTGTGAGGATGATTCTTTTGGCTTCCGACTCTGATTATTCTGAGATTTGTTGGAAGATTCTTAACTTCTTATGGATGATCATCATTCGCTGGGTTGAGTCGCGTATCTGTATTCCGTATTCTTTTTAGGAAGTGGGGCGTGACAGCTATTGACCATTTAGTGCGAGATTGTCTGCAGCCGCAACAGCAGATGGCTCTTCTAGCCGAGGGTCCAGTTCAGCAGGTAGCCCCAGCTCGTTGTCCTGTCAGGCCACCACTCCCTCCTCAGCTCCAGATTGTCGGTTAGAGGACCGTTGCCCCCAGGAGAGGTCATACTTTCAACCTGACAGTTGCAGATACTGAGACAGCAGAAGGTGTTGTTGCAGGTATATTTTGCTCTTATTGTTTTATTGTTCCTCTTTTGCTTCTTTTTATTTGTCTTGCATGTATTCTTTCATATTATCTTTCTGCATTGTGTTTTCCTCACCCTTATTCATCCATTCTTTTCCTCCTTGTCCTTTTGATTCTATTTTAGGTGTTTTCCTTATTTGCTCTTTTCCTGCTCATGTTCTGTTTGATTCCGAGGCAACCCAATCCTTCGTCTCTTCCCGGTTCGTGGCTCGCCATCAGTTGGAGTGCAACATCATGTCAGAGGCTTGGAACATTGTGACAGGTGGTGGTGTTGTCATTCATTCCCAGGAGTGCAGGCAGTGTCCCGTGATTATTGGTAGCGCAGACTTCAAGGCCAACTTGATTGTAATTGGGAATTCAGGATTCGACGTCATTCTCGGTATGGATTGGTTGGGTGAATCCCATGCCATTATTGATTGTTGTGCTAAGAAAGTTGTGTTCTGAATCCCAAATCGCGTAGAGTTTGAGTTCCATGCCGGGGAGATGCCCCTTGGCCGAGCTGAGACTGCAGTTGATCAGGAGGTTTGTGCGATGGAATTGCATTCAGGTTGTGAGGCTGTGCCGCTAGTAGTGTTGGATTTCCTGAATGTTTTTCCAGATGAGTTGCCTGGCTTATTCCTTGATAGGGATGTAGAGTTCGGTATTGAAGTTCAGCCTGGTACGGTGCCGATATTGAAGAGTCCTTACAGGATGGCACCGGTTGAGTTAGCAGAGCTTAAGGTGCAGATTCAGGAGTTGCTAGATTTGGGGTTCATCAGACCCAATGTTTTGCCTTGGGGTTCTCCAGTCCTTTTTGTCAACAAGAAGGATGGTATTCGTCGACTGTGCGTTGATTATCGGGAACTGAACAGTGTTACTATAAAGAACCGATATCTGTTGCCCAGGATCGATGACATGTTTGACCAGTTGAGCGGAGATGTTGTTTTCTCGAAGTTGGATCTTCTTTCTAGGTATCATCAGGTCAATGTGAAGGCGACTGATGTACAAAAGACTGCATTCAGAACCAGATATGGGCACTATGAGTTTCTTGTGATGTCATACTGGGTCACAAATGTGCCTACGGTATTCATGAGTCTTATGTACAGGGTCTTTCATGGATAGATTTGTGGTTGTCTTCATTGATGACATTCTGGTATATTCTCGGAATCGGGAATATTATGCTGAGCATCTTAGGTTGGTTCTGCAGACTTTGAGGGAGAATCAGCACTGTGGAAAACTCAGCAAGTGTGAGTTTTGGCTCGACAGGGTTACTTTCTTGGGGCACTTATCTCTGGTGATGGTATTTCTGTGGATCCGGCCAAGGTTGAATCTGTGAAGGATTGGCCAGTTCCCAAGTCAATTTCAGAGGTGAGGAGTTTCCTTGGTCTAGCTGGGTATTATCGGAAATTCGTCTAAGATTTTTCAAAGATAGCAGGACCATTGACTAAGCTAACTGGGAAGGATCAGAATTTCTGTTGGTCTGAGGCTTGTAGTGAGGCTTTTGTTGAGTTGAAGAGCAGGTTGACATCAGCGCCAGTGTTGACTATTCCAAATGGTTCAAGCAGATTTGTAGTTCACTGTGATGCTTCGAGTAAGGGTCTTGGAGCAGTTCTGATGTAGAAGGGCCGAGTCATTGCTTATGCATCGAGGCAGTTGAGGCCGCATGAGAAGAACTATTCGACTCATGACTTGGAGTTAGCAGCAATGATCTTTGCTTTGAAGCTGTGGAGACATTATTTACTTGGGGACCAAGTGGAGATCTTTACAGACCAAAAAATTCTCAAGTACGTCTTCACCCATAAGGAGTTGAACATGAGGCAAAGGCGTTGGTTGGAACTTATGGCCGATTATGACATCAGTTTGCAATACCATCTTGGTAGAGTGAACTTGGTGCCAGATGCTTTGAGCAGGAGACCGGCAGCTATGTTCTTGACTCAGCAGAGTGATTTGGTTGAGCAGATGTGGAGGTTGGAGTTGGATGTGTTATTACCGGGTTCTGATCGGAGTTGTTTGGTGCTTCAGCTGCATTCGTCTCTTGTTGATCAGGTCAAAGAGGCTCAGGCTGGTGATGTGCAGTTGTAGGGTTTTCGAGCTGAAGTTGAGCCTGGTTCCGGAACGGACATGGTTATTCATGCTGATGGATCGCTTCGTTTTGGGTCCAGCTTGTTTGTCCCGAAGGGTGATGTTCGTCAGAGGTTGCTTGAGGATGC
Organism: Hemerocallis citrina; assembly: GCA_017893485.1. Taxonomy (NCBI): domain Eukaryota; kingdom Viridiplantae; phylum Streptophyta; class Magnoliopsida; order Asparagales; family Asphodelaceae; genus Hemerocallis; species Hemerocallis citrina. The sequence goes on along the minus strand of CM030363.1, from coordinate 130,936,219 downwards.
CCACTAGTCGTCGTATTCTATCCATCCTGGAGGTACTAAGATGTATCAGGATTTGATGCTTCATTTCTGGTGACACGGAATAAAGAGGGCTGTGGCTCGGTTTGTATCTCAGTGTTTGATCTTCTAGTAAGTGAAGGCAGAGCATGAGAGGACCACCAGACTTCTTCAACCGCTTCCCATTCCGAAGTGGAAGTGGGAGCATATCACTATGGACATTGTGACCACTTTGCTGAGGAGTCCTAATGGTCATAATTCCATTTGGGTGATTGTCGACCAACTGACGAAGAGTGCTCACTTCATTCCCTTCCATGTTGGACAGTCTACTGAGAGCCTAGCTGAGAAGTACATTCAAGAGATCGTCAGACTTCATGGGGTTCTGTCAGTATTGTATCCGACAGGGATACGAGATTCAAATCTTAGTATTGGGAGAGTCTTCAGAGCAGTTTGGGAAGTAAATTAAAGTATAGTACAACTTTTTATCTCCGGACTGATGGACAGTCAGAGAGGACCATCCAGATTCTTGAGGAAATGTTGAGATCTTGTATGCTGTAGTTTGGTAGATCATGGGAGGACCATTTGCATCTCGTAGAGTTCTCGTACAATAACAACTTTTAGGCCAGTCTTAAAGCTGCACCATTCGAGACACTTTATGGGCAAAAGTGCAGATCACCAATGTGTTGGGATTACATTGGTGAGAGGAAGTTGTTGGGTCCGGAATTGATTACTAGGACAGTTGATGCGGTGACTCAGATCAGGAAGCACTTGCAGGCAGCTTAGGATCGGCAGAGGCGATGGGTTGATGTCCATCAGAGAGCTTTGAAGTTTGAGGTTGGTGACAATGTTTTCCTAAAGGTATCACTTTGGCCCGGTGTCATTCGGTTTGGTGGTGGGGGCAAGCTCAGCCCCAGGTTTATTGGACTGTTTGACATTGTGGAGCGAGTAGGCAAGGTGGCCTATCGTCTTGCATTGCCGCCAGCTTTATTAGGAGTGTGCGATGTTTTCCATATTTCACAACTCAGGAGATATATCCGAGATGAGAGTCACGTGATCGACTATTCTGAGTTGACCGTTCGTCCGGATTTGACTTGTAAGATTCTGCCAGTTGCTATTTTGGATCGGTGAGAGAAAGTACTTAAGAACAAGGTCATCAAGCTGGTTCGTGTTTCTTGGAATTCTTACTCGTTGGTTGAGTCGACTTGGGAGCTGGAGGAGGAGATTCAGCAAAAGTTTCCTCATCTGTTTGAGTAGTTTTTTTATTTTGTTCTTGTTTTTTTTTCGGGGTTACCCTATGTATCTCTTGTTCGAATTTTGAGGACGAAAATTTTCTTGTTAGGTGGGTAGGATTTGTAACCTTTGATTTCCATTTTTCGTATTTTTGGATGTATTTTTCTTTTTTTGGGTATTTATTCATCCTGTATCTCTTTTGAACCTTGTTTGGATCTTCATTTTCTATATATATTCATTTATTTGATTTTTCACCTTCATTTGATCTTCTTGATTCTGTTGTCCCCTATTATTTTATCTCTGTTTGATCGAGCTTGTATTTTGATCCTCATTATTCAAATTTCTTTTTTTCGTGCCTTATTTTATTTATCCATTTTGTTTCCATCTCATTATTTTTGGATCACTCTATTTCTTTTTTATTTTGATTTATTCATACCCAAAACCCTATATTCTATTTAATTGAACACTAACCCTATTCATACCCTATTGGATCTATTATAGGACCCAATACCCATTTTTTTGCATGCAAACAACTACTATACTTACAGAATTTTCTTTCTGTTCAGTAAAGAAACTTAATTTCGACCTTAGTCTATTTCTATGTATAAAAACTTTGTGAATATGAATTATAGCCTACTGTATCTATTTTATCCCCCTTTTGACGGATCTGGATTTCGATTTGTATTTTGCGAGGTTTTGCAGTTTTCGTATTGCAGTGTTTAAGATTTCAGATTTACAAATTTGTCATATCTTGCTGTTTTCTGATTTTACTTGACTATTCTATTTATGTTGGAAAATTATGAAACTTTATATTCTGATACTAAACATAATAGGGAATACCCCAGATTTTTCTTGGATTTAATCAGTAAATTTTATGCCGTTTTCCTGTTTATGAATACAAACTTCTAATTTCTAGCTGAACACGTTTTCTGGGTACAAACTTGTTTTGAGTCCTGTTGTTGTGAAATATCATATGACTTATATATATTTGCTGGATTCGGCCGAGAGACTATTTTATAGATTTTCTGATGGATCCAGGTTTGCATGTTTGTGGCATCGGGAATTCCACATTTAGTGCAGTACTGTCTTGCTGTCTTGAACTAGAATTTTTGTTGTCTTACTCTTTTATGTGTTGTCTTTCACCAGTACATGTTTAACTTCCGACCTGAACCTGTTACTTGATCTTGCCATGTTATTCTTGCCCTGTTTTGTGACACGTACATATTTGTTTGATAATAATAACAAATAACCAAGCCGGGGTTAAAGGAAAGATCTAGTAGTGGACAATATAGGAGCATGTACTCGGAAGGGGACTCGTGTTTCCCGTATGACCAAGTTACTGTAAGACCTATTTTTGGATTTTTTGTATTTTCTTTTCTTTTGATCATTGTATTTGGATTCCTTTATTATAGTATATTTTGGCGTTTCTTGGGTTCTTTTATTCTCTCTTGATCGATCTGTGTTGGGTTCATTTATTTTCTCTTGATCGATCTGTGTTCTTTGGTTGGACTCTTTTCTCTTTACAAATTTTGCTCTTTCTATTTTGAGTCTGATTTGTTCCCCTTTATGTTCGTCTCATCTAATTGCATTCATTTTTCTCTTTTTGGAGCCAAAACCAATACCCAAAACCCACAAAATCTCAACCCAAAACCCTAATTCTTAATCCCATATATATACCCTATTAAATAACCCTAATTTATTTCACACACACTCTCTCTCCGCCGTTTTCTCTCTCCCCGATCCCAAACTCTCTTTCCCTCTTTCTGTTTCGCTGCACCCAAACCCAAACCGAACACCCCCTTACCCCGTTGCCTTCTCCGACCACCTTCCACGGTCACCATCCCCTCACCCTCGTCACTCTAGCCCCATCCTCGTCGCCTTCATCCAACCCGTCGCCATCTCGCCGTAACCCATTGCCTGTCGCTTTGCCGCCGTCGTTCCTCATCTTCGTGCCCCCAGTGCCTTCGCCGTCCCTCACTGCTAACCCTCGCATCCACCGAAGATCCCCTAGCACTGTTGTCGTCGTCGTCTAAGCCCCGATGTCGTCTTCCTCTGTTTTCGAGCAAAAACAGAGTCTGCTTTGCGTTGCCTTGGCCGTTGTCGTCACTTCCAGACCACACCATCATCGTGGTCATCGTCGACCTTGCCACAGTCATCACCGTAGTCCAGAGCCTCGCCGCCAGTCTCGCCGTGCTCTCTCTCTCTCTCTCTCTCTCCGCCAAAGGTTGAAGACGAGAGCCGATTGGTCGATTTCGATGTTCTGTGTTTTGGCACAGCGGATCCAAGATCGTTGTTCGCTGTTTTGGGCCGATCGGGTGTGGGCTTTTCCCGAGTTGCTATTGTTGCTTACTGGTTGATTCTTTGCACGTATTTCGCACGTGCTCTTTTGGGATTTTCGTCCTGGATTTTGATCACGTTATTCTATATTATTTGAATCTACAAATTAACATGCAAGTCTCCTCTTGAACTAATATTTTGGTTTTGTTCAAGTTTATTTGATCTCTGCAAGTAGATCCAGTCCCATTTGATATCATACTGCGTTGACAATTCTGTTAAGTTTATCGAGGGTTTACACGAGCTAATCCGACATACTCTTAACTCTCTTTGATCTAAAACCTATTCCCTATTGTTTCATACATATGAACATTTAAATAACTAGATTCATGCATAGGACTACTTGATAAGTTGGACATGTTAAATTGTATGCGCTAGATTGAAGTTGATCGATGAATTGATACCATGCCTGTGATAATTGTATCTTAAACTTAGAAATTTGCATGTTGACACCTAGGATCACTTTGGTTACCAATTTGCATGCTACATGTGATTGTATGATTTATTTATTGCCCTTTTATGTTAAAACAATTTTTGGACTGCTAGTTGTTTCATTTTAAATCAGATTTTCAACCACGTTAATGTCATAATTTGAAATAACTTGCTGAACATAAATTGTAGCCCCAAATGTCTAGTTCACTTTCCCTTTTTACGGATTTGAATTCCAATGTGTAATCTGCTAGATATCATCATTTTAGTACAGCCATGTTAGAAATTCCAGATTCACAAATGCATGCCTACCCTGCTGTTTCTTAATTTAATTGACCATGCTAACAGTAAAAGAAAAATCTGAAATAAATCTAGTAAAACCTATACACATGTAGGAATCACCCAGAATTTTTATAGATTAATGAGTTCTCTGACCTGAAATAATTAGTTGAACACAACTTTCTGCATGCTGCCTGAACATAAAACCTAAATAGAATAGAGTTTTACCCTAGTTCCTGTATCTTTTATATGACTTAATTATATTCACTGGAACCGTGTGGAAGTCTACTTTCTAGACCTTCTGACGGCTTCAGATTTTCTACTTTGTTGTGGCTGCAATCAGTATTTTAGTACAACAAGGTCATACTATCCTGGTTATGTGAATTGTCCTTATTTGATTTGTTTGCCTTTTGCTTTGTTTGTAACGTGTAGAATTAGAAACACTTATTATTATAGAATATTGACACCCTCTTGTATTCTCATATAGGATGAAAATAAATTATTAACAAGCCGGGATATTATGGATAGACTTGGTAGTGAACGATCGGAAAATGTACTCGGTAAAGGCCTTCTCGCTCGCATGAATACTTGACATGGAAGGAGGAGTATTAATTGCAGTGATTAATTGTTGATTCTTGCATGTAAATTATTGCTATCAATGCCGAGTATATAATCCGTGAATTCACCAACGGTCTAAAACGATCACTGTGCTTGCACCGAACCTGTGGAATGGGACGCAGTAGTACGTGCACTAGATAGATTAATAAAATACTTAATAACCTGCATCTCATACTTGACCTTGACTTGACATCATTCATTACATGCGTGATTATTGTAGACCTTTGATATTATTTCCTGTCTTTGCTTTGCTATTTGTCTTTGATCCTGTCCCTTTTTCCTTTGATATATATGTTTCCTTTATCCTCTATTTTCCTCTACTTGCTGCACACGACTTGCTTTAAGGGCACTCTTTTCTCTCTTTTTAGATCAAGATTTTACAGGTACTGAAGGATCGATCCCCGAAGGAGTTGGTGAGCAACGTTTCTAAAGATGGAACTAGATTGTGCTACTTAAATTTATTTTCTGCTAGATTTATTTCTCGAATATTGTTATGACTTGTACTTTCTTTTGGGCTTTATGACCTGGCATTTGTTTTGATCCCAGAGGTTGGATATTTATGTTGTTGGATTATTTCATTTATTATTGGAATTTATCTTCGATTCATGTGATTATATTTCTTGCGTGGTTGTACTTTGTTGTTCATAATGCTGAGTTAGTCTGGTACAGCTTATGGATGGTGTTTACATCATTCGCTAGGCCTACGTTACGTACTCGTATTCCGTATTGTGGGAAGCAGGGCGTGACAGGGTTTTTAGTGGTATCAGAGCCCAGATTTTGGATAATATATCAGTCAAACGTGATCGACTTTGTGAAGGTTTGGCTTTGATTGATATATTAGTCGAGTTTGGCTCTAGCCGGGTTAAACCCGGTGATTTGCACACCACGATTGTAGTACCCCGTATTTTTAAATACTATTTTTGAGATTAGAAAATGAATTAAAATGATTTTTGGTGATTTAATAAATGTTAATTTAGAAATTTATCTTCTACGCATGCAAAACACGTGCGAATGTTGTCTTTGAAAGCTTAAAGCCAAAAATTATTTTGTGGAAACTCATTATTTATTATTTGAGATTATTCGTGATTTTTCTAGATTTTTCTGATAATTATTGGACTTATTTGCAAATATTTCAAAAAGAATGACTTTTGTGCAAAATTACCAATGGGTGAAAACTCCAGAATTTCAGTTTTTTAGGCTGGATATAATGACTAGTCAATTCAGGTATAATGAGTTTACCTTTTGTTTCAACATATTCGATTTATTTTACAAGTTTTGATAAAAGTGGATCTTTTCGCAAAATTTGCTATTTTAAGGGGTGAAAGTGCAAAACTGTTTTTCTGGATTTTCCTATAGAGCCGGCTGATACTGGAGGGGATCTTTTTGATTTTTGAACTTGATTAAATTGGTTTTTAACTAATTTCAAATAAAAGATCTAATTATGTGAAGGGGTATTTTAAAAGGAGTATTTTGCAAACATTTTCTAAAACCCTAGAATCTTAAATCCCGGACTATATAAAGTTTTGTGCAGCCGCCTTTTGCTGTACAACATAGGAGATTTCTTATTTCTTATTATTTTGGATTTCAAAGGAGGAGATCTCGGATTTCTTACGAAGGAGGAGCTTTTCTTATTTTTCTGTTCATCTTCGTTATATCTCTTCAACAAGGTGAGTGATATATTTGTTTTGTTTTGTCCTTTGAATGATGTATGTGGTGTTTCATCTCCTAAAAATCATGCTAGGGTTTGGGTATTAATATAGATGTTGGATTGATGGTCAAAAATTGAATTTTTGTGAAAACCTTAATTATTTATGAGTAGAATTTTATGTGGATGATTTGAAAATTTTGAACGACCTATTATAGATCATGGGTAGGTTATTTCTTGGGAATATATGTTGACTTTATTGAGTATGGTGATTGTCATGCATAGATTGAATAAAGATGAGATTATTATTACCCTTGAGTATTGGTTGAATGCAATTGATATGGTAATGTTGAAATTGTTTATGTTCATGAGTTAATCATGGTGATTGAGTTTGAAGAACCTTGAGAAGGGCTAATGAATCAAAAGATTAAGTCTTCAGAATTAAATTGTGGAAATTGATTTGGGGTTTGATGTAGTATAACCAAATTGGGGATTTTGAGATTTTGGTGAAAGGTTTGTTTGAGTTGGATTTCGTAAACGCTGAGATTTAATTCTGAATATGGTTTATTTTAATTGATGGATTGTAAAGTTCTTTGGTGCATAAACATGCACAATATTTTTCATGAATACTATGAGTTTTGAAGGAAATTGAGTTTTTATGTGTTTTCAAAGAGTTTGTCTATATCTCGACCTATTTTGGTGTTGATATGGTTTGAACCTGAATACGAAGCTATTTCAATAAATAATTGATTCTTAAGAAACTCTATTTTGATTGTATGCACAATTCATGTTTTAAATGAAAGAAATCAATAAATTGGTATTCTTATAAATTCAAGTAGTTTTGATTTGGTTTTATTGACTATTATATATCCTATAAGTTGTACTTAATCATATAAGAAATATGCTTTTGTAGAAATCGTTTTCATAAAGTAAATCTCGTATCGGTTGAAATGTGCACAACCAAAAATTTGCAGTCTGCAGGTCGACAGTCGACCGGTGGTATTTTACAGGCGACCGTCGTGACCTGGCTGCAGTGCTTTTTAGTTTTCTTGAAATTTCGTTCTAGACAGTTGACCGATGACTTTTTACAATCGACTGGCGCTACTTAGAAATGTTTTAATTGATGTTTTGGATTTTTCTCTCTAGATAGTCGACCGACGCTTGTGTATAGTTGACTGATACTGATGTATCTTGATATATTTGAATGTTCTTTTAAATGATTTATTTTCTATATGTTTTAATCTATAACTTACTATTTTATACCTTATCTTCTGCTGAACATATGTTTTAAAGTTGTTTTAATTGAGCAATTTGTGATGGCAGATTGGTTTGGATATTTGGGTGTGAGTCTCTAGAGGGTGTGTGTAACCCTAGTATGCTGGCGGTTGAGATATTTGTGTTTTAGGCCTGTTAAGGCATTTTAGTTGATCAGTTGTTGAGTTAAGTCCGGTAGGATACACCAACTCTAGGAGATTCGTAAAGTAATTAAATAACCTAAATGATAAGGACAGGCACTAGTGGTGATATGATGAATGAGAACATGCGTTATGGACCTCAGTGTGGCTCGCGGCGTGAGATAATCCCCAGAATTATCCAGGTGTGAGTGAAATAGTCTCCGGAATTACCTGTATTGTGGGATTGATCTCCGAAATTATTGGGGTCGAGGTGACACTCATGTGGCATTCGTGTGATGGGGTGCCATAGCTTGCGGTGTGGGGTATTCTCGAAGATTCCCAGGTGTGAGTGAAATAGTCTCCGAAATTATCTGTGGATAGAGAGTGACCTCCGGAATTATCGGGGCATGGGCTAATACTCACAGTGTATCTATATCTCGTAGTAATCATAGAAGTAAGATTAGTTGCATAGCGGAAAATTAAACCCTATAAAGTGGAGAACGTTAAAGGCTTGCTTCGGACCTATGTAGAGTGGGATGCATAGACTCCGACAAGTACGCATTAGGGAGTCAGCATATAGCAATGATGTTTTCTTGACTTGGTATTATGCATGTGTTTTCGGTTTTCTACACTTGATACTTAGTGTAGCTTCACTTGATGTTTTCGTGTTTCATGGTTATTCCTTAATTCATTTACTCTTGTTTATTTACTGTTGTTGATGAATCTATGCTCTATTTATGTTGTTTGTTTTTATGTCACTCACACCGTTATGGCTGACCCCTTTAGTTTTGGGGGTTAGAATTATCTCTAGCCTCATATTTTACAGGTGATTACCTATAGCTTGGGATTTAGATGCTTGAGTTAAAGTGATGTAATGGATTGTGTGATTTTGTAAAAGGAAGTGTTGTAAAGAAAGAAAGTTTGTAATTCAAGGTGTATGTTTTCTGCTGTGCTATGTAAATATTATTATAATAAAAGTTTGAAAAAAATTTTATTGGTATTTTGGGCTATGTTTAATATTACATTTGAAATTGATGCTGGGAATTGTGCCACATATTTCTGAGATATCATATTGGAAATTCGGGGCGCTACAACGATAATCACATGAATACTTGTATAATAACCAACATATAATCTGGGTACTGACTATTTTTGATCGTGTTTCAGGCTATGGCTCGTGGGAATTCTTCTTCCCATCCGGGAGATAAGCAGCCGGACAACGCTGGCATTCTCCAGATGGTTCAGCAGATGATGGCTCTTCAGCAGGAGCACAATGAATTGAAGAGAGCCACTTTGGCAACCAATAGGAATGTCACTGTACTTGCACCTGGGCCACTGCCATCTAGGCCCGGTACGGTAGCAGATTTCATGAGGCTGCACCCGGATAAGTTTTCGGGTACTGAGTCGCCGTTGGAGAACGAGCAATGGCTTATCCGGATGGAGCAACTGCTGGTCGCCGCTCGTGTTGCTGAGGCAGATCATGTGGATGTGGTCTGCATCCAATTGGTGGATCTCGCTCACATCTGGTGGCAGGTTGAATCCAAAAGGATGCCGCGACCCATTGAGTGGGCCACTTTCTCTGAGAGCTTCATGGCGAAGTTCTTTCCTAGTGTCACCACGGCAGAGATGAAGCGACAATTTGTATCCCTAACTCAGGTCAGCTAGATAATATTCTTAAATGTCATTTGTTGTTGCCTACTTCTCTTGTGACGGTATTAATTTGATCATTATCTTAATCAGGGAAACCGTTCTGTGGACGAGTATGCTGCAGAGTTTACCCAGCTCAGTCGCTTCGCCCCTACCCTCGTTGCCACTGATGAGGCTCGGGCTAGTCGATTTCAGTCGGGCTTGAGTTTTCCCCTCCAGGACCATTTGGCTGCTCTTCGGCTTCGTGCTTATTCTGATATTCTGGATGCGGCTCGGGTCAAAGAGCGGACTCTCAGCAGGTCTAGTGTTCCTCAACGGACTGTTTTGCACCCTGTTGCAGCTCGGCCTTCCAGAGGACCTATTCGGAGGCCAGTTCTGCCCCCTCCTGCGAGAGTACAACCATACGCACCTGTTGTCCCGAGGAATGTTGAAACTTGTGGCTACTGCCATAAGACTGGGCATTCACAGTGAGACTGCAGGATAGCCAACCGACTGTGTTTAGTGTGTGGGAGTGGTGAGCATATGGTTCGTGACTGTTCGAGGAACGGAGCTCCTGTGCCGGTGCTGGTGCTGCTCAGCTAGGATCGCCGACTCGTGGTCAGGGTAGGCCGCCTCTTCCCCCACAGAGGCAAGTCTTCGATCAGAGGCATTTGGCTCCTAGAGGAGGTCAGGTTGGAGGTCGTGGTCAGGCTTATAACCTGACAGCTGAGGAAGCAAAAGTTGTTGTTGGAGTGGTTGCAGGTATATCACAGTAGTTGTACTTTCTTTTCTTTCTGTCTGTTTTTTGCATGTTATTTTCTCTCCTTTGTACAATTATTCGTGTATATATCCTGCTAGCATCTTATTCTTTTGTTTGATCTTCTTCTAGGTGTGATTTTAGTCTTTTCTCTTCCAGCTCATGTGTTGTTTGATTCAGGTGCTACCCACTCTTTCATTTCTTCTAGCTTTGTCAATTAGCATGGTTTGGCTAGCGATGCTATGCCCACAGCTTGGGACATCACCACAGGTGGAGGTGTCATTTTCTGTTCTAGGGTTTGCAAGCAGAGCCCGTTGCTGATTGGTGGTGTGGTTTTCTCGGCTGATTTGATAGTGATTCCCAATTCCAATTTTGATGTCATTCTGGGCATGGACTGGTTGGGTGTTTCTTGTGCCATGATTGATTATCGGGAGAAGAAGGTGACTTTCAGGCTTTCTGGTCTACTAGAGTTTTTTTTCCATGCAGGTGAGACACCGTCAGGGCGTATCAAGAACTCGATGGACTCCAAGGCTGTTTCTCTTGTGTCGCTGGGTTCTGATGGGGTTGTTGCACTCTTAGTTGTGCGGGACTTCCTTGATGTGTTTCCCGAGGAATTTCCCGGTCTGTCGCCAGTCTGAGATGTGGACTTCAGCATTGATGTTCAGCCAGGTACGACCCCTATTTCCAAGAGTCTGTATCGTATGACGCCAGTTGAATTGGCGGAACTACAGGTGCAAGTTCAGGAACTGCTTGATAAGGGTTTTTTCAGACCTAGTGTTTCACCTTAGGGAGCCCCGGTTCTGTTTGTCAGCAAGAAGTAATGAAGCCGCAGGCTTTGCATTGACTATAGGGAGTTGAACAATGTCACAGTCAAGAATCGGTATCCATTGCCAAGGATTGACGATTTTTTTGACCAACTGGAGGTGCTTCAGTGTTCTCGAAGTTGGATCTTCGTTCCGGGTGTCATCAAGTCAGAGTGAAGTCAGAGGATGTTCCGAAAACGGCTTTCGGAATGAGGTACGAGCATTACGAGTTCTTGGTGATGCCTTTTGGAGTGACTAATGCACCGGCTGTGTTCATGAGTCTGATTAACAGAGTGTTTTCGCCATTCTTGGATCAGTTTGTTGTGGTCTTCATCGACGACATATTGGTGTACTCGCGGAACAGGACAGATCATGCCGAGCATCTGAAGATGGTTCTGCAGACCTTGAGGGAGAACCAGCTGTATGGGAAGCTCAATAAGTGTAAGTTTTGGCTGGATCAGGTTGCTTTTCTTGGCCACATTATCTCGGGTGCTGGTATTTTTGTGGATCCGTCGAAGATTTCTGCTGTCAAGGATTGGCCTATTCCGAAGTCTGTTCCTGAGGTGCGGAGTTTTCTTGGTTTGGCTGGTTACTATCGGAAGTTCGTTCAGGATTTTCCCAAGATCGCTGGACCCTTGACCAGTTTGACCAGGAAGGAGCAGAAGTTTGTCTGGGATGAAGCTTGTGATGAAGCTTTGCCGAGTTGAAGCGTTGGTTGACCTCAGTGCCTGTGCTGACTATACCCGATACTTCGGGTGGTCTTATGATCCATTGTGATGCTTCGGGGAGAGGTCTGGGAGCAGTGCTGATGCAGCGAGGCAGGGTTGTCGCTTATGCATCGAGGTATTTGAGACCTCATGAGAAGAACTATCTTACGCATGATTTGGAGCTTGCAGTTGTGATTTTTGCCTTGAAGTTGTGGAGGCACTATTTGCTTGGGGATAGAGTTAAGATTTTACAGATCACAAGAGCCTCAAGTATGTGTTCACGCAGAAGGAGTTGAACATGAGGCAGAGGAGATGGCTGGAATTGATGGCAGACTTTGACATCAATTTACAGTATCACTGGGGCAGAGTAAATTCGGTGCCGGATGCTTTGAGTTGGAGGCCTGCCGCTATGTTCCTCACTTAGCAGAAGGAACTTGGGAGGACATGAGGAAGTTGGAGTTGGATGTGTTGCTTCCCGGATCAGATCGGCAGCTCATGTTGTTGCAGTTGCAGTCTTTCTTGGTAGAGCAGATCAAGGCAGCCCAAGGGAGTGATCAGCAATTGCAGGAGTTTCGGAGTAAGGTAGAAGCTAGTTTGAGATCTGATTTGGTCGTTCATGCTGATGGGTCACTTCGGTTTGGCTCTAGGTTGTGTGTACCTAGAGGAGAAGTCAGGCGGAAGCTACTCGAGGAAGCTTATCAGTCCCCGTATTCTATTCATCCTGGTGGTACCGAGATGTACAGGAACTTGAAACAGCATTTCTGGTGGCATGGTATGAAGCGGGATGTGGCTAGATTCGTCGCCCAGTGCCTAATCTGTCAGTAGGTGAAGTCAGAGCATCAAAGGACTGTAGGACTTTTGCAACCCCTTCCTATCCCTAAATGGAAGTGGGAGAATATCACGATGGACTTTGTGACAGCTTTGCCGAGGAGTCCTAAAGGTCATAATGCTATCTGGGTGATAGTGGATCGACTGATGAAGTGTGCTCAATTCATTCCTTTTCGTGTGGGTCAGTCCACGAAGAGTTTGGCCGAGCAGTACGTTCAGGAGGTTGTTCGTCTGCATGGAGTTCCTGTCAGCATCGTATCGAATAGAGATACAAGATTCAGATCTCAGTTCTAGGAAAGCTTGCAGAAGAGATACAGTACAACATTCCATCCTCAGACGGATGGGTAGTCAGAAAGTACAATTCAGACCGTAGCAGATATGTTGAGATCCTGTGTTCTTTATTTTGGAGGTTCGTGGGAGGATCATCTTCACTTGGCCCAGTTCTCTTATAATAACAGTTACCAGGCGAGACTCAAGGCTGCTCCATTCGAAGCTTTGTATGGGCGCAAGTGTAGATCGCCGGTCTATTGGGATGATATCGACGAGAGGAAGCTTTTAGGTCCTGAGTTGATCACGAAGATAGTTGATGCTGTGGTTCAGATCTACAAGCATTGCAAGCCGCTCAGGATCGGCAGAAGTGGTGGGCTGATTGTCGTCGGAAACCTCTAGAGTTTGAGGCAGGCGAGCATGTGTTCCTCAAGGTATCACCATGGAAAGGTGTTATCCGTTTTGGAGGTGGAGGCAAGTTGAGTCCTCGATTCATCGGTCCATTTGATATTGTGGAATGTGTGGGCAAGGTAGCTTACAGGCTCGCGCTACCACCAGCTTTAGCGGGTGTCCATGATGTATTCCATGTTTCTTAGCTCAGGAAATACATTAGAGATGACAGTCATGTGGTTGACTGCTCAGACTTGTCTGTGAGGCCGGATTTGTCCTATGAAATTCGACTAGTCTCTATCTTAGACCGTCGAGAGAAGGTGCTAAAGAATAAAGTCATCAAGTTGGTCCGAGTTTCTTGGGATCCTTGCTCACCAGCGGAGTCTACTTGGGAGTTAGAGGAAGAGATTCGGGAGAGGTTCCCTCATTTGTTTGAGTAGTGCTTGTTTTGTTTTGTTTTGTTTTGTTTTGTTTGTTTCGGAGTTTGCCCTATGTGCCTCTCGTATGAATTTCGAGGACGAAATTCTTCTTGTAAGGTGGGAAAGATTTGTAAGCCATATTTTCGAATTTTTCTGTATTTTGTTTTTTTTTATTATTGTATTTGGATTCCTTTATTATAGTATATTTTGGCATTTCTTGGTTGGACTCCTTTCTCTTTTCAAATTTTGCTCTTTCTATTTTGTGTCTGATTTGTTCTCCTTTATGTTCGTCTCATCTCATTGCATTCATTTTTCTCTTTTTGGAACAAAAACCGATACCCAAAACCCACAAAATCTCAACCCAAAACCCTAATTCTAATCCCCTATATATACCTTATTAAATAACCCTAATTTATTCCACACACTCTCTCTCCGCTGTTTTCTCTCTCCCTGATCCCAAACTCTCTTTCCCTCTCTCTGTTTCACTGCACCCAAACCCAAACCGAACACCCCCTTACCCCGTTGCCTTCTTCGACCACCTTCCACCGTCACCATCATCGTCTCCATCACCATCCCCTCACCCTTGTCACCCTAGCCCCGTCCTCGCCACCTTCATCCAACCCATCGCCATCTCACCGTAACCCATTGCGTGTTGCTTCGCCGCCGCCGTTCCTACGCCTCCGTGCCCCCAGTGCCTTCGCCATCCCTCACCGCTCACCCTCGCATCCACCGAATATCCCCTAGTGTTGTCGTCATTGACGTCTAGGCCCCGACGTCGTCTTCCTCTGTTTTCGAGTCTGCTTCGCGTTGCCTTGGTCGTTGCCGTCGCTTCCCGACCACACCGCCGCCGTGGTCATCGTCGACCTTACCGTAGTCATCGTCGTCGTCGAGAGCCTCACCGCCAGTCTCGCCGTGCTCTCTCCCTCTCTCTCTGCCGAAGGTTGAAGACGAGAGTTGATTGGTCGATTTCGCTGAACAGTGTTTTGGCATAGCGTATCCAAGATCGTTGTTCGCTGTTTTGGGCCGATCCGGTGTGGGCTTTTCCCAAGGTGCTGTTGTTGCTTGCTGGATGATTCTTTGCATGTATTTTTCACGTGTTCTTTTGGGATTTTCACGGGGGATTCTGATCCCGTTATTCTATATTATTTGAATCTGCAAATTAATAGGCAAGTCTCTTCTTGAACAAATATTTTGGTTTTGTTCAAGTTTATTTGATCTCTGCAAGTAGATCCAGTCCCATTTGTTATCATACTGTTTTGACAATTTCGTTAAGTTTATCGAGGGTTTACACGAGCTAACCCGACATACTCTTAACATCGTGCCATCTCTTTGATCTAAAACCTAGTCCCTATTGTTTCAAGCATATGCACATTTAAATAACTAGATTCATGCATAGGACTACTTGATAAGTTGGACATGTTAAATTGTATGTGCTAGATTGAAGTTGATCGATGAATTGATACCATGCCAGTGATAATTGTATCTTGAACTTAGAAATTTGCATGTTGACACCTAGGATCACTTTGATTACCAATTTGCATGCTACATGTGATCGTATGATTTATTTATTGCCCTTTTTATGTTAAAACAATTTCTTGACTGCTAGTTGTTTTATTTTAAATCATATTTTCAACCACGTTAATGTCATAATTTGAAATAACTTGCTGAACATAAATTGTAGCCCCGAATGTGTAGTTCACTTTCCCTTTTTGCGGATTTGAATTCCAATGTGTAACCTGCTAGATATCATCATTTTAGTACAGCCATGTTCGAAATTCCAGATTCACAAATGCATGCATACCCTGCTGTTTCTTAATTTAATTGACCATGTTAACAGTAAAAGAAAAATATGAAATAAATCTAGTTAAACCTAGACACATGTAGGAATCACCTAGAATTTTTATAGATTTTATTAATGAGTTCTCTGACCTGAAATAATTAGTTGAACACAACTTTCTGTATGCTCCATGAACATAAAACCTGAATAGAATAGAGTTTTCACCCTAGTTCTGATATCTTTTATATGTCTTAATTATATTCGCTGGAACCGTGTGGAAGTCTAATTTCTAGACCTTCTGACGGATTCAGATTTTCTATTTTTTAGTGGCTGCAATCAGTATTTTAGTACTGCAAGGTCATGCTGTCCTAGTTATGTGAATTGTGCTTATTTGATTTGTTTGCCTTTTTCTTTGTCTGTAACGCGTAGAATTAGACACACTTAGTATTATACAGCATTGAAACCGTCTTGCATGCTCACATAGGATGAAAATAAACTATTAACAAGCCGGGGTATTATGGGTAGACTTGGTAGTGAACGATTGGAATATGTAGTCGGTAAAGGCCTTCTCGCTCGCATGAATACTTGACATGGAAGGAGGAGTATTGATTGCAGTGATTAATTGTTAATTCTTGCATGTAAATTATTGCTATGAATGCTGAGTACACGATCCGTGAATTCACCATCGGTCTAAAACGATCACGTGCTTGCGCCGAACCTGTGGAATGGAACGCAGTAGTACATGCACTAGATAGATTAATAAAATACTTAATAACCTGCATCTCATGCTTGATCTTGACTTGACATCACTCATTACATGTGTGATTATTGTAGACCTTTGATATTATTACCTATCTTTTCTTTTCTCTTTGTCTTTGATCATGTCCCTTTTTCTTTTGATATACATGTTTCCTTTATCCTCTATTTTTCTCTACTTGCTTCCCACGAGTTGCTCTAAGGGCAATCTTTTCTCTCTTTATAGATTAGGATTTTACAGGTGCTGAAGGATCGATCCCCGAAGGAGTTGGTGAGCAACGTTTCTAAAGATGGAACCAGATTGCGCTGTTTAAATTTATTTGCTGCTAGATTTATTTCTCGAATATTGTTATGACTTCTACTTTCTTTTGGGATTTATGATCCGGAGTTTGTTTTGATCCCACATGTTAGATATTTATATTGTTGTATTATTTCATTTATTATTGGAATTTATCTTTGATTCATGTGGTTATATTTCTTGCGTGGTTGTACTTTGTTGTTCATATTGCTGAGTTAGTCTGGTACAGCTTATGGATGGTGTTTACATCATTCGCTGGGCCTACGTTACGTACTCGTATTTCGTATTGTGGGAAGCGGGGCGTGACAGTTACCAATCAAGTTTACCGACCAAGTTAATTTTCTGTTACCGATCAAGTTTACCGACCAAGTTCTGTGATCCTGTGATACCCGAGTACATGACCTATAGAATCCCCTATGAAATCTAAACGTAACTTGTTGGAATGTAGCAACCATATGGTAAAAACCTGGGACGCATGAAGTGCTACCTAGATAGAACTAAAATACCAGACTTGACATAACATAACACCTGTTACATGCTCACCTGTCACATGCTTACCTATACATACTACCTGATATCTGTTACCTGTTTACCTGCTTGCATGACACTTGATACATGTTACCTATACCTGTTAGCACATTATGATATTTGATTTTGTTCATGATTCATGTTAGCTATCTTATTTTATTATCATGTCTATTCCATGTTATGTAGTTTATTTTCCTTCACTTGTGCCTGCACTACAAGCGTCCTGTAACTTGCATTGACGGGAGTTTGTTTTCTTTTTCCTCTTCTTGCAATTTGCTAAATTGCTGATTTTGGAGATCAGCTGCCAGATGGAGTAGGTGATTTGAGATTCTAGGTGCTGGAGTTTTCCTATTACTATTATTTCCTGTTGCTTATTTGAATAATATATCTGTTACTTGGATTATTTGTATTTGGGCAATGTGACCCAGTTTTATTGACTTTGTTCAGATCTAGTTTATTTTAGATTAATATATTTTGTTTCAAGTAAATTCCTATTGGTATTGATTCATATATGCATGCGTGGTTGACTTCTCTTACTTCCTACTCTGATTATTCCTGTGAAATGTTGTAAAGATCCTGACAGCTTATGGATGATGAAAATCATTCGCTAGGCTTAGTCACTTAACCGGTGTTAAGGATTGACTAGGGTAGTTGATAATATAGTGACTGTACTCGGGAATGTGGGCATTGTTTCCCAAAATATTATGTCGGCTAGTGCTATCGATTTATTGTTGGATTACTGACCATAGTATCCCAATTCATCATGTATTGTTTTAGGATTATTGTACCGACTATTATTATCGTTATTGTGCAAGAAATTGCTATTGTTATCGTTATCGTTATTGTTATCGTGCGGAGTGCATGACCTATAGAATTTACCACCTTAGTCTAAACGAAATTGATTGTATGCATCAAACCTGTAGTATGGGATGCAGTAGTACATGCATTAGTTAGGATTAAAATGAATAATAGACTTAAGACTTCATCTCATTGTCATTGTATTTTGTCATTGTTATCGAATAGTGTTATCGTTATTGCTTACCATTATTGTTATTGTTTATTGTTATGGTTATAAATCACCGTTATTGCACATTGAACTATTATCGTTTTGTCACTGTTCAATACTATTGATTTCATCGTTCATTGAATTCATCGTTATACCGTTATTGTCATTGTTCCTCTGTTTTTCTACTTGCTGTCCACGACTTGCTCTATGGACATATTATTCTCTCTTTTAGATGAACATCTTACAGAAAATCAAGGAGATTTGCCTGACGGACTAGGAGAGCAGCAACGGTGAAAGGATTGTTTTTGCTGCGCCGCTTAAATAATTATTGTTATATTTTGAGAACTTTAATAATTGAACAATGTTGTTAATTCTTGTATTTGTGGGCTTTTGACCAGAATAATGTTATTGTTGATTCCAGATGTTGGATTGTTATTATGTTGGTAATTTTATGCTTAAATTCCAAGTATTGTTATTCATGTGATTACTCTTTTAATGTATGCGTGGTTGTATTACTTCCTGTTTATATTGTTGAGTTGAATCGATAACAGCTCATAGATGACGCAAGTCATTTGCTAGGCCATGTCACGTGCTTGCATTCCGAAGCAGGGTGTGACAAAATGATCGGGAGAGTCACAGGCGGTAGACAGAGGGTGTCGACGAGGTCGAGGAGGAGGAAGCAAAGGGGAGCCATTAGGAGGTAAAGGAGGAGGTCAAGAAATTGGGGTTCTTCATTATCGGGAAGTAAGGATCCCGTGGCTTGGCGACATTTTAATCATTCCTCCCCCTTGTGAGTCTCAGGCATCGAAGAAGAAGACAAAGCATAACCTCTCACCTAACAAGAAGTATGGGCCAATGGCGTACGAGCACGAAGGGAGTTTAGAACGGCCGTCCATGAGCAAAAAACCCATCTAGATGTATCCGGATGATCTGCAGGGCAAGGTTTACTTCGGAGTTCTACCATATTCTCCTAACAAGCCAAAGATCGATGCTAACGAGACAATGAACATCATGGTCGGTGGTGACCTCGAACACCTCCACGCGGTATATCGGGTTCCTCATTAGTTTGAGCTATTTCTTTTGAACTCCGGTGTTCGGCCAACATATAATCTCATGGAGTGGTTCTGCATGTTAGATCCTGATACGTTTGCTTTTGGTTTGCGCCTCCCACTCCATCCATTTGTCAAGGAGGTTTTGAATTTGGCAGGGATAAGCAACACACAATACGGGATGAACTCGTGGAAGCATATGACCATCTTCATCATGCTCTGCACTGAGAAGAATGTTCCGTTGAAGCTTAAGTACTTTCGTACGTGTCTGGGGTTGAGCAACCTCCCTAGGTACCAGCATCGGTGGTACATCTCTCCTTGCCACAAGTATCAGGTGGTGTACAATGTTCTTGACTCTAGCAAGGAGTGTAAATCCAAATATTTTGTTGTCTATAGTCCTGAGCCTTGGGACATTTCTACTAGATGGTCATACGGGTGCCAACCGAAGAAGAATCCGAAGGCTAAGGACTTAACTTCGGATGAGTATGCTCAGTTTTTTAGGCTGTTTAAAGGTGGCAACTACATAAACTGGACAAAAGTAATAGAAGAGATGCTATCCAAGTGTGGGCTGAGCCCTTATGTTCCTGTAAGTCCCTTCTTTCTTGCCTTCGCGCATGTTTTCTTGTTGGATGCTAACTCATTTGTTCTCTTACTGCCGTGGTTGACACTATTTCCACCTTGATTCTGGAGTCTTCGGAGATGAGGGTGGTGGACCCCAAAGGTAAAAGGCAGGTCGAGGCATCTCCGGAGTGGCATCCTGGTAGGACGAAGAAATCGAAGGCCTTGACCATTCACACCCTGAGAATTCTTCGAGGGCCTAACCGAGCGAGAGGTCACTGAGGGCCACAAAATTAGGTAAGTCTCCCATTCCACCATTCCACTTGGTGCTTCTGGTCCTTGTTCCTGGCCAGGCCGAAGAGACTTTTAGGCCGGACTAGTCCGTGAAGGTGATAGATTCTCTGTTGGAGTCCAAAGTGGCTCTCGAGGTAGTGGAGAACATTGCCCAATTGAGGGACAAGAGGACTCTTAATCAGGAGACCACTGCTTCAAGCTACCTTAGGTTCGCCCAAGGTTCTGTCATGGTAGGTTTCTTGCAAGGGTTTTGTATTTCTTGCAGGCCATGCTTTATGGGGCCGAGATGAAGAGGCAGTACGAGCACCTACTGAGGTGCGCGAACCAGAGGGCAGAGCAAATCCATCAGAAATGGCAGGATGAGAAGGATCATGCGGACGAGCTCAAAAAGAGAGTGAAGGAATTGGAGGGGACCAGGGGATTCAGATGGGCGAAAAGGAAGCTTGTAAGGAGGAGCTTGCGAGGTTGAGGGTGGAGCTTGAAGGTTCCGCAGACCAGATAACCAAGGGGGAAGATCAGGGTTATAAGACGGCCCTCAAACACGTTAGTTGGAGGTATCTCGGCCTGGACCTCAGCGGCCTATCCTTCGATCCGGGGCTCGGTAGCACTCTAATGACCCCAGGGGAGCTACTCTTAAATGATAGAGGCATATGGCTATCTTTAGGAGCCACTGACACTCCCAGCAGGCGCGAGGCGGCTAGGGATGAAGATCCACATTTTTCTTCCCGGGAGGTGTCTCATCCACCTTAGGAACTTTCTCTTTCCTTTGTTTTTCTATTGATGCCGATTGCGGACTAACAACCACTCCTTATAAGTGCTTTGTTCAATGTGAACACATCTTATTTTCGATAATCTTGTGTTTCGTACACCCGTTTGGGTCTTAAGTCGATTATTTTGTTGATTCAGATCATCAAGTACTAGCCTCAAGAAAGCAGATATGGGGAAGAGATTCGAACCCTGCCTGATAGGTTGCACGAGGCAAGGACACCATTGCTCATCTTTGAAAAGAAGCGTGTGACAGGGACGAGCGTTTGGAAACCATATCCGAAGATCACAAGAAGTAGTGGATGAGTTACCTCGCCTGAAAGCTTCTGTCCTGATGTCAAGTTGGCCCTTGCTCAGGCTGAGGAAAATGTGCTCTTAGGCCTTATTGGAGGGCAGTCTTCGGACTTGATCTTCAGGTAGATGCTTGTAGAAAGAGACTTTAAGATATATCGGTTGAGGGTTAAACTCAGAGAGATGAGTTCAATGTCTAGCTTTGGAGTTCGTTCTTGAGGTGGGACCCATACCCGGGAACCCACCCCCAAATGGGAGGGCCTAGAGACACCCAGAGTGGGGTAGCCAGATCCTCCAGTGTTGCCAATGTCCGAGGGAGCCTCAAATTATCGGGGTAGCGAACCCGTCCCTCAGGGAGAGATGAGGTGGATCTAGGGTCGGGGCCTGCCTTAGGAGGCCCCGATAGTTAGGTTTTGTGCCCTGAGTTTGTAAAGACTTATGTAACCCTGATAATGTAATATGTTTCCCAGTAATAAAGAATGACTTATTCATATCTACTTTTTTTTGGTGTATTCTCCTAACCGGGGTGTCAGGCTCGAGTCATGTCGCGAAGAGATCTGCAGTGGTCTTAGGGTTGTGGCGCTATTATGAGGTGAGAAGACGAGGGTCACATTTGTGAAGAAATTCGTGATGGCTTCGGGGTCGGAGCGCCATTTCGACGCGCTAAGATGAGGGCCCCGAGAAAGAGTGCTGGCACGCTCCATGTGTGTGCTCATGTGACATCACGTGCCCGCACAATTTTCAACGCCCACTTTCTTTTATATATATAGTTTTCCTTGTCCTTATTTCCCGTTGACCTGACTCTGCATTGTTGTTCCCCACATCGTCATTTCTCTTGCCTCCATTCCCTCTGTCAAACAACCATGGTTTATGGTGAGTACTTGAGGGCTAGGCGTGCGGCTCTAAAGACCGAGGCAAAGGCGAGGTTGAAGACCGAGGAGGAGGCGAGTGTGAAGGTTAAGGCGGAAGCTAAGGCAAGGACAGAAGTGAAGGCGAAGGTAGCCGCAAAAACCAAAGAACCTTTGAAGAATGGAAAACCAGGGACGTCAACCACCCAATGAAAAAGGCGTCCGAGGATGCCTAGAAGGAATCCCCTAAGCATAAGGCCGCGTCTTCGAAGGAGGTTACGGTGACCCCAAAAAACTCCGTCCCCGGTGAAGGTATGGGTGCCGTCTTAGTCCATCACAGTGGCAGATTTGATGATTGTCTGCCCCAGTGCTCTGCAGGTGGTCGACCACCTCGCCAATCCCCGCGATAGGAAGGTCCTGTATAAAGATTCCAAGGATGATATTTTCGGACGATTGGATCAAGCTTCCTTTATGGTGAGGGACCTATTTGTCAGCCTTTTGGCCCACTTTTTTTACTTAGCTAAGTATTCTCATTGTCTTGTAGGCGGCCATCAGTGGGGGAAAGCTGAAGCGGAGGTTTGGTGTGCTTCTCCAGCGTGCCCAGGTGGTCGAGGTAGGCAAGAAGGAGTTGCTGGGTCAGGCGGGGGACCTCCAACAGACAATAAATAGGTTTAAGGAGGGCCTAGCGAGTGAGAAGAATATTCGGGAGGAGCTATGGGCAGAGAGAGAAGCTAGTGAGGACAAATTAGCGTGGCAAGTGAAGGATGAGGGGATGAAGCAGGAGTACGATGAGACCGTGCTGCAGGTGACCCGTACCCAAGACGAAGGGTATGGCCTTGCCCTTGAACATGTCAAAACTAGGTATCCGGGCCTCAACCTCGGGGGCTTGGCTGTTGATACGAAGATTGCGGAGCTCGTCCGAGCTACCGCGGTTGATACTTTGGTTAATGAAGAGCCGGTCGACCCTGCTGCTTGGGTTAGAAAAGATCCATCCACTCTCATCTTAGAGAAAGGATCCTCCTCCAAGCAGCAGATCTAGGTTCTTTGTATTTTCACCTTTTTGCGGCTGGCCATCACACTTGTACTTTTATCTTTATCGATGTGTAAAATGTGTTTGAACCCTTCAGTTTCTCTTCCGCTGCCCTGGGATTGCATATCTCGTCCCGAGCTTCCGAGCGGAGGGAAAGAAAAACCTCAGGCCCCCCTCTCGAGGATGTTGGCCCCTCTCAATCCTGCTCTTGCTTTCGAACGATCACGTGAGTCACCACATTATCTTGCTTACGTCACCCTCCTTGGAGTCTTAGTGGTTGTAGACCTTGGAATTTGGAACGTAACCACAATAAGTGGCGAATTTTGAAATGGTCGAGGACGATGGCTTCTAGAATGCCTTTAAATTTCCTCCATTCTCAAGCAACTGACTCACAAATCCAATTGCTTCTTTTATGATGGCTACCCGGGGGGTACCTTGTCAAGTGCCCCCAATGGCAACCTGAGGGTCGGTGCTGATAGGGGTAGGTCGTTCGAAGCGTGGTCAGAGTGAGCTTGACATGATGTCCGAGCTTTCGATCCATAGGGGATCAGTGTCCGGTCACACCGCTCCAAGCTGCTTGTCCCGGGTTCCAAGATATGAAGTTTCACACCCCGAGTCCCGAGAGACGTGGTTTTACTTGATTGCGTCCCTTTAGGACTATGGGGTGTTTGGCCCGACAGGTGCTTCTTATGCTGGCTGCTCAGATTCAGAGGAGCCTATAACGGACCGGTGTATCCTTGTTGGACACCATCAAGCTTATCCCGGGTTCTGAGATCTGATGCTTGTCTTCGATTTCGAAGGTCGATGTCGGACGCATTATCCCTGTGGAGATCGTTGGTCTGCTGAGGCGGGCCAATTATCCCTGCTGCCGATGCCCATATATGATGCCCCTTCTACACTTTGGTGGTCCAGGAGGCTGAGGTCGGATGTTGATTCACATTGGGGGTCCTTTCATCCTCATACTTCACGTACACTGATGTGGTCTCCAGAACGTAAGGCCCACCGTCGAGGTTGAGATTCCCGAGAAAATACTTGTGCATGGGTTGGAGTACGAGGCAACTATAGGAGTATTTAGGTCTAGTTATCTTTGTTTTGTGTTTGATTTGACTACTACGGACTAGCCACTGCCCATCTTGTAATCAAATCATTTCTCATTCAATAAAAAATATTTTTCCTTATTAACTTCTTTGCTGAATGAGTTGACCCAACCTTTCTCTAGTGGAGTGTCATTTTGAGTCTGTGACTGGGTCAGAGTGCCTTTCGGAGGGAAAAGGCACGGGACGTGTAACCTTGGTGGAAACCCGTGATCAAACCAGAGTTCATGATGGCCTCGGGATCAGAGCGCCATTTCGATTTGCTAAGATGAGGACCATGTTAGAAGGATAAATTAGGGATGGTCTTGGAAGCGTAGCAAAATTTCGAGGCGCTAAGATGAGGGCCAGGTTTAGCGGCGAAACCCGTGATGGCCTGGGGTCGAAGCGCCATTTCGAGGCGTGAAGACGAGGGCCATGTTTAGCGGAGAAATCCACAATGGCCTCAGGGTTGGAGCACCATTTTCGAGAGGGAAGGTGCAGGGCATAAGTCTTGTAAACTTTCTTTGATTTTTTAAAAGGAAATAAAATTTATAATTGTATTCATTGGCTGTCGAAAGGAGAACACTTATTACATTATTACAAGTACGGGCTGCTAAGGGCCTTTGTGGAAATTCATGAAGTGCTTCGCAATCCAAATCCTCTTGACTACCCAGCCCCTTGGGTCTTCTTTTTGGTAAGTGCTAGGGCGTACAATTTGGAGACCCTATATGGGCCTTCCCAATTAGGAGCCAGTTTCCCCTTTTTTCCCGGCTAGGAGATGTCTAGCATTCATAGTACTAGGTCCCCCTCCTTGATGCTGGTTGGTCGGACCTTAATATTATAGAACTGTTCTACCTGTTGCTGGTGGACGTTCCTTCTAACTGCTAATCTCTCAGGCTATCTGAGTTCATATTGTCATCTAAGCTTATGATTCGTGGGGAGGGCAGTCCGACTTCCACGGGGATTACAACTTTGGTACCAAAGGTCAGGTCGAAGAGTAACTCGCCTGTAGGAATCCTCTTCTTTGTTTGGTAAGACCACAACACACGGGGTAGCTCATCGACCTACAAACCATTGGGGTATTTGTCCAGTTGCTTCTTGAGACCATCGAGGATCTGACTATTGGCATTCTCGGCTTGTCCATTGGACTGGGGGTGCAAAATTGAGGAGAATCTCTATTTAATTCCCAAGTCTTCGCAAAATTTGCGAAAATTTTTTTCCAGCAAACTGGGTGCCATTGTCAGTGATGCGGATTTTAGGGATCCCGAACCAGCATACAATTTTAGTAGCAAAGAGTTCAACTTCGACCCACTTTGTAAAGTAGTCGATGATCACGATTAGGAAGCGGCTTTGACATGTTGCTTTGGGGAACGAGACAACCATATCCATCCCCAACATGGCAAAGGAGGCTGGTCTTGTAATACCCTGTATTTGGAGTATATATATGGGCCTATTGAGAGATATGTGTGTGTGATGGCTTTGGAATTATGGGCCATGTTTGGAATTAATAGGTGGGTGCATTGTTTGGGCCTGATTGGAAATGATTTGGATTTGGTTGTGGGATGTGTATTGCACGTGTAGGAGGGTGTTGAAGAGTGAGTTGGTTTGGTGAGCATTTGTCCCATATCGGAAGGAAGCTGAGAGAGATGAGTGGATATATTAGATAGTCAATGATCAAGAGGCACCAACTAGCTATAACACTATAAGGCTCCGCAAAATAGCATATAATTATTTTGTACATTAATTCGTACATGATTGAGAGTCGCACGTGTTAATGAAATTTCTTAATTTTAATTGACTAAATATCGAGATGTATTATTTGATGTCTTGAACCCTACGAAGGTGAAATTGTCGAACCAAAATTGGGGTATTTTCTCAATTAAATGGGGTGATGGTCTCAATTATAATTGAGATGGAATGTACAAATAATTAACAATTATTTTGTATAATCATATACATTGATATATGAATGTGATTGCATATGCTAGTAAATTTTATCTTAAAACATTATGTGTATTATTACAAATTGTATGTACAAACTGTATTGACATTATTTGTGTGTATTTCAATTTCAATTAATTGAAATTGTGTCTATAATTATGTGATTTTAATTAACCTAATTGACTCATTTGACTAGATTCAACTAGACCCAAACAAAAAAACAACCTATCTTGACTCTACACTTATGGTGTAGTATGTTATGCAACCAAAACAAAAAATGAACAACCCCTAGGTGGCCGGCCAAAATGGAGGGAGATAGATATGGTTTTGACTTTTCAAATTAGAATCTAGGGCTATTGTTGGAACTCAAAACACTTGAGTGTTTGAGAAACCCTAGACGCAACACCACTCCCACACTCCACCTCCCACCTTCTCCAATGCATGCCAACCAAACCTCTCACTCTCACTCTATTTAAACAACACCCCATGAACCCTAGCTCACTTTCTCATTTTCTACAACTCTCATTGTTGACATCTACTTCCAAATCACACTACCACTTCTCTACCTACTGAAATTGGAGATCAAGAAACTAAGAAGGAGAAGCAAGGAGCAAGGAGCAAGGAGCAAGGAGCTAGAAGCAAGGATCAAGAAGAATAAGACAAGCTAGGAGCTTGGAAAGTACAAATTCATCTACAAATACAAAGTGGGTGTCTCTAGGACCTTATGTTTGTTTTAAAAATGATATACAATGTTCTTGTGATGATTGTGAACAACACGATGTGGTATGGTTATGTTAATGCATGAATGATTTGATTTCATGTTAAGATGTGCTGAGTAAAAGTCTAGAAACTGATTTAAATGCTGTTCTGAAATTTCACCTTAGGTTTGGATATTATAACTCTGTAAATACAATGTTCTTTGGATAGAAAATTTTATGGTAATAATACATGCATGTTAGGAATCTTTTCACCAAATTTCATAATTTTTGGAGTTTATTTGCTATTTTAATTAAATACGAACTTGTTACTGTTCATAAAAGAAAACCAGATTTGTTGCATTAACTATTTTGATTTTCTTGAGCTAATATCTCTCTGATTGTGTTGAATATCTAAATGAAATTTTTATACATGTTACTTCTCTGTGTATAGTACTTGCATGTTTAATTTCATAAATTCTGGACAAGGTTTGCTATTTTAATAAAATCCAAAGTCAACTGACCGATTTAAAGGAAAAACAGAGGTGAATGTTTAACTGTTCTATTTTGAGTTACTTTTCAAAGAACCATAACTTCGTAAATACTTTATGGAATTATTTGAAATTTAGATATGTAATGTTACTGTGTGTAAAAAGCTTTTGTTCTAAATTTCATGAAGTTTAGACATCATTTGATATTTTAAAACTGAAAATTATTGTATGCATGTTAAACAACGACTCTTTTAGTCACTTAAATGATATAATTTGAAGAAGACTTCAACTAAAAAATTGTATCTGACATTTATACATTTATGGAAAGACCGAGATCTTAGTTTCTAAGGAGTATGCAATTTATAATGAATTTTTGGTAAACAGAAACTCTGTATTGATTTCCAAACTTACTGTTTTTGCTATATTGCATGCTATCTTGAATTAGACTTGAAATTTGAACTTAAACTTGCTATCTAGTAGCCTTAGAATTTGTTTTGAGTGTGTGGATTGAGTTTGCTACTTATAATCTAGTTGTTTAGTTGTAGAGTAGCCATTTGAGACTCACAATAGTGATTGAGATAAGATCACTTACTGTTTAGGAGTATAACTTGAAATGGAAATATGTGTATTATTTCAGTTGTTGGGATTTGTATATACCCCAATTGAGTGATTTAGCTTGCTGTGTACATAGTGCAGAATCTTGGGGTTCACCTGGGCACGTTTTCTCTATGAAAAAGGGGCCGGGAAGAACCCAATATTGGCAATTTGCCTTTATTGTGCTTGTTGTTTGAAATTGTATTTTTACACCTTTAAGGCACTTTGTAACTACCGTTCCCGCCAATACGTATTTTTTTGTGTGTTTTCTTATTTCGATTTCTTGTAAATTATTTTTCCGTTTTTAAATTGTTTTTTGTTATAATGTATTGTTGGATCTCTTATTAAAGTCTATTTTTTAATCAATAATTTTATTTGTAACTATTTTACAATAATTTTAATATTGTAATACAAATCTTGTTATTGTTATTGTTACTTTGATTTCTATTATTATTATTGATACTATAATTATTATTATAATTGTCATTATTATTATTATTATTACATTTAATTGTTTATTTATTAAAAATTTATTATTTTTCTTTCAACTCAATTTTTGTTTCCCAATCCATTTAAATTCTTATACCACAATTTTATTGTACTCCCTATTCAAATTTTGCTTTTTAATGTCCCAAAAATTTATCTATGTTTAATTATATTTTTATTGGTTATTTTAATTTCACTAATGAATTTTAACCCAATACCCTTAGGTATTGGATCCTAAGCCTATACCCAATAACCCATTACCCAAACCGTTCATCTTATCTCCTATTTAAACCCCCTCCTAGCCCCCCTTAATTCCCTGTACAACTCCAGTCGTCACCCCTACCCCCATGTCTCCTTCTTCCTCTGCTTTGCCCGCACCCATCGAGCCGCCGTCGAGCCCCTCATCCCCGATCCTCCACCTCACCTTCGTCTTCCCATCAAGCCCCTGCCTTCGTCTCCCAGCCACTACAGCCTCATGTTGCCGTCGCTTCCCGACCGCAACCCCTGTTCACCCATCTCTTGTCGCTCCTGCTGTCCTTCTCCCTCCTCAGTTCACCACCGAACCCATCTTTGACTCCATCGCCATCAACCGTCGTCGATTCATCCTGCCTTCACTAGAGCACCGCCACTCAACCCCCCTACCTCTACATGCTAGCCCTACATCACCCCCTCTCGTCACCACGCGACTGGACCTCCTGTAACCTCTGCCACCGCTCACAGACGATCACCCCCGTAGTCCTCGACAGCCGCCGCTGCTCGCTGCTGCCGCTGTTGGCCACTTCTGCTGAGTTGTCGTTGGCCTCTTGCTGTTGTACACTATCTTGCTGCTATATGCTGTTATTGCACGTCTTTTGCACATGCCGTCCTGTGCCGTTGTTGTTCTTACACGCTTGCTATTGCTGCCACGTCTCTTGCTGTGCATGCTATTATTTCGGTACACGTGGATTGCACGTGTTGCCGTCGGGACACTCGTCCTGTTATTCTAATATCTATCGGAATTGTCATCTCGTAAGGCAAGTATTCTCTTGTATGATATTTATTGTATTCCGTACAAGCAATGTCTTGAAAATCTGCAAGTAAGTTCATCGTAGTTAACTCCCGTTCTCATGTTATATGTGCCAATATGTTTTAATCCACCGATATTTTGTTTCGATCCGATCTTATCATTACATTGTAGAAATACCATGATTAGCCCTTTATTGCATGCACGACACAACACATGATAAACAAAACAAAAAAATGCATATGAACAATTAGAAGTGATTGTCAATTTTGTTGTATGCGATTGTGTTGAATATTGAAACTTGATGTTGTAACCATGATAATAATTTCCCCCGTTTTGATATTGTTAAAACCATGCTTGAGTTGCTGATGTGATAATTCACTTATTTCTAGTTAAGATTTTATATTTTTTCGAGCCAAATCAAATTATTATGAATATTTTAGTTCTGGAATACTGCTGTCCTAATTTTTCTTCCTGGCTTCGACCCTGTAGATGAAAAAATATTAAGCTGGTTCCTAAAAATGAATTGTAGCCCCATGTGTTTAGCTTTCAGAATATCTGACGGAATCAAATTCTGAGTTATATTCTATGAGTTATTTCTATTTTAGTGCTGCTGGTCTGGATTTCCAGATTCATAATTTCACCTGTATCACCCTGCTTTGTAATTTAAATCGAACATGTTATCAGTAATATAATAATATGAAATTTATCCTGCTGAGACTAGACATGCTAGGGAATCACCCAAAATTTTCCTGGATTTAATTGACGAGTTTTTAGACCTGATTCATGTATTAAAACATAACTTTAAGGATTTTGGCTGAACACAAAACCTGTGTAGAATAAGGATTTGAACCCAGTTGCTGTAACTTTTATATATCATGTGTATATGCACTAGAACCGGAAGAGATTCTAGTTTCTAGAAATTCTGATGGATCCAGATTTTCATTCCTGTAGCAACGGGAATTCCAGTTTTGGTGCAGCAACGTCCTGCTGTCCAGAACTGGAGTTCTTGTTATTTCACCATCAATAAGTTGTTTTATGTAACCCGAATATATTTTTCACCCAGTCTGAACTTGTTTCATGTCCCCTATCATGGTCATCCTTCCCTGATTTGCACTTTCATGTTTGTTTTGGTAAAAGAATAAGTAATCAAGCCTTGTAGTGGGGTATATAGGACATTGTACTCGGAAGGGGGCCCGTGTTTTCCATGATTGTAAGTTGAATGGAACTAAGTGCCATGTAGAATTAAATGCCACGTCAGGGGTTGATCGGGGTTACCTCTAGTGCCTGCGGGGGTTACCTCTATTGCCCATCATATGATTACATGATATGTGTTTGCAACTAAATGGAACTAAGTGCCACATAGAACTAAGTACCACGTCAGGGGTTGACGGGGGACCACCTTTAGTGTCTGCAGGGGGTTACCTCTAGTGCCCATTACATGATTACATGATATGTGTTGCAGTTACATGGAACTAAGTGCCATGACAAGGCTTGACAGGGGTTACCTCTAGTGCCCATGGTTTGACTACATGCTCATATTTCCTGCAAGACCCGAGTACTTGACCATGTATAATTCGCCACTAGAGTCTAAACAAAAGTGTTTGTATGCATCGAACCTGTGGTATGGGACGCAGTAGTACGTGCATTAGTTAGGACTAAATTAAATAAATAGACTTAAGTTGACACTGAGCACTATATATTCCTGTTACATGCTACATGTTCTGTTTACCAGTATATGATTCCTTTACATGTTACATGCTCATTACTAGCCTTGTGATTCCTATTTATAAGTTGAAATTTCATGATCCTCATTTGAATGTTGTACTTTCCTGTTACAAGATCCATTTCTTTATACTTTATTCCCTTGTTGCATTCCTTGTTCCTGTACCCTTTTGCGTGTACTACTTGTGGCCCGTAACTTGCACTAATGGGCGCACTATTTTCCTGTTTTCCCTATTTCTTGTCAATTTATAATTATACAGATTTTCAAGACCAGCTTCCTGAAGGAGTGAGTGACCAAGTGTTTTGAGCCTTGGATGGATCTTTTTATGCTTTAGTTTATTTCATGTATTGAGTTTGTCAATTCCTGTTTATTGCTACTTGAACATGTATTGGGCATGTTATCCTGGAGTTTTATTTTTGTTTCTAGATCTTGTTTTTATTTGAGGATTATGTATTTTTTTTCAAATAACTCTTATGATTATGAGTTTTGTTTCACACCTGCGTGGTTGTATAGATCTTGTATATTTTAGTTTACTGTTGAGTTGATCCTTACTGTTTATGAATGATGAAAATTATTCACTGGGCTTTGTCGCGTGCTCGTATTCCGTATCCTTTTGGAAAGAGGGGTGTGACACACTTAGATACCCTTTTAGGCGTGAGAACATTATGGAGTTCTACCCTAAGTTTTGGTGCTTAAGTAGGGTCACCTAGATAGAGTTTTGGGACCCTAGTACTAAGTCCTTGAATGTTTAGATAGACGGGTAGAATAAGAACCCGTGTCACCTCGAGCGTGTTGGAGGAGACAACTCGTGCGTCGACGTGCTCGCCGTACATAGAAGGATCCAGTGTTGTTGGTGCTACCACTTGTTAAGGGACCGTGGAGCGTGATGTTTAGCGAGAGCAACTTTTTTTGGTCGGGCCCAAGTCATTGGTCAATTCCAAGTGTGGAAGGCAGTTGTGGAAATCGCTGGTGGTCGCCGCTTAGTTGGTCCGAGTTGAGCCTTATTTTGGGATATTGGGTTAAGTTCTAAAATGATAAGTTTGGTTATATAAAAGGAACCTGTAAGTAGAAGTTAGCTAGTTTTTCATAATAAATCAATTCTTGTGTCTACTAAGTTAGGATGTGGAACTAGCAGATAGATCGCCTAACTAGTCGATTAGTCAAGTAGACCTAGATCGCCTAATGATTTATTAGTAATTCATTAATGAGTTAATATAAAGGGATTAGAGCTGGAACTAGATCCATCATAATTGATAAATCGGTTAATAACAATGATAAATTAGTAAATGTAGAATTTAACCATAGTCATTATTCTTTGCCCTAGTTTTAGTTTCTAGTACCTTAGGATTAGATCGAGTCATTGTTGTGTTAAGGACAGGCATTAGTGGGTGTTGTGCTCACCTATCAGGGGGGCACAAGGCATCGTCTCACCTGACCAAGTCCTAAGTTCGTTTAATGCGGACCGTAGACTTGGAGTAAAACGTTTGAACGTAAGACTCTAATATCTTCGGTGAACCGGGATTACCATGGAGTGCCTTTATATCCGCAACAACTTTTGATGAGGACTGGAGTGGTGGTGTCACCTCGACTGCAAGTTCTGGTTTAGTGTAAGGATGAGTAAAGCGGAGATTAGGGAAAACCCTAAAATCCGCCAAGCCTAATGTTGCTCAATGTGGACAGGGGACTTAGTGTAAGACTTAATGAGTAACGCTCTAATGTCTTTGGTGAACGGGGTTACCGTGGATTGCCTTTATGTTTGTACAATAGCTTTTTGATGAGGTCGAGGAAGGCAAATTTATTGCAATACCATTATTGACTGTAGCCCGGGCATAGTAGAAAATGAATGGGGTACAGACACCATTACTGACTACAGCGACGGGAGTGAACTATACGACTGCAACATCTTCATCACTAGAACGTCAGAAACAGGAGAGAGGACAAAAGTAGGATGCATGGCGGGGGATCGAGCCCCATCATTTGAAGAACGTTGCTTGGTTGGGAAGTGTGTAGTATGAAATGCATATATCTCCAATCAAGTGTGCATTAGAGTAGGAGCATCGTGTGCATTTGCGTGTACATTAAATCCTAGGTCATGGCATAACACTTTATTTTAATCATTAGATATTATAATAAAATTTGTGGCAATTAAAGTAGTTTTAATTTTCTGTGTTATTTCTGTGTTATGTACTCATTTGAAGGAAAAGATCTTGGTTGTGTCTCGAGTTTCAGGTATTGGGAATTCGGGGCGCTACAAGCACCTTTTGTGACGCAGTGCCAGTGGTGGGCCATGGCTTGGGATGTGTTTTTGAAGTGCGCACATGCATAGTCGCGTGCATCTCAAATGGGGCTCGGGGTGTTACAAATGGTATCAGAGCTAACTTCCGATATCGACCGTAGGTAGGAGTGGGTTAGAGGTACGCCTGAGATGGAGCTAGGATAGTATGTTGGTAGAGAGACTAAGGGCATTACGCTAGCAGAATCAGAGTACTTCACTTCACGTCGGCTAGAAAGGCTAGTCTGGATCAGGTTGCATGTCCTGAGCTTAGTGAGGACTCTAAGATTTTAAGGGGGGTATATGCAACTTCCCATATAAATTACATGGGCGTAATGAGATATGTGTGTGTGTGTGCGATGGCCTATAGAGTATTTAATTTGGAATTGTGGGCCGTGTTTGTAAAGAATAGGTGGCTACATTGTTTGGGCCCGATTGAAAATGATTTGGATTTGGTTGTGGGGTGTGTATTGCACGTGTAGGAGGGTGATGAAGAGTGAGTTGGTTTGGTGAGCATTTGTCCCATATCAGAAGAAATCAATTATAGAAACTGATACAATTAGATCAGCTGTTCATAGAAAAACTTGGGATTTGAGAGATATGAGTGGATATTTTAGATAGTCATCATGATGCACAACTAGCTATAACATCTTTTGTGAGGCAGTGTCTGTGGTGGGCTGTGGATTGGGATTTGTTTTTCGCGTGCGCAACTTAGCCGGGGCTCGGGGCGATACAATGTCTTCACATGGGTACATATTAGAGTAATAATATACTGGACTGACCCACCATGAGATCGCTACATGGATTGTTACGTGAGTGTCATAAGAGGTTCTCATAGTGACCACGGTGTACGTGGTCTTTGACTTGAAGTAACTACGGTTCCCTACATGAAAAGTTGTGTTTTAATGCTGTTAAACATCACCTGTAATATGGTAATTATAAAGCCGACTATTCGACATACTACAAATTATGCGGAGGGATGTGAGTGATTTAGATAGAATTTATCTCTCTTACATAACATGAGCGATTTCTACATGCCCCTTGATTGAGTGAGACTGCAAAATGCATGGCCATGCTCAAATGATTCAATATGAGATAGTAGTGATGTATAACTAGATACCACTCATTGTTTGTAACACTAAATTATGAATTTAGTATTACGTTCAATGAAATGAGAACCTATAGGGTCACACACTTAGAATAGATTGAAATTGAGATTTAAATTCATTAGATGAATTTAATTTGGATTCCAAGTAAGACTTGAGCTCCTAAAATTGGTTAGAAAATTAATTAGATTAATTGTGCCAACCCAAATCAGAAGGCCCGCACATCTCGCTACTCACCTAGGGTTTGCTGCACACACACACACACACACACACACACACACACACACACACACACATATATATATGTAATACTCTGAATTTTTATTAAATAAGAATTGTTGATTTTATGTGTTGTGCACGTACAAATTTTGTATATATTCTCTTATAAAATTGTCTCTCATAACATGAACAAATATTTCATTTCTTTCTCTTTTTTTCTAAAAGCCTTGTTTTTTTTTAAAAAAGTCCAAGCTTGTTTTCTAATTTAAGCCCACCCTAATCAATTAATTTATTTATTTTTGACCCATGAGTCTAAAGCCCACTATTTTTAAAGCACACAAACTAATTAATCTTTTAATTGTCTTAACTTGTCATGTTGACACAATTAGTAGACAATTGATTAATTAATAATGTACAACTTAATAATAGGGGGTACTAGGGGGCACGTGCACACACTAGGGTGTGCTTTGCACACCTTTGTGGAAGCTCGGGTTGTGGCCAAGAGAGAGAGGGTGAGTGGGTTAGAGTTGAGGGATAGTTATTGAGTTCATGGAAGTTACTACAACTTCCCAACTTATCTTGGTCATTAATCTCTAACTCTTTGATTAAATCCTAGCCATCTATTCTCATCCTAAAAGTGTATAAATACCCCTAGCTTTCCTTCTCATTGTGCACTAAGCAAATTGCTAAGAGAAAAGATTAAGAGAGAAAAAGATAAGAGAGCAAAAGATTGAGGAGATTTGTGAGCAAAAGATTAGAGTGTGGAGAATTATGTGTGTTCCAACCTAGAGGTGGCTGGCCAATCATCCAAGGGAGCAAGGAGGCTTCAGCAAACACCAATGAGCAAGGAGGAGAAGGCAATTTGCAATACATTCTAGGAGGAGAAGGCTACTTTCTTGCATTCTAGGAACTTTCAATTCATTTTCTCCAATAGGTGGGTGTTTCTCATGCTTCTAAATCTAGATACCATGCTAGGAATGTTTTGATAAAATTATTAAAGAATAACTAGTTGAAATTGGACTCTGTTTGCTAAATTAGAAATGAGATGGTA
This sequence comes from Hemerocallis citrina, assembly GCA_017893485.1. Lineage (NCBI taxonomy): Eukaryota > Viridiplantae > Streptophyta > Magnoliopsida > Asparagales > Asphodelaceae > Hemerocallis > Hemerocallis citrina. The sequence continues at coordinate 130,900,642 of CM030363.1, read as the reverse complement.
ATTTAGAAGATGTTTGTTAAAATGATTGCTAGTTGATTATTTGTGAATTAAAATGTTAGAAGCTATCATGTTTGCCATGCTTGATATTTAAGAATCATGTTGTGTGAAGAAAATCTATACATATGAGACAAAATTTAATGCTTCATGTGAAATTGATCTGGTTAATTGTGAATGATTTCATTGTAGCAAAGAAAGGAATTTTTTTTGTGTTCTAAATTAATGTGATTGACTAATAAATGAAAGAATGAGGGAATGAAGTATTTTTGGTAGAAATTTATATTTCAAAATGTTTTCAAATGTGGTTGTTCTAAATGTTGAAATTATGGACATTAGAATATAAAATGAGATTAGAAATGCATGTTTTATTAGTAAATAATGATTTTAAAAACACTGGTTTACTGTATTAAGATCTGGAAAATTTTAGTTCAAAAAGAGAAGAAAAAGAAACAAAAATCGTTTTGAAAATTGGGAAATTAGATATGAACCGAGAGTTGGGTTATAAATAACTCAACTCTAGACCAGTTGGCTTGCAGTCACTTTGAGTGTCACTTTAGCCGTGGATGATCTCTTAGATCACGGGTTCGATTCCTGGGCTTGGACTTTTAATTTCGATTTTTTTAGTAAAATCCAAATCCAAAACTAAAACACTTACTCACTTAATCCCCTTCAAGTATCGCATGTGCACTCTAGCCTAGTTGGCTTGCGGTTGCGGTTGGTTTCATTCAGGTCGCGGGTTCGATTCAGGGTCTCGGCCTGTATACTTTTTTGAATTTTTGAGTTTTAAGATGGATTCTTAACTTCTAAAAATCGGGAAAACAATTGTGTTAATTACTCTAAAATCATGTGGAACTTATGAAAAATATTTGGGTACTATTTGACTAAAATAAAATGGAGTTAGAAGTAAAATTGTGTTGAAAACTATTGAAATCTATATTTGGAGAATTTCTAAAATTGATTATTTTGATGAGAAATTACACTAAGGGATAAAGAAGAAATTTGAATAAAAGGGAATCTAAATTGTGCTTTCTATGGACTACGATAGTTAAATTGAGTTGGTTTATGTATGAAAATACGACGTATGAACTTTTGAATTGAATAGACGAAATGAACAATAGTATGAGAATTGAATAAACTTGTACAGATAAATTTTGAATATGACATACATGAATTGCAATTGAATTATTTGTCTGAGATCTGATTCATAGAAAAGATTGGGAATTATGTTAATTGTAAAAGAGAACTTTTTGAGTATGGAAAAAAACTCCATGTTGTAATTATGAGTTGAAATTAAGAACTAGGGTATAGCTAAGCCTCATACCAGCAAAATGAAAGAAAAGTTGAAATTATATTTGAAATGGAAAGACCAAGATTGGGTCATGAGAAATGAATGAATAAGACCGGTATAGTGGGAGTGCTAGCCCGAAGGGATTGATCTTGTTCATGATTGAATTAAATTAAGGACTAGTTACATAGTGAAGATTTGATGAAAGTAAGAGAAAAATATTGAGTATGAGGGCAATTGGATTGGCGGCGTGAGAGTATTCACAGGTTGTTCCATGATGCGTCATGAGTAGGACATGGATACTGCTCCAAAGTATCATTCCGGTGGCGACGCTCGTGGGGTGATTGGTGACTGCGGGCGGTGTCATGTAGATCATAGGAGGTGAATTACCATAGGATGCCTGCATGATGAGTAGTGTGACAGTGCATTGGGATTCTCTCTAGGGCGCCTAGACATGAGTTCGTAAGTCTTAGAACATCTAGGATACTTATCGTAGTTACAGTTGTAGTTTAAGTCATGGTGAGGGATTAAACCCTACAAGATGAAGAACAGTTAAGGGCTTGCCCTCGGACCTATGTAGTATGGGCTGCATAGACTCTGAACAAGTGCACATTAGTGTCATATAACATAAATAACTGCATTAAGGACTAAGTGCACATTCACAACACGACATCAATAGGATAGTTCCCTTAGCTTTGTTTGCGAACAGGTTTGTGATTTGTTAAGTATTGAGAATCGTTATACTGTTTCGGCATAGAGAGGATGGCCGTGTATAATATTTCGTCAGTTGAATGAACTGACGTGCCCACAGTTTTCTATGCAGGATAAATACATGAAAAAGTCTAAGGAGGAATTGATGCTTAAAGAATATTCAAGTGTTGTTGTATTTCATTTATGTAATAGTTGTAACATTGTTTCCGCATTTTTAAAGTATAAATGTAAATGTAACTCTGATGTAAAGTAAAGTTTTAATTTCCTTGTAAAATTGTACGAAGTGAAGTGAAAAGATCCAGTGGAACTCGAATTCAGTCTATTTTGGAATTTGGGGTGTTATAGGGTGGTATCAGAGCCACACTTCCAAGTAGTACTAATTTATAAGGAACGACACTCTAGAAATGGACACTAGTGTCTTGAGTATAGAGATTTAAATGTAAGTCCCTTACATTTGTGTTGCTCTATGATTAACATTTCTTCTCCTCCTCCCCTTTTCTAAGATGGCAGACCACTTCGACCAAGCTGGAGGTGATGACTGGCACATAGTTGAGGAGGAATGGCCTAAGTCTCGAGAGATCACTCCACCCCCGAATTCATCTGATGATTCCTCCGACGTGGAAGAACCAGTTTCGAGTAGTCTCATTGTGTCTCTTCAGATGCAGGTAAAGACTCAGCGGGAGAGAGTCGAGCTACCACAGACTCAGTGTGCGAAGTGCAAGGAAAGCATTGCAACTCTCAATCATCGTGTTTGGAAACTCAAGAAGAGGAAAAACATGTGCGATGTACTGAAGGAGGAAGTGGAGGAACTACAGGAAGAGCTTTGAGAAGCCAAGAGGAGCCGTAGGAACTAGACTGTTGTATCTTCTTACTGCTTTCATTTGATGTTAGAAATATTTTAAATTCAAATGTATAAAGTTTGGAATTCAATGAATAGAAAAGTTGATTTAAAATTCATGTTTATACTTCGAATTTAATGGATCTTTTGCATCAGAATATGGCTAGAAGAGGAGCTCGAAATGGAGAAGGTATGGATTTGGAAACAGTACTGGCGAGGGTTTATCAGACACTCAATGCCGTTGTCATGAATCAGAATCAGGGAAGGGTGCCTGCGAATCCAGTACCCGTGGCAATCAAACTCGTGGAATCATTCAAACGGATGAAACCACTGGTGTTTAAAGGGAAGTTAGACCTTGACGCGTCTGACAATTGGATCTGACAGGTAGAGACTATCTTCGAAGTCTTGGAGACCCCGAAGGGCAACAAGGTGAAGTTGGCTGCGCTGCAGTTTGAGAAGGATGCGGCTGTATGGTGGCAGTCGATGAAGCGGACGATGGGGGATTTTGTTCTTGGCTCAGAGGAATTTCGCAGTCATTTTTTTCCATCAGACGTCGAGGAGAAGAAGGCCATGGAGTTTCTGGCGCTGCAGCAGGGCGGCATGTCGGTTAGGGAGTATGAGGCAAGATTCACTCAGCTCTCTAGATATGCACCCGAACTGGTGATGGACGAGGTGAAGAAGGCTCGGAAATTCGACCATGGTTTGAGGCCAAGTCTGAGATCCAAGATATACCCCTCGGTATCAGGAGGTTTGACAAGATGGTCAAGCGAGCGGCAACCACGGAGGCAGACATAGAGCAGTTCCAAGTTGTTCAGAATCGGAGGAACAACTGGAATGTGGGGAAGAAGCCCGCAGTTTCTGGCAATTTCATGGGACAACCTCCAGCTCAAAGGTTCAAGCCTACGGGTGCGAACGCTGTTCACATGGTGAGAAGACCCAAGAATACTTGGGTGAGACCTCCTGTGACTTGTTTCAACTGTGGAGAGACAGGCCACTACAAGTCTCATTGCCCCAAGTTGCAGGATGTTGTCCGTAATGGACCAACTCAGCAGGCCGAAAAGAAGTCGTACCAGCAAAGGCGAGTATTTGCCTTGACTGAAGCTGACACTGATGAAGTGGATCACGTCATCATTGGTACGAGTGAGGGTATTTAGGAGTGTTTTTCTGTTGTCTCTTTTCCTGCTTATTTAGTAAACTGTTATGTAACGAGTGTGTGTTATGTAACAGAAGAACTTTATTTGAATGGAAAGAAAGTTGTTGTTTTGTTCGATACTGGGTCCTCTCATACTTTTGTGTCACCTAAATTTGCTAAAGTCTTGGGAGTTGAACCAAAAGTTTTTCCAGGCAAGGTCTTAGCAGTAGCTATTCTATCAGGGGAGACTTTAACCAATGATCGGTACTATGCGGACTACGAGATCGTGATTGGAGATAGAATTTTTGGGATTGATCTGATCAAGCTGACTATCTTAAGAGTCGATGTTATCATTGGCATTGATTAGATGTCGGTGTACAGTGCAAGTATCGAGTACAAGACCAAAGAAGTAACAGTGAAGGCTCCAGGTGGACCTGAAGTCACTTTCCAAGGGAAGAGAAGATGTTCAGGTTTGGTTGCTGCTATCAGCAAGAAGAAAGGGATTCCTGTAGAGGTGCAACAAATTCTGGTGGTTCGGGATTATCCGATGGTATTCTTGGAAGATTTTCCTGGGTTACCCCTGCATCGTGATGTGGAGTTCAGCATCACTATTCAGCCAGGGAGTGCACCTATTTCTAAGACACAGTATAGGATGGTGCCTGTGGAACAGGATGAGATCAAACGGCAGATTGAGGAACTATTGGAGAAGGGCTTTATTTAACCGAGTGTGTCACCTTAGAGAGCACCGGTGGTTTTGGTAAAGAAGAAGGATGGATCGATGAGGATGTGTATCGATTACCAGGAGCTGAATAAGGTCACTGTTCAGAATAAGTATCCTATTTCATGAATTGATGACTTGTTCGATCGACTACAAGGAGAAGCTGTTTTCTCCAAAATAGATCTTCGATCAGGATACCATCAAGTTTGAGTGAAAGCTGAAGATGTGCATAAGACTGCATTTAGAACTCGGCACGAGCATTACGAATTCTTATTTATGCCATTCAGAGTGACGAATGCACCTGCAATTTTCATGGATATGATGAACTGAGTTCTGAAGCCGTTCATCGATTCTTTCATCATGGTGTTTATCGATAATATTCTTGTGTTCTCCAAGTCAGAGGAGGAGCACAAAGAGCATCTGGCAGTAATTTTGAAGAAGCTGGAAGAGCAGGAGTTGTATGCCAAGTTATCCAAGTGCAATTTCTGGAAATCCGAAGTGGCATTCCTAGGTCACATCCTTTCTAAGGAGGGAGTAGCAACTGATCCTCAGAAGATAGAGGTAGTGAGAGATTGGGCAAGGCCTACTAAAGTGAAGGAAATCAGAAGTTTTCTTGGATTGACAGGATACTACAGAAGGTTCATTCAGGGCTATGCTTAGTTAGCCGTGCCGCTCACTGGTTTGACCAAGAAGAATGTGAACTTCAAGTGGACCGAGAGTGCGAGGCAAGCTTTCAGGAGTTGAAAGAGAAGCTGACTACTGCACCTATTTTGGCATTGCCTAGAGTAGGTGTTGAGTATGATGTTTACAGCGATGCTTCACATCGCGGGCTTGGTTGTGTCTTAATGCAAGAAGGGAAAGTGATTGCTTATGGGTCTAGGCAACCACGACCGATGAGAAGAAATATCCAACTCATGATCTGAAGTTGACTGCGATTATCTTTGCCTTAAAGCAATGGAGACATTATGTGTACGGCGAGAAATTGAACATGTACACGAACCACAAGAGCTTGAAATACATCTAACAGCAGAAGGATCTGAACCTGACGCAGCGGAGATGGTTGGAAGTGCTTGAGGACATGGGTCCTGAGATCAAGTATCATCCTGGGAAGGCTAATGTTTTTGCGGATGCACTTAGCCGCAAGAGCAGTTTGGCTAGTTTGATTACAACTCAAAGGCATCTGGCAGAGGAACTGGATCGGACTGGTATTGAATTTGTCTTGCAAGGATTGGGAGCATCCTTAGCTCAGTTGAGGCTTCAGCCTATGCTGAATGAAAGGATTATTGCAAGTCAGATGGAAGATGCAGATATTCTGAAAATGAAGGAGCAGGTTGGTTTAGGCAGGTTGCCCGGATTTCAAATCAGGGATGAAGTGCTGTGGTTTGGAGATAGGCTGTGTTTTCCAGATCAGTCGGACTTGAAAGAGAATATCCTTTAGGAGGCACATGCTACTCTTTTTTCAGTACATCCTGGGAGTACTAAGATGTACAAGGACATTAAACAACACTTCTGGTGGTCAGGTTTGAAGCGGGATGTGGCTGAATTTGTGTCGAGCTGTGAGATTTGTCAACAAGTCAAAGCCGAGAATCAGAAACCCAGAGATCTATTGCAACTATTACTTATTCCAGAATGGAAGTGGGATAACATCAGTGTGGATTTCATCACGGGTTTGCCCAAGAGTTCAAAGGGCAATGATGCGATTTGGGTAATAGTCGATCGACTAACCAAATCTGCTCACTTCTTGGCAATGAAACTCACTGCTTTGATGGACAAGTTAGCTGAGATGTATGATGGAGAGATCGTCAGGCTTCATGGTGTTCCGTTAACTATTGTGTCTGATCGAGATGCGCGGTTTACTTCGCATTTCTGGAGGATTCTTCAGACAGTTTTGGGCACCAAGATGGATTTCAGCACTGCTTTTCATTCGCAAACCGATGGGAAGACCGAGAGAGTCAATCGTATTCTTGAGGATATGCTTCGGTGTTGTGTGCTAGACTTTGGAGGCAGTTGGGAACGGCACCTAGCTTTGGTGGAGTTTGCCTACAACAACAGTTTTCAGACTAGTATTGGGATGGTGCCGTACGAAGCTTTGTATGGAAGGAAGTGCAGAACGCCAGTTTGTTGGTTCGAAGTTGGGGAGCAACAGATGTTCGGACCTGAGATTGTGCAGCAGACCTCTGAAAAGATTGATCTGATCAGGAAGAGGTTGGTGGATGCTCAGAGCAGGCAGAAGAGCTAGCAGACAACCGGAGAAGGGACCTTGAGTTTGAGGTTGGTGACTTTGTCTTTCTGAAGGTATCACCTAGTAAAGGTGTAATCTGATTGGGCAAAGACAGGAAGTTAGCCTTGAGGTTCATAGGCCCATATAAGATATTGAAAATGATCAGGAAAACTACCTATTGGCTTGAGTTACCGGAAGAGTTATCTCAGGTGCACAATGTCTTTCATGTGTCTATGCTAAGAGGTTATATTCCAGATCCAAGTCATCATTTGCCTGATGTGCTGGAGGGTTTGTAATTGGATCTGAGTTACATTGAGCTTCCAGTTGAGATTGTGGATCGTCAGGATAAAGTCTTGAGGAACAAGATGATACCGATGGTCAAGGTAGTCTGGAGAAACCAGTTGGTTGAAGAGGCTACTTGGGAATCTGAGGAGAGGATGTTGAAGGATCATCCTGAGCTTTTTGCTTGATTTGTAGTAGTATCTTCTTTTGTTATTATGTTTTGATTTCTCACTCTTAAATTGTAGTTCCGGGGACGGAACTATTTTAAGGTGGGAGTATTGTAATACCTTGAATTTTTATCAAATGAGAATTGTTGATTTTACGTGCTGTGCACGTACAAATTTTGTATATATTCTCTTATAAAATTGTCTCTCATAACATGAACAAATATTTCCTTTCTTTCTCTTTATTTCTAAAAGCCCATTTTTTTTAAAAAAGCCCAAGCTTGTTTTCTAATTTAAGCCCACCCTAATCAATTAAATAATTAATTTTTGACCCATGAGTCTAAAGCCCACTATTTTTGAAGCCCACAAACCAATAAATCTTTTAATTGCCATAACTTATCATGTAGACACAATTAGTAGACAATTGATTAATTAATAATGTACAACTTAATAATTGGGGGGTACTAGGGGGCACGTGCACACACTAGGGTGTGCTTTGCACACCTTTGTGGGAGCCCGGGTTGTGGCCAAGAGAGAGAGGGTGAGTGGGTTAGAGTTGAGGGTTAGTTATTGAGTTCATGAATGTTACTACAACTTCCCAACTCATCTTGGTCCTTAATCTCTAACTACTTGATTAAATCCTAGCCATCAATTCTCATCCTAAAAGTGTATAAATACCCCTAGCTTTCCTTCTCATTAGTGTACTAAACAAATTGCTAAGAGAAAAGATTGAGAGAAAAGGATAAGAGAGCAAAAGATTGAGGAGATTTTTGAGCAAAAGATTAGAGTGTGCAAAATTGTGTGTATTCCAACCTAGAGTTGGCCGGCCAATCATCCAAGGGAGCAAGGAGGCTTCGGCAAACATCAAGGAGCAAGGAGGAGAAGGCAATTTGGAATACATTCTAGGAGGAGAATGCTACTTTCTTGTATTCTAAGAACTTTCAATTCATTTTTTCCAATAGGTGGGTATTTCTCATGCTTCACAATCTAGATACCATGCTAGGAATGTTTTGATGAAATTATTAAAGAATAACTAGTTGAAATTGGACTCAAGTTTGCTAAATTAGAGATGAGATGGTAATTTAGAAGATGTTTGTTAAAATGATTGCTAGTTGATTATTTGTGAATTAAAATGTTAGAAGCTATCATGTTTGCCATGCTAGATATTTAAGAATCATGTTGTGTGAAGAAAATCTATACATATGAGACAAAATTGAATGCTTCATGTGAAATTGATTTGGTTAATTGTGAATGATTTCATTGTAGCAAAGAAAGGAATTTTTTTTGTGTTCTAAATTAATGTGATTGACTAATAAATGAAAGAATGTGGGAATGAAGTATTTTTGGTAGAAATTTATATTTCAAAATGTGTGCAAATGTGGTTGTTCTAAATGTCAAAATTATGTACATTAGAAATAAAATGAGATTAGAAATGCATGTTTTATTAGTAAATAATGATTTTAAAAACACTGATTTTCTGTATTAAGATCTGGAAATTTTGAGTTCAAAAAGAAAAGAAAAAGAAATAAAAATCGTTTTGAAAATTGGAAAATTAGAGATGAACCGAGAGTTGGGTTATAAATAAGTCAACTCAAATTGAGACAATCTGGCTCCTTAGACCAGTTGGCTTGCAGTCGCTTTGAGTGTCACTATAGCCGTGGATGATCTCTTAGATCGCGGGTTCGAGTCCTAGGCTTGGACTTTTAATTTCGATTTTTCTTTTTAATAAAATCCAAATCCGAAAGTAAAACACTTACTCACTTAATCCCTTTCAAGTATCGCATGTGCACTCTAGCTTAGTTGGCTTGCGGTTGCGGTTGGTTTCTTTCAGGTCGCGGGTTCGATTCAGGATCTCAACCGGTATACTTTTTTGATTTTTTGAGTTTTAAGATGGATTCTTAGCTTCTAAAATTTAGGAAAACAATTGTGTTAATTAGTCTAAAATCATGTGGAACTTATGAAAATATTTGGGTACTATTTGACTAAAATAAAATGGAGTTAGAAGTAAAATTGTGTTGAAAACTATTGAAATCTAAATTTGGAGAATTTCTAAAAGTGATTATTTTGATGAGAAATTACATTGAGGGATAAAGATGAAATTTGAATAAAAGGGAATCTAAATTGTGCTTTCTATGGACTACGATAGTTAAATTGAGTTGGTTTATGTATGAAAATACGACGTATGAACTTTTGAATTGAATAGACGAAAAGAACAATAGTATGAGAATTGAATAAACTTGTAGAGATAAATTTTGAATATGAGATACATGAATTGCAATTGAATTATTTGTATGAGATCTGATTCATAGAAAAGATTGGGAATTATGTTAATTGTAAAAGAGAACTTTTTGAGTATGGAAAAAAAACTCCATGTTGTAATTATGAGTTGAAATTAAGAACTAGGGTATAGCTAAGCATCATACCAGCAAAATAAAAGAAAAGTTGAAATGGTATTTTAGATAAAAAGACCAAGATTGGGTCATGAGAAATGAATGAATAAGACCGGTATAGTGAGAGTGCTAACCCTAAGGGATTAATTTTGTTCATGATTCAATTAAATTAAGGACTCGTTACAGAGTGAAGATGTGATGAAAGTAAGAGAAAAACATTGAGTATGACGGCCATTGGATTGGCGGTGTGAGAGTATTCACAGGATGTCCCATGATGCGTCATGAGTAGGACGTGGATACTGCTCCAGAGTACCGTCCCGGTGGCGACGCTCGTGGGGTGTTTGGTGACTACGGGTGGTATCATGTCTATGGTAGGAGGTGAGTTACCACAGGATGCCTGCATGATGAGTCATGTGACAGTGCATTGGGATTCTCTCCAGGGCGCCTAGACGTGAGTTCGTAGGTCATAGAACATCTAGGATACTTACCGTAGTTATAGTACTAGTTTAAGACATGGTGAGGAATTGAACCCTACAAGATAAAGAACGGTTAAGGGCTTGCCCTCGGACCTATATATTATGGGCTGCATAGACTCTGAACAAGTGCGCATTAGTGTCATATAACATAAATAACTGCATTAAGGACTAAGTGCACATTCACAACACGACATCAATAGGATAGTCCCCTTAGCTTTGTTTGCGAGCAAGTTTGTGGTTTGTTAAGTATTGAGAATCGTTATACTGTTTCGGCATAGAGAGGATGACCGTGTATAATATTTTGCCAGTCGAATGAACTGACGTGCCCACAGTTTTCTATGTAGGATAAATACATGAAAAAGGCTAAGGAGGAATTGATGCTTAAAGATTATTCAAGTGTTGTTGTATTTCATTTATGTAATAGTTGTAACATTGCTTCCGCATTTTTAAAGTGTAAATGTAATTGTAACTCTGATGTAAAGTAAAGTTTTAATATGCTTGTAAAATTGTACGACGTGAAGTGAAAAGATCCTGTGGAACTCGAATTCAGTTTACAATATATATATGTGTGTGTGTGTGTGTGTGTGTGTGTGTGTGTGTGTGTGTGTGTGTGTGTGTGTAGAACTGTGAACAGAAAACCCTAGCCATCACAGAAAGTGAGAGAGAGAGAGAGAGATCGTGAGGATTATTACCTTCCCGCGGCTAGCACCGCGGCGTGAGGGAGTGCCTAATTTGATCCGTAAGTGTGGATACCATTGAGGCACCGCAGCATTTCAGTTCTCGTGATTGGCATACTGTGGAGATGGCAGATTCATCGTCAAGGTAAAACTTTTAACATGTTTTATAGTTTTTGCATGGATCGATGGCTGGGTTCCGAATTTTTTTATTTAATTCTGCTATGTATTTACTCTGTGATTGACTTCAAAACCCAACAGTTGTATCAGAGCCACTTGCAAAACCATAATTTGGTTGTGTTTGATATGCTATTGTATATGATATGTTCGCGCTTTTGGAAGAAACATTCATATGTGATATATGTTTTGCAACTGTTGCATTATAATGATTCGTTTATGTGTTGGTTGTTGACACAGATGCCGCACCAGGGTAGTCCTCGCTTTGGAACCATTGGCTACCTTGGAGCAATAAGATCTGATTTACAGCGGTGTTAAGGTTTTCTAAAGCATGAAGAGTTCATACGCTTGCGTGATATGCACTGACATTAGATATTCTTAAGGCATGAAAGGTTCATGTTCTAGCGGTGGTAAGGGATGATGAGGAAATTATTTTTTGTGCCGGGGGGCTGCCCCACAACCCGCAAGGGTCGGCCTCCCCTCGACCCCCATGCTAGCTCTGCGTAGGGTAATATTGATACCCCAAAATTAATCCTTTTAAATAACTCAAATTAAATAAAATCATAACATCGTATTCTTGGTTTGTATGTTCTGTGATATTTGGTGCATGGTTGCAGCCTTAGATCTTTTTGTTTATTTATATTTTGGCATTTTGAATATGGCCTGCGTGTCGTGCCTTTCTCTCTACATTGTGATTGTAATTTAAATACGGCATGCACGTCATGAATTTCTCTCTACATTCTAATTGTAATTTAAATATGATCCGCGTGTCGTGCATTTCTCTCTACATTGTGATTTTAATATTTTCTCTCTACACTCCGATTGTATATTCTTTATTCATATGTAAATCTTCTTGTGGAGGCAAGGAATTGGCAACAATATAAGGACATGATTGGAAAATTGCTTAGAGAAGACGCTATAATCCCTATGTTCAGTTATTGATATTCTCATTGGCTTGGGAGAATCAATGAGTTAGGGGACACAACCATGTCACATATATTTTATTCCTTTATTTTGTGTGAGATTCATTATTTTAATTGTATGCTAACGGATGATAAATGATGAGATCAATTAATAAAATAACAAAATCTCTCAAAGTAAATATTAAATTGCAATAATATGCCTTCCAATGCCTGGTGCCCGTCCAGGCTAGGATCGATTAAGTGTAGGTCTGCCAAAGCATGGTGCCTTTATCTATCCTGGTTAGACACGATGGAATAAAAGCAATATTCAACTGCCAACCATTGACTAAGCTATCAATGGGATTGAAGGTTTATAGGCATAGAGTTGGGCTTTAGTCTATGAGATAGATTAGAATAAGTGTTATTCACATAACTATCCAAGAGTTACATATGATGTAATCGGGAAGTGTTCCCTATCTAAATAACTAAATTTTGGGTGATAGCCAAAGCTAACTTAAAATTAGTTGAAATATGGATCTTGGCCTAATAGAAAATCTTACGATGAGATTCTCTGAGTCTATGATGAGGGTTGTTGATTTGAATAAAAATAGTAGGAGGTATATCTAATAAAAGACCTTATTAAATATTTCAATGTCATGACACATACTCTGCAGAATTCTGTTGATGGTGACCTTATTAAATATTTCTTATTTTACACATTTCTGTTAAATGTTTCAATGACATGATATTTACTTTGTATATTTCTGTTAATAGATTACCATGACATCCAATATATCTAATTACCTGCCATTGCGATCCGTCCTTGAGATGGACAAATTATCTGGGACAAATTTCCTAGACTAGTACATGAATCTGAGGATAGTCCTCATGCATGAGAAAAAAAATTATGTTCTACAACAGCCTAATCCTGAGCCACCTGCTGCAAGTGTCCCTCGCACCGAAAATGATGCTCATAAGAAGCTTCAAGATGATGCCTTGGACATTGGTTATCTTATGCTAGCCACCATGAACTGTAAGCTTCAGAAGCAGCATGAGAACATGGATGCCTACGATATGATCGTACACCTCAAGAGGCTCTATGAAGAGCAGGCTAGGCATGAGAGGTTTGAAATCTCAAAGACATTATTTCAGTACAACTAGTAGAAGGAAGCCCTGTTGGAACTCATGTGCTCAAGATGATTGGGTACATAGAGAACCTTGAAAGACTTGGTTTCTCTTTGGGTCAAGAGTTGGCCACTGACTTGGTCCTTCAATCGTTGCCAGAAAGTTATAGTCAACTCGTCATGAACTACAACATGAATGAAATTGAAAAACATGTGCCAGAGCTTTTAAGCATGTTGAGAACTGCTGCTGAGCAGAATATTAGTAAGGTAAAGGTCAATATGATGGTCCAACATGCCAAAGGTAAAGGAAATGGCAACAAGCAGATTAAGAAACCCAAAGGCAAGGGGAAAGGCAAGGGAAATTTCAAGCTCAGCATTACTGCCTTGAAACCTAAGGGTGGGTTGGCCAAGGAGGGCACATTCTTCCACTGTGGTCAGACCGAACATTTGAAGAGGAACTGTCATATGTACTTAAAGGAGCTTAAGAAGAAAAAGGGAAGTGAGACTTCCACTACAGGTATTTTTTTTATAGAAGTCAATTTATCTACTTCTGCATCTTGGATATTAGATACTAGATGTTGATCTTGCACTTGTGTAAATGTGCAGGATCCTAAAAGGAGTAGACCATTGGCTAAGGGCGAAGTTGACCTACGAGTTGGAAATGGAGCAAAAGTTGTAGTTTTAATGGTACGGACTTGTCATTTATCGTTGTGCAATGGACTTATCATTGGGTTAGAGAACTGTTATTTTGTGCCTCCTATTAATAGGAATATTATTTCTATTTCTGATTTGGACAAGACGAATTTTTCATTTATAATAAAGGACAAAAATTGTTTTATTTATTTGAATGATACCATTTATGGAAGTGTACAACTGAATAATGGACTTTATATTCTCGACCTCAAAATGTCCATCTAGAACATAAATACTAAGAGGTTCAAATCAAATCGTACAAACCCTACTTACCTCTGGCATTGTTGTTTGGGCCACATAAATGAGATCCGCATATCCAAACTCCATAAAGATGGATTCTTAGGCTCATTTGATTTTGAATTATATGAGGTATGTGAACCTTGTCTGTTGGGCAAGATGACTAAGGCTCCATTCACTGAAAAATGTGAAAGGGGTAGTGATCGTTTAGGTATCATACATGGTGATGTCTGTGGACCTATCAACACACTGGCCCGAGGAGGATTTTAGTACTTCGTTATATTTACTGATGATTTCAGTAGATATGGGTTTGTGTATCTAATAAAACACAAATCAATGTCATTTGAAAAGTTCAAAGAATTCAAGAATGAGGTACAAAACCAACTTGATAAAAGTATTAAAGCGCTTCTATCAGATTAACTGGTAAGTACTTTGTTAGGTTTCGATGGTAGTCTCGGATTAAATACACAGCAGAAAAATTACAAAGAAATATCGAAACCTAGCCATGGACCCATGCGAAAACCATAATTCGTGCTTAGGAGTTATACCTTCCAGATGGATCCTCCACAGTTTGCCGATCATAGCATTGCAATATTGCGGTGCCTCTACGGTATCCACATGAACGGAGCAAATCAAGCTCTCCCTCATGCTGCGGTGCTAGCTACGGGAAGGGGATGTTCCTCACGATCTCTCTCTCTCTCTCACAATTTCTGTGACGGCTAGGATTTTCTCATGTAACTTTTTTCCATAGATACATATCATATATATAGTTGCAGAAAATTACCCTAAAAGGTTAATAAGGATGTTGGACTCACAATCTGACCTGATTCAGATTTGTTTGTGGGCCTTTGAACTTTAGTCAGCCCATTGAATCTAATTAAATGTCCAACCAATGTCAGGAGTCCAAGTCTTACTTGGATCCCCAATTAAATTCTTCTTATGAATTTAAGTTTCAATTTCGACCAATTCTAAGTGTGTAACCCAGTAGGTTCTCGTTACGTTGACAGTAATACTAAAATCATATTCTAGTATTACAAACAGTAAGATGTATCCAGCAATACATCACCGCTACTCAAGTAACGGAAATGTCAGTGATTATACATAACCTATTCGTGACCAATGTTACCATGTAGTCTAGTCTCTTTGTCCAGATATCTTAATTGACCACAAGGCATAGAGCCTGTCACCAATGTATAGGTCAATCTTTGGTTTCTTGATATTCTGGTAGACTTACTAAAACAAACGAGCTCAATATCTCATATTTGCTCATTTGAGCATGGCCATGCATTTTGTAGTCTCACTCAATCAAGGGGCCCATAGATATCGCTCCTGTTATGTAAGAAGAACAAATCCTATCTATGTCACTCACATCCCTCCGCAGGATTTGTAGTATATCCAATAGTCGACTTTATAATCACCTTATGACAGGCAACGTTTGACTACATTAAAACATATAACTTCTTATGTAGGGAACAATATTGACTTCAAGTCAAAGGACTACATACACCATGGTCACTGTGAGAACCGCCTATGACACTCATGTAAAGATAGATCCATGCAGCGTTCTCATGGTGGGTCAGTCCAGTACATTATTACTCTAATATGTACCCATGTGAAGACTTGATATCTCATATCCATAACCCGTGAGATATGGTTATCAGTCTACGCACATACTAGTCTCTATGTATTATTGTTGTCCTAATTTTCAATAATACTTGACTGGGGACATTTAAGAATAGTGTTTTGATTATAACCAATAGGATCTCACAATCAAGTCATGCACTTGATATCCCATGGTATTGAACCTACTATTCTAAGGACTTTATTTTGTTCATTTAATCACAATAAAGAACACAATAAATAAAATGCATCATATATAAAATAAATATCATGATACAATGTAAACTAGTAATATCAATACACAACTAGCCTCTAGGGCATACACCAACATACATAAGCCAAGATTTTGATGACCATCTAAAGAAGTGTGGAATTATATCTCAACTAACTCCCCCTGGAACACTTTAATGGAATGGTGTCTCTGAGAGGAGAAACCAGACCTTGTTAGACATGGTTCGATCCATGATGAGTCATGCAGATGTTCCAAGCTCCTTCTGGGGACATGCTTTATTAACAAGTACTTTCGCACTTAACCATGTTTCATCTAAAACGGTTCAAGAGACACCATATGAGATATGGACTAGGAGGCGTCCTAGTGTGTCTTTTTTGAAAATTTGGGGTTGTGAAGCTTGTGCTAGGTGCCAAGTCTCCGATAAACTTGGTCCTAAATCTGATAAGTGCTTCTTTATATGATATCCCAAGGAAACCAAGGGATACTATTTCTATAATCCTACCGAAGTTAAAGTGTTTGTTGCACAAACTGCTGTGTTCCTAGAGAAAGAATTCATCTCCAAAAGAACCAGTGGGAGAATGATAGAACTTGAAGAAATTCAAATATTGCAAAATAGTAGCAAACCAATGGTGTAAAGGGAGCAGACTCCATAAATTGTTATGCAAGAACAACCTGCTCAAGTAGCCTGCTCAAGTAGGATACCACATGAACCCGAGAGATATGGATTTCTCTTGACTCAACAAGGCGATGTATTACTCATGGATCAGGATGAGCCTATGACATATGAAGAAGCTGTAAATGGCCTAGACTCTAAGAAATAGCTTGAGGCCATGAGATTTGATATGGAATCAATGTATGCAAACAAAGTATGAACCTTGGTAGACCCAACTGAATGGGTAAAACCTATTGGGTGCAAATGGGTTTTCAAAAGGAAAACTGACATGGATGGTAACACGCATACCTTTAAGGGGATGTTGGTTGCTAAATATTTCAAGCAAGTTCATGAATATTTTAAGGGGATGTAAACTATGATGAGACTTTTTCCCAAGTTGTCATGCTTAAATCCATTCGGATCTTGCTTACTATTGCAGGATATCACGATTATAAAATCTGGCAAATGGAAGTTAAAACTGCTTTCCTAAATGGAAATCTTCTCGAGGATATGTACATGACAGAGTTTGAGGGTTTTGTCACTCTAGGGGATGCTGGAAAAGTATGTAAGCTACAACAATCCGTTTATGGATTAAAGCAAAGCTTCTAGAAGCTGGAATCTTCGTTTCGATGATGCAATCAAAGAGTTTGGTTTCATCAAGAACAAAGATGAACCTTGTGTCTAGAAGAAGGTTAGTGGGAGCATAGTTGTCTTTATGGTATTGTATGTAGATGACATATTGCTCATTGGAAATGGCATCCCTACCTTACAGTCTGTAAAGACTTTGTTAGGAAAATGCTTTTCCATGAAGGACATAGGTGAAGCTACCTATGTATTAGATATCAAGATCTATAGAGATAGAGTAAGGAGACTACTTGACCTGAGTCAGAGTACATACATAAACAAAGTATTGAAACGCTTCAATATGCAAGAGTCCAAGAAAGAATTTCTCCCTATGTCGCATGGTGTAAGCCTGTCTAAGGCTCAATGTCCTTCCACTCAAGATGAGAGAGACCACATGACTAAGATTCCATATGAATTTGCAATTAGACCTATCATGTATGCCATATTATGTATTCATCCAATTATCTCATATGCTTCGAGCATGACGAGCAGGTACCGGTCAGATCTGGTGAGAGTCACTAGACTGCTATCAAGAACATGCTTAAGTACTTGAGAAGGACTAAGGATTCGTTCTTGATATATAGAACCGAGGAAGAGCTTATTATAAATGGTTACACTAATGCTAGCTTCCAGTCTGATAAGGGCAACTCCAGATCGTAATTGAATTTGTGTTTTGCCTAAATGGTTGAGCTGTGAGCTGGAAGAGTTCAAAGCAGGCAGTAGCCAATTCTACCACAAAGGTAGAGTATATTATTGCCTTTAATATAGCAAAGGAGGCTGTTTGGATCAGAAAGTTCATCACTAAACTTGGCATAGTTCATAGGATTATGGACCCGGTGGACCTCTATTATGAGATAAATGGGGCCATTGCACAAGCTAAGGAGCCTAGATCTCACCAGTAACCCAAACATATTCTTAGACACTTCCAACTCATTTGAGAGATCATCGATAGAGGAGATGTGAAGATATGTAGAATACCGATATATGATAACATCGCTGACCCACTGAGAAAGCCTCTTACACAGCGAAAGCATGAGGGTCACACTAGATCTTTAGGCATTAGATATATGTCTGATTGGCTATAGCGCAAGTGGGAGATTGTTGGTGTATGCCCTAGAGGCCAGTTGTGTATTGACCTTACTAGTTTACATTGTATCATGATATTTATTTCATGTATGAGGCATTTTATTTATTGTGTTGTTTATTGTGATTAAATTAACATAATAAAGTCCTTAGAATAGTAAGTTTTGTACCGTGGGACATCAAGTGCGTGACTTGATTGTGAGATCCTATTGGTTGAAACCAGAACGTTATTCTTAAATGTCCCTAGTCAAGGACTATTGTGAATTAGGAAAATAATAATACATAGAGATTAGTATGTGCGTAGACTGATGATCATATCTCACTGGTCATGGATATGAGATATCAAGTCTTCATATGGGTACATATTAGAGTAATAATGTACTGAACAGACCCACCATGAGAATGCTCTATGGACTGTTACATGAGTGTCATAAGCGGTTCTCACAGTGACCTTGGTGTGTGTGTGGTCCTTTGACTTGAAGTCACTACGGTTCTCTGCATGAGCAGTTATATGTTTTAATGTTTTCAAACGTCGCATGTAATAAGGTGATTATAAAGCCTACTATTGGACATACTATAAATCATGTGGGGGATGTGACTAACTTAGATAGGATTTTTCCCACTTATATAACATGAGTGCGGGCCCCTTGATTGTGTGAGATTGAAAAAATGCATGAACGTTCTCAAATAAGTCAATATGAGATATCGATCTCATTTATTTTAGTAAGTCTACTCGAACATCAAGAAACCAAAGATTGAACTATACATGGGTGACACGATTTATGACCTGTGGTCAATTAAGATATCTGGACAAAATGACTAAACTATATGGTGACAATGGTCACAGATAGGTTATGTAAATTGCTGGTATTCCCGTTACATGAGTAGCAGTGATGTATTGCTAGATACCGCTCATTGCTTGTAACACTAAAATAGGATTTTAGTTTTACTCTCAACGTTATAGGAACCTATAGGGTCACACACTTAGAATATATTGAAATTGGGCTTTAAATTCATTAGATGAATTTAATTCAGATTCCTATTAAGACTTGGGCTGTAATACCCTGATTTTTCAATTAATGAAAAATTATTTATTTTGCACGTAGTGTGCACGTGCAATATTTTGATTGAATTAAATCTTATAATTATTCCATGAGGTGTATAAATATTTAAATATGTGTTCTCAAGTTATTTTATACAAAAGCCCTTTTTCTTTTATAGAAAGCCTTATTTTAAAAGCCTTTTTCTTAAAGCCCAAAATATATTTTATTTATTTTATTTTTAAATAACTATTTTGGCCCAAACTAAAGCCCATGGATTAATATATTTTATTTAACTTGTCATGTAGAAGACTATTTTAATACTATTTTATTTTTTTTACAAATTAAAATGTACAATTTTGGTCCTAGTTGCATGCACGTGCACTACACGTACACGTGCAATGCACACTTCTCCATGGAGGCCGGTTGCATTCTTTTTGGAGGGAGATTCAAAAAGTTGAGTGGTGATCATGGGGGTGGTTATTTAGATGTGGGTAGTTTTTATAACTCCTACTCTAATCTTGGCCCTCCATCCTACAACCAACTTGTCAATCCTAGCCCTCAATTCCACTTGATTTCTAGTATAAATACCCCTCCCATGGCTAGTATTCATATGCAATTATATTTTTCCAAACCTATAGTCTAATTTAGTAGTAAGTTGTGAGTTAAAAGATTGAGAGAATTGTGTGGAATTGTGCTTGCTTTCAATCAAGGAGAAGAAGGAGAGGCCGGCCATCACTAGGAGGAGCTCGGGATTGGTGCTTGTGGAGCGTGTGCGCGCATCGTCTAGGAGGAGGTGCATCTTGTTGCAAGGATTTGTTGCTTTAGTGTTTGTTTCTCTCCATACAAGGTGGGTTTGATTTTCCTTATTTCTAATTAGAAATGATGCATGGAAAATATTAATAAGAATACATTTTAATGGGAAAGTTAGTTCATAAATTAATTGGAATATTAATGAACAACTTGCATGTGCTTCTATTGTTAAATTAAGTTGTGGGTAAAATTCTCCATGCTTGTTAGAATAAATGAATGATAGTGGTTAAAATTTCCTTAAGAATGATGTTAGTATGATATTGAGACATGATACATGAAAATTACTAATAAGAATGCTTGTTTAATTGAAAAATTGAAACATGTAATTGATTAAGAAAGAGCACACTTTTGAAAAGAGTAGCTTTCTTGAATGTTTGAGTTGTGAGCATGCTAATTGATAGGTGGTTATATATTTTGTGATGTACATGATTTGACTAGAAGCATATGTTGTTGATTTAATGAAACTACATTTGTTACTATCAAAGAAACTACCCACAAAGTTAGTAGTTGAGTTTGTGTCAAATGGACCCTTTATGTTAATATGGATATGAATAAATTCAGTAAGAGTTGTATGTAGGTAAATTATTAAAATCAGTAGATTGATATGAAGTGTATTGTCAAAAAAAAAATTAGAACATTATGGGGCAAAGAAACATCGAAAAGAGAGTGTTAGAATGTATATTTTGAGTTAAATGTGTAAAAATACGTTTTTATTATCACAAAAATTATTTTGCTCACACTGACATGTGAATTATGTGAGGAAAAATTATTCTGGATTTATACAGTATTTTTTGATGAGAGCAAAGTGAAACAAAAGCTAGTTGAACATCGAAATGTTCTCAATAACAGAGAATACAATTTAAATAAAGTTAGAAATATACTGTGACAACTGAGCGTGTAGCTGAAGTGGTCTTGCGGCGTGGTTGGGTTCTCTGGGTTGATCGGTTCGAATCCCTGTAGCCGCAAACATTTTTCACATTTTTTTTTGTAAGCATATAACCTACCGATCAGAAGTAATATATACAATTTTTTCCCCTCTTTAAACCGCTAGCACAGTTCGGCCTAGTGGCGGGTGCTCTTGGCTTTGTTCTTCGTGTGCCTGGGTTCGATTCCTACCCTCGGCATCTTTGAAAAAAATATTTTTTTGGGGTTTCTAGGTGTCCAAAAATTGTGAAAAAAATATGGTTATTCTCATAAAAATGTAAGGGATTTTATAAAGATGATTTGGGCATTATTTGAAAGAGCTAAACTATGGTTTGTGAATAAAGTATACAATTAGAACTATGGTTCTAGAGTATACACTTGTGAAAAAAATTATAGTTTATAAGAATAAAGTGATATGAAGGATAAGAAGTTGATTTGGCAAAAAGAACCTTGTTGCGTGATATAATGCAATTTAATTCTCATTGGTGGAACAATGTGAAGTATGCATATTGTTTAGTAATGTGAAATTGATATGATGTGATAATTGATAAAGTGCATGAACTTTATGCACAATTATGGACTTGTAAACAAATTAGAAGTCATGAATTGAAAAGAGAATATACATGTGAGTATGAGAACTCAACATGAAAAATTTATGAGTTGAAAATTGTGAAATGAAAATTGAAATAGAGTAGCTAAGTCTCCCCCGGCATTGAGAAATGAAATGAAATGAAATGAAATTAGACCAAGCTTGGTCATGTTGAAATGAATGAATAAGTCCGGTTTAGTGGAGAGGCTAACTCTAGAGATTAAATTTTTGTTCATGATTTTTAATAAAACTAAGGATTAGTACATAGTGGAGACGTGATGAAAGTAGAACAAAAACATGAGTATGGGGGCCATCGGATAGCGGTGTGAGAGCGATCCACAGGCTGCCTGCTTGATGCGTCAAGACATGGCGTGGGCGCTACTCCAGAATTATCGTCCCGGTGGCGACGCTCGTAGGATATTCGAGTGGCTATGGGTGGTGCCATTGTTCCATGGCGGAGGCTGAATTGTCCATAGTCTGCCTGCTCGATGCGTCGTGTCAGTGCGTGGGATTCCCCTCCAGGCTGCCTGGACATGGGCTCGTAGATCATAGGGCATCTAAGACACTACCGTAGTTACAGTAGTAGACTAAGTCATAACGAGGGATTGAACCCTATAAGATGAAGAACGATTAAGGGCTTGCACTCGGACCTATGTAGTATGGGATGCATAGAATCCGAACAAGTGCGCATCAGTGTCATGTAATATAAATAAATGCATTAAGGACTAAGTGCACAATCACAACACGACATCAATAGGGTAGTCCCTTTAATTGAAATGTGACAAGTTTGTGTTTGCTAAATATGGAAAATTGAGTTATACTATTTCCGGCATAGAGAGGATGACCGTGTATAATGATCGTCGGTTGAATAAACTGACGTACCCACAGTCTTATATGCAGGTAAATGGCATGTTAAAGATTAAAGAGGAATGGATGCTTAAAGATTATACCATGTTGTTGTACATTTATTTAATTGTTGTAAATTTTACTTCTGCTGTGCAAATGAAAAGTGTAATATTGATGTAAACTCTGATGTAAAATGAAGAGTTTTAAATTTTCCTGTAAAATTGTACTAAAGAAAGTGAAAAGATCCTGTAGAACATCTCGAATTCAGTGTATTTGGGATTCGGGGCGTTACATGGGCTCCCAAATCAGAAGGCCTGCATATCTCCCTACTCACTTAGGGTTTGCGGCACACATACACACACACACACACACACACACACATATATATATATATTTGATATGAATATGTGTGTAGAATAGCGAAGAGAAAACCCTAGCCATCACAGAAAGTGAAAGAGAGAGAGAGAGATCGTGAGGAACATCCCCTTCCCGCAGTCATCACAGCTAGCACTGCAGTGTGAGAGAGAGCCCAATTTGATCCGTTTGTGTGGAGACCGTAGAGGCACCGCAATGTTGCAGCCTGATTGGCATATGTGGAGACAGCAGACTCATCGTTGAGGTAAAACTCTTAACATGTTTTATGGTTTTTGCATGGATCGATTTCTAGGTTTCAAATTTATTTTATTTAATTCCGCTGCTTATTTACTCTATGATTGACTTCGAAACCCAACATTTGTTTCTCTCAAGATGCTTTCGACTATCACGAGTCAGGCTTCTTTCTACAGTGTAAATCCTATGAGAGGATAAGTATCTTGATCTCTGCCTTTGAGGAGAGTTGCTTCTCCGATTCAGTTGATGTTCTAAGCGGGAGGCCTTAATCCGAGTACGCCTCTCATCCAAACAGATCCGTAGGTCGGTTCCTTTTTGTCTGGCATTGATGATTTGACGGAGATCTCTTGAACCCCAGGGACCTCGCTAGGCCACTGAGTCACCGGAAGCATTATGGACTGAGATATGGTTGTGTAGAGGGTGTTGTTCATGATGGATTTTTCAGGAGCCCCTCGGTGCCTCTCCGTTGACAGGAGCTTGACTAGGCTATTGGGGCGGATCCGGTTGTTGAAGAGGAATGGTGTCCTCTGCAGGAGGAGCCGGTTGACGAAGTGAGTTTGTTCGACGGCTTGAGGCTGCTGCTCTCCCTCTTAGTCTTGGTGGCATGGCAGGAGATTTCCATATTCTCACTACAAGTCATGATCTATGGATCAGTGTAGTTTTCTACTGATGGCACCAATCTATTGTAGCTTATTTTGGTGAGGGAGCAAATAGATGGTGAATTTTGTATTTGAAGGAAACTGTAACTCTTGTTTCCCCAAAAATGTATTTTCTGTGTATTTTCAGTATTTCAAACTTTTGTAAATTATTCTTTTCGGCTTTCAAATTCTTTTATCAAATTGCATTATTGGATCTCTTATTAAAATATGTTTTCGATCAATAAATTTATTTGCAACTATTTCCATGATTTTTATATTGTAACACAATTCTTCTTCTTATTATTATTATTATTACCCTTATTATTATTATTGTTATTAGTATTACTGTTCTTATTGATATTTTGAACTTGTTATTCAAATACACTCTTTATTTGTAGTATTTTAGATAAATCATATTTTGTAGTGCAAATTACCTTTTTATTATAAACAAATTTTGTATTAGTTATTTTCTATTTATATTTTTAATCCCCTATTGAATCTTGTACCCTATATTTAATTCCCCAAACCCATTAATAACACCCTAAAACCAATACCCATTTATAAACCCATTACCCTATGTTTACCCTATAACCCGTTACCTAATACCCAGACCCACCTAACTAACCTACCCATTATAACCCTACTCTACCCGTTTACACCCCTGTATCACCCATCCCGAAACCCCTACAAACCCTATATCTCCCAATATATATACCTGATTGTATTACCCTATTCCTTCTGCAAAACCCACAGTAGCCGTCCCCCTGCCTCTTCAACTCCCTCTCTCCCGATCCCCGTGACTGGGCCTACTCCACCCGAACCCATCCTCCTGTGTGAACCCATCCATCTATCGCTCATCCATTTCCCTGTGCGCACCTTTCCGCACTGCACGACAGCCGCTGGTTCCCCATATTCACCACCTGCAGTGCCTCCCGACTGTCGCACCTCCTCCCTGCAGTCCTCTCGACGACTGCACCATCCACAGCACAGTGCAGCCGGTCCTCGGCAGCAACCCCCTCGATGCCCGGCCAGTCCGTGCTCCTCCAGAAGCCAGCCAGCCTGCAGTGCGCCCCTGTGCCGCAGTGCTGCCGTCCCCCTTGGCTGCTGTGCCGCCCCACCGTGCCGATAGCTCTGTCCCGTCGCCGTGCCACCCGCCATCGGAGCCGAGCCAGTGCACACTTTTCCCCATGCCCTGTCTTGATGATTGGAGTGATGGCTTGATTGGTGGCCGTCCGTTTCCCCCTTGATCATCTTGATCATCATCTTTGATTATGTACCTGATATGGTCAAAACAAGGGGTTCAATCGAGACCGTCCAAATGGGGCACGAATCCTACAGCTCAGGGACGAGACGGTAATTTCACATGCAAACGGGTCCGAAGCGGGTACTGGGTCTCCTTCTCACAGATCCAATAACCCGCAAACGGATCCACCACAGCTGGGCACGGGTTTCAACCCGCTGCCAACTCGATCCAGCAAGACACAATCAAGGTCCCTGATTAGATCTAAATCAACGGCCATGATTCACGTCAATCTTTACACTGGGATTTAGGGATTAAAATTCCTTATCTGATTACCAGAATGTACCTTATCAGATTACTTTCCCAATCTGTTTACAAGGAGATTGTTCTATATCAGACTACGCGGATTACATTCCTAAATTGTTCTCTAAGACGCCTATAAATACCCCCCACCCATCTCCATTAAGAGGTAATCAATCTTTCTCTAGTTAAACGCTCTTTCATAATCATTTCTGGTTACTGACTTGAGCGTCGGAGGGTGCGTCGCCGGGAACAACCCCGGTGTCTCGCACTTTTTGCAGGTGCACGGCGGGAGCGACGATCAGAGTTCAACGGAACAGGTATACAGGTTCTCCTATTCAGTTTCCCCAAAGAACTCACAAATTCATCTGTTTGCCCCCACACCGAATTTAGCGGCAACAGATTGGCGCCGTCTGTGGGAAACTAACGAATAGAGACCTCTCCTCTTCCCGGTGAACAGGTTTTCTCCAGCCATGCCGCCTCGCAAAGTCAGATCTAGGGGCTCCAATCGAGCGCCCATCCCTGACCAGCAGGAAGTCCTTCCTGATCCCACTCAACAACAAGGGCAGCTCCCTCCTACCGTGGAAGAGCCGCTCCAGCGGAACCCTCCACATCCTGATCCGAAGGGGCCTAACCCCCAGAAACAGCCTCTTCATCCAGAGAACATACCCAACCACACTGCCTCCAGTGCCTCCATGGCCTCCCATCATCCCCGAGCCTCTGGTCGCCACGATGCCCATCCCAGACGCCCGGAAGATAAGGACCTTCGTCACCATCTGGACGAAAAGCGGGCTCGGGGAGAAGCCTCCCACCAAGAACGATCCCCCCGACACCGGGGACACAGGGGGTCCCCCGCCCGAAGAGGGAGAAGAGACTCCCCCGATCACTACCGAAGGAGGCACTCACCAGCAGGTCGGCAGCAGCATCGGAACAATGAGGCACCCATCACCCGTGCCGAGTTCCAGCAATTCCAAGCTATGGTACAACAGGCCCTCAATCTCCGTCAAAATCCCAATGAGCCAAGGGCCCCCTCCCCTCGTCCGGTCCGGAGCCCTCGCCAACGTTCCCCTTCTCCTCGACCCGCTCCTACCAATTCCAGACGCACCCCAAGTCCTCGTCGTTCCCGAAGCTACCATCACCGCAGTCCTCGCTCCCCATCCTACGAAGACGAGTCCCGTGGCTCGGCAGATCACCGCCGGAGAGATAACACCATGAACCGCCGCCTAAACGAGGTGGAAAAACTCTTGGGACGGATAAACCGGGAAGAAGAACTCAGGGGGAGGACCCTCCGTCCTAGCCAACCCCCGTTCTCCCGGACCATAGTGGATACTCCTGTTCCCTTCGGTTTCAAACCTCCCCAGTTCGAGAACTATACGGGAGAGACCGATCCGGTTGACCACATCGAAGGCTTTAAGACTTTGATGCTCCTCCATCAAGCGTCCGACGCCCTCCTCTGCAAAACATTCCCTGCAACTCTGAAGGGCCCAGCTCGAGAATGGTACTCTCGCCTTGCCCCGGCGTCAATATTCTCCTTTGAACAGTTCGAGACCCTGTTCATCACCCACTTCGTCAGCAGCCGAAGGGCCGAGAAGACCAGCATTTCCCTGTTGCACCTCCGTCAGCAGAAGGGGGAGAGATTGAGGGACTACGTGAAGAGGTTCACAGCCGAGGCCAGAACTATCGCATCCCTCGACCAATCCGTTGCTACCGCGGCGTTCCAATCCAACATCCTAAATTCTAACCTCCGCTCCTCCCTCGCCAAAAAACCGCCACATGACTTTTCTGACCTCCTCCTCCGTACTGAAAAGTACATCCGAGCTGAAGAGGCCGAGGAACCGCCCAACTGGGAAGCAACCGCCTCCGGGTCTAAGAGGAAGGGAACGGAAGAAGAGGGACCCAAAAAGTTTCAGAAGGATAATGCTGGCCAGCGCCGGCCTCCCCCTAGATTTGAAAAATTCACTCCCCTCACCACAAACATCTCCGCCATTTTCATGGAAGTCGAAAAAGAAGGGGTCCTGCCTCCAGCTCCAAAGATGAACACCCCAGCCAAAAGGAGGGATAAAGACAAATGGTGCCGTTATCACCGGGACCATGGGCATGACACCAACGACTGCCGGGCTCTGAGAAACGAGATCGAAGCCCTCATCCAGAGGGGGCAGCTGGCGAAGTTTGTAAGAAAGGACGGGGCCGAACTTCCTCCCCAGCCTCGGGGGGCTAACAAACGTCCGGAACGGGAAGAGACGCCAGAATTCGAGGAAGAGCGAGTCCTCCACCTTATCCATGGGGGTCCAATGGGGGGCTCCTCGAACTCTTCTCGGAAAGCTTTTATTAGGGAAGTAAATTCTGTCCGGGCCACCCCTCCCCCCAAAGGACTCGGAGTGCCCGTCACCTTCTCTGACGACGATCTCGAGGGCGTCCGCACCCCTCATTGCGACGCACTCGTCATCAACCTTCACATGGCCAATTTCAAAGTCGAAAGAATCCTAGTGGATAACGGCTCCTCCGTTAACATCCTATTCCTCGATGCTTTTAAGGGGCTGAAGCTCTCCCGAGACAGACTGAAGCCCGCCGGGTATACGCTCCATGGGTTCACGGGAGTGCCGGTGACGATCGAAGGGGTGATCACCCTCGATGTCACAGCAGGCAAAACTCCTACTACCCGCACGGAGTCAATGGATTTCATGGTTGTAGATGTCCCCGCGGCCTACAACGTCATTTTGGGTCGGCCCGGCCTAGCCGCCCTTGAAGCCGTCCCTTCTGCCTATCATCTCAAAATGAAATTCCCCACTCGGGCTGGAGTGGGAGAAGTTAGGGGCAATCAGGAACAGGCCCGCAAGTGTTACATGACCTCCACGCTCGGACCCGTCCTCTCCTTAGAAACACTCGAGATTCCACAAGATGCTGCTCGGCCGACTCCCGAGCCAGTCGATGAGCTGGAGGAAATACTCTTCTCGGAGCAGGAGCCGACCCGTAAGTTCTATGTCAGCAAGGCACTCCCGTCCGCCCTACATTCAAATATTGTGAAATGCATCCGAGCCAACCGGGACCTCTTCGCATGGTCAGCAGCGGACATGCCCGGTATCTCCGAAGAACTCTTGGTCCATCGCCTCAGCGTTGATCCGGGGTCCAAACCGGTCCAGCAGAAGAGGCGCAAGTTCGCCCCCGAGCGCCAGCTCGCCATCAAAGAGGAGGTAGACAAACTGTTGAAAGCCCGATTCATACAGGAAGTGAATTATCCGGAGTGGTTGTCCAACGTAGTCATGGTGAAGAAATCCAATGGGACATGGAGAATCTGTATTGATTTCACTGACCTCAACAAGGCCTGCCCTAAAGATCCCTTCCCTCTGCCGAGCATCGACACTCTGATTGACGCAACCTCGGGACATGAGCTCCTCAGCTTCATGGATGCTTTCTCGGGTTACAATCAGATAAGGATGTTCCCCCCGGATATTCCGAAGACGTCTTTTGTAACGGACCAAGGACTCTATTGTTACCGAGTCATGCCGTTCGGCCTGAAGAACGCAGGGGCAACGTACCAACGTCTCGTCAACAAGGTATTCCAGGCCCAGATTGGTCGGAACATGGAAGTCTACGTGGACGACATGCTTGTGAAAAGCATCCGAGGCGTTGATCATGAGACCGACCTCCAAGAAGCGTTCGATGTTTTGAGAAGGCACAATATGAGACTCAACCCGAACAAGTGTGCGTTCGGCGTCTCATCGGGCAAGTTCCTCGGCTTTATGGTCAGCCAACGAGGAATAGAGGCAAATCCGGAGAAGATCAGGGCCATACTAGACATGGCCCCGCCCAGAAACGTCAAAGAAGTTCAGAAACTGACAGGTCGTTTAGCCGCCATTGGGCGCTTTTTGTCGAAGTCCGGAGAGAAATGCCTCCCGTTCTTCAAAGCCCTGAGGGGGACTAAGGGGTTCGAGTGGGGGCAGCCGCAACAAGATTCCTTCGACCAGCTTAAAGCTTACCTCGTCAACCCGCCTCTGCTCAGCAAACCCATACCAGGCGAACCCCTCTACCTCTACTTGGCAGCCTCGGAACAGACACTAAGTGCGGTCTTAGTCAGGGAAGAAGATAGAACTCAAAAGCCCATTTACTACGTCAGCAAAGTGCTCCGGGACGCCGAGCTCCGGTACCCGAAAATTGAGAAAATAGCCTACGCCCTGATAATGGCTGCAAGAAAGCTTCGGCCATACTTCCAGTCTCATTCGGTGGTCGTCCTTACCGACCAGCCGTTGAAACAGATCCTTCACAAGCCAGAGACTTCCGGCCGCCTCATGAAGTGGTCGATCGAGTTGAGCCAACATGATATTACTTATCAGCCTCGGACCGCAATCAAGGCGCAGGCGCTGGCCGAATTCATAGTTGAGACGACTATCCCCGAGCAGACGACGAAGGGACCGCCTGTCTGGTCTGTATATGTCGATGGATCCTCCTGCAACGAGGGGAGCGGGGCTGGAGTCATCCTGGCGGGCCCAGACGACTTTGTCCTTCAATATTCCCTCCGGATAAACTTTAAAGCCTCGAATAACGAAGCCGAATACGAGGCACTCATAGCCGGCCTCGGGATGGCCCGAAACGCAGGGGCGCGACGCCTGCAGATCTTCAGCGACTCTCAATTGGTCGTCAACCAGGTCCTCGGCGAATATGAAGCCCGCGATGACAGAATGGTAAAGTACTTGGCCAAAGTGAAGAGCCTCATGGCGCTCTTCGACGAGGCCCTCATCCGAAGAATCCCCAGAGAGGAAAATGCCCAGGCCGACGCCCTGTCCAAACTAGCTTCCTCATCCCTGCAAGGCCTCGAACAAACCGTTCTGATAGAAGTCCTCCTCAAGCCCAGCATAGAGGACGAGGCTTTCAACTCCGTCGAAACACTGCCGCTCCCCCTCGAAGACAATTGGATGAAGCCCCTCGTCGAGTTTTTAAGAGACGGACTCCTACCAAGGGATCCGAAGGAAGCCCGAAAGATAAGGACCCGGGCCGAGCGTTACATAATGGTCGAAGGCGTTCTGTATAAGCGCTCCTTCACCCAGGTGGATGGTCGACCCTACCTAAGATGCCTCTCCCCCGGACAAGCCGATTACGCCCTGCAAGAGCTCCATGAGGGCATCGGCGGAGCCCACTCCGGCTCCAGAGCCTTGGCACGTAAAGTGTTAAACTACGGGTATTACTGGCCCACTCTCCTACGGGACGCCGAACGACACGTTCGACAATGCACATCCTGTCAGAAGTATTCCGACATCCGACGCCTTCCACAAGCACCACTCTCCTCCTTGTCGAGTCCGATCCCCTTTGCAATGTGGGGGATGGATCTACTCGGGCCATTTCCACCGGCCCCCGGACAGTTGAAGTTTCTAGTCGTGGCAGTCGACTATTTCTCGAAATGGGTCGAGGCCGAGCCCCTGGCTACAATTACCGAACATAGAGTCGTCCAATTCTTCTGGAAAAGTGTAATCTGTCGTTTCGGTGTTCCCCGAGTCGTAGTTACGGATAACGGTACGCAGTTCGCTGGAGCTGCCTTCCGAGCCTTATGTCAAGACCTAGCTATACAGCACCGCTTCTCCTCAGTCTCTCATCCCCAGTCAAATGGCCAAGCCGAGAATGCCAACCGACAGATCCTCTCCGGCATCAAGAAGAGACTCGATAAATGCTCCAAGGGATTGTGGGTCGATCAGCTGCCCAATGTGTTGTGGAATTACCGAACCACGAAGCGGATCCCGACGGGCGAGAGTCCGTTCAATCTCACCTATGGGTCCGAGGCCCTCATCCCACTAGAAGTTGGAATACCCTCTCCTCGCCTGATTGCCTTCGAAGAAGAACAGAACGCCAGGGAGCTCAGAACGAGCCTAGATTTGGTAGACGAGATTCGGGAAAGAGCCGCCATACGGCAGCAAGGTTACCGAAGAAGAATCGAACTCGCCTACAACAAACGGGTCCGCCCAACCGACTTGAAAGAGGGGGACCTGGTCCTCCGAAAGCTGGCCATCTCGTTCCCCGGACAGAAGAGCAAATTGGCCCCAAATTGGGAGGGACCGTACAAAGTATCCAAAGTGATCCGCCCCGGTGCGTACAAGCTAGAAGACCTTGAGGGTAGAGAAATTCCCAGGACTTGGAACGCCGACCATCTTTTGAAATACCTAGAGAAGGCAACCCCGCCTATCTAAGTAACTCGAGATGTCGGGCCGCCACTCCTGCTACTAGTAATTTTTCTTTTGTCTTTTTCATTGTAATAAACGGCTAGCAACTTTAGAAGCAGCCGACCATTAGATATTAATAAATAAATAAAGTTTTTTCTTTACATTATCGCGTACTTCCGCCTCTAATTCCCTTATCACACAATGGTTCGGAGTCCAGCACTCGGCTCGACTCTTCCCACTCGGCCCGCCTTCAGACGGGCCAGGGGCAGATCGCCGTTCGAAATTGCTCCTGCAGCCGTTGAATGGATCGGAGTCCAACACTTGGCTCGATTTTGCTTCGCAAATCCGCTCCTAAGCGGACTAGAAGTAGCTCGCCATTCGAAACTGCTCCTGCATCTCTCAAACTTATCACACAATGGTTCGGAGTCCAGCACTCGGCTCGACTCTTCCCACTCGGCCCGCCTTCAGACGGGCCAGGGGCAGATCGCCGTTCGAAATTGCTCCTGCAGCCGTTGAATGGATCGGAGTCCAACACTTGGCTCGATTTTGCTTCGCAAATCCGCTCCTAAGCGGACTAGAAGTAGCTCGCCATTCGAAACTGCTCCTGCATCTCTCAAACTTATCACACAATGGTTCGGAGTCCAGCACTCGGCTCGACTCTTCCCACTCGGCCCGCCTTCAGACGGGCCAGGGGCAGATCGCCGTTCGAAATTGCTCCTGCAGCCGTTGAATGGATCGGAGTCCAACACTTGGCTCGATTTTGCTTCGCAAATCCGCTCCTAAGCGGACTAGAAGTAGCTCGCCATTCGAAACTGCTCCTGCATCTCTCAAACTTATCACACAATGGTTCGGAGTCCAGCACTCGGCTCGACTCTTCCCACTCGGCCCGCCTTCAGACGGGCCAGGGGCAGATCGCCGTTCGAAATTGCTCCTGCAGCCGTTGAATGGATCGGAGTCCAACACTTGGCTCGATTTTGCTTCGCAAATCCGCTCCTAAGCGGACTAGAAGTAGCTCGCCATTCGAAACTGCTCCTGCATCTCTCAAACTTATCACACAATGGTTCGGAGTCCAGCACTCGGCTCGACTCTTCCCACTCGGCCCGCCTTCAGACGGGCCAGGGGCAGATCGCCGTTCGAAATTGCTCCTGCAGCCGTTGAATGGATCGGAGTCCAACACTTGGCTCGATTTTGCTTCGCAAATCCGCTCCTAAGCGGACTAGAAGTAGCTCGCCATTCGAAACTGCTCCTGCATCTCTCAAACTTATCACACAATGGTTCGGAGTCCAGCACTCGGCTCGACTCTTCCTACTCGGCCCGTCTTCAGACGGGCCGGGGGCAGATCGCCGTTCGAAATTGCTCCTGCAGCCGTTGAATGGATCGGAGTCCAACACTTGGCTCGATTTGGCTTCGCAAGCCCGCTCCTAAGCGGACTAGAAGTAGCTCGCCATTCGAAACTGCTCCTACATCCCTTAAACTAATCTAACGACCGGATCCTTCTTCCGGCTCGACTCTATCTCTCCGACTCGTCCTTAAACGGTCCGGAACCCGTCCCGACCGTAGACTGTGCCGAGCTGACGAGGTACCGACCCTCGTTTTGGGAAAAAATCACCCCGAGGTCAACTCGCCGTTAGATCCTCTCAAATTGTGTGCCAAAGCGTGATGAGTGGATCCAGTAGTGCCACGTGCCCACAAAACGACAAGATAACGTTTTCTTGGTACTCGTGCCTGCCTCTGGATTCGTGCCCCCATCCGACGGTTATGGACACCCCACGTCGATCGGCACCAAGAGCCGAACGGCGGAGTCAGAACAACACATTGTTGGAGAATTCGTTTCGGCCATCAATTGTGCCGAGCTGACGAGGTACCGACCCTCGTTTTGGGAAAAAATCACCCCGAGGTCAACTCGCCGTTAGATCCTCTCAAATTGTGTGCCAAAGCGTGATGAGTGGATCCAGTAGTGCCACGTGCCCACAAAACGACAAGATAACGTTCTCTCGGGACTTGTGCCTGCCTCTGGATTCGCGCCACCATCCAACGGTTGTAGACAGCCCACGTCGACCGGCGTCAATAGCCGAGCGACAGGATCAGAATTGCGACAAAAGACTCGACGAACAACCAATAGAAGACACTTCGGATAAATCAACCCCAATTTTATTAATGACTTGGACGAGTTTACAAAAAGATTACTACAGCGAGTTCAACAAAATATTAGAAGGCATGACCCGCTCATTTCCTCCGAGGAAGGGGGACACTCCGGTTCAACGACACTTTGGGTCGGCGTTTCTTAGCCTCCGAGCTCGTCTCCAGGCCGACGAACCGGGACGCCCCTTCGCCGCTGAGCCTCACAGTCGCCCCAACCGAAGCGCCACTTGAAGACACCGCCACACCACTTTGTGCATCGGCGGCTGACGCCCCGATGATAGGAGTCCGGGACGCCGCTTGGTAGAACGTGATACCTCGCTCGATCTCTTCGCGGGTACACGAGGTGCTCCGGACGTTGGCCCTCACCGGCTGAGGCTTGAGCCGAGCGACCTCCTCCTCCAATTCGACGATCCGGTCCTTCAGTGCCTCGTCCTTCACGACAATTTTGAACCGAGGAAGCTTCGCCGATCCAGGGTATTCGGCGCTGTCAGATATGACACGACGCAGATGGGTCACCTCGATACTCTTGTCGACTGTCACCCTTTGCAAATGCTCGACCTTCTTCACGAGCTCATCTCGTTCGGCCAAAACAGAAGCCAATTCTTCTTCCTTAGCAAATAGCTCGGCTTCGGCTATCCGCAAGTGGTACACTTCGGCCAACAGATCCCCGTTCTTCATCTCCATATTGTACAGCATCCTCCTCGTCAGGTTGATCTCGCCCTCAAGGCGTTTCACGAGAGATAGATGGAACAGCTCTACTTGTCGCCGAGCCATCGTAGTGACGGGGGCCTACCCTACGACCGAACCAAACACTTAGACAATTTCAAAGACAAAACGTTTTTTCATTTATCAAAAAGCGGTGGCCAGTCCGCAAAAGGCGTTACAAAGCTCGGAAGAAAAAGCAGAACAGAAACTACAAAAAGATTAACGAAAGAATCAAGGGTCCACCTGCGTCTCCGCTCCCACCCCGGACGCATCGACGGGCGGTCCCTCGATCTCTCCCTTAGCCGGGTCATCCTCTCCCCCTCCGTCTTCGCCTTCGACCTCGTCCTCGGCATCCCCCTCCTCGTCGTCCACGGGCGACTCGGGCCACAGTCGATAACCGACTCGCTCGAAGCCGGGGACACGAGCCTGGACATGGTCCAGGGCCGTCTGGTAGGATCGCTCCATGTTCTCAGCCATATGTTTCTTCGCCTCTGCCTCAATCTCGGCTTCGACCTCCGCCCGGATCCTCGCGGCCTGCGCTTCCCTCTCCGCCTTCTCGTCGGCCAAGGACTTCAATGCCGCGGCAAGATCTTGGGCGGCCTTGGCAGCTTTGGCGGACTCCGCTTCGAGGCCCTCCTTCGCTTTCTTCAGGTCGGCAGTAAGGTCGGCCACCCGAACGTCCAGAGCCTCGGCCCGCCTCTGCTCGGCCTCGAGATCCTTGACCGCCCGGACCTTCGCCAGCCTGTCTTTCTCGCTGGCGGACTTCAGCTCCTTCTCCTGTGCGGCGAACGCCTCCATGAGATGGCCGAAGTGAACGGTGGCCTACGAAGACAACGATAAGTACGAAGTACGCACCGAGTAACAAACTTGAAGAAATTTGCGAACACTTACCGAAACAAGCCCCCGGGCGACTTCGTAAGTGTCGTCGCCGACCCTCCCCGCATTCAGCGCGGCCTTATCCTTCGGGGTCGCCAAGTGTTTGACGACCTGCATTGACATCTGCGAGTTGCCGAGGAAACCATCATGATTCCTCACCAGCCAGTTCGGCACAAACAACTGCTTGTGCTGCTCGGTCAGGATTTCCTCGGCATTCTGAGTCAATGGGGGAAGCTCGAGCGCCAGCGCCGCATTGACATCAAAGACACCCTCGTTCACGGACGGGGCGACAGGGGCCGAGGTCTCCTCCACCACCACTACCTCCGAAGGCACCTCGGCAGCCGGGGGAGGCGGAGCAACGTTAGTGGCGACCGCGGGCTGAACACCCGAAGACGCACCCTCGGCCGCCCTCTTCCTTTTTCTGGTCCCGGTCAGCTTGGACCTATCGGCCATCATAGCTTTAAAGTCAATCTTCATCGACTCTGCATCAAAAAAAAAAAAAAAAAAAAGAGGGGGAGAAAACCGAATCAAAACAGACGAATTGAAGACTTAGAAAAAAAAATTGAATGAGATGTCAAGAGCGTACTCGGGTCGATGGGGCTTAGTCCGGACCCGAACAACACCTCTTCGGTCAACTCCCTCCAACTCAGTACCGGAAGGGCCGTGATCCTCCTCGCTACCTCCTCCTCGGCCTCAGATAGTGCGGGGTCGCCCCGCGCAAATTTCGGCACTTCCACCTTCCACCGGGACGGAATGTGCCAAATCGCTTCGCCCCTTACGATAAAATACTTCTCCCTCCAACCCTTAAGAGAGTCGGGATTCTCTACAATCTTAACACCTCTTCTCGGCCCCAAATAGTACCGGTACTCCGAGCCGTGTTGCTTGTTTATCCGATAGAGGCCCCGGAAAACTGACAGATCCGGCGCTACCTCGGCTCGGTGACACTGAAGCAAGAATGCGTTCACATGACGCCAAGTGTTTGGACTGAACTGAGTTGGGGCGAGACAATACCAACCGAGGATCTGAAGTATGAAAGGGTGCAGCGGAAAACGCAGTCCCGCGTTCAGGGAGTCGACGTCAAACATGCACATGTCCGACGAAGGCAACTTAGTGTTTGCTCGCACCCCGGGGCCAGCGACCATCAGCTTGTACTCCGACGGGATAGCGAAAGCCCTCCTGATCCGAAGAAGATCCTTCTCGGTCAACGACGAAATGAGCTCGTCAGCTTCGGAGGGATGGAACGGATTAGGCTCCTCGACGATCTTCGACTTTCCGTAGATCGCTTTCTCCAGAAGATCACCCTCGTACTGCCTGACTCCCGAATGCCCGGACAGGACGGAAGGATATTGTCCTATCTCGGGAGCTCGTTTCGGGTTCTCCACAATCACCCCCACTATGGGGGGCGGGGTCTCCCCTGTCCTCTTCTTCTTCCCGACCCTCGACTCGACAGCCAGCGGTTCGGCCATCTGCTTCCCCTTCCTGCGAGCTTCCGCCCTACTCCTCTCCCCGGCGCCATCACCGCCCGAGGACGAGGCACCACTACCCGAGCTTACCCTTGACATCCTTTGAAAAAGCTAAGGCAAAGACAAACTAACCTTTGAAGTGACGTTCACGGTCGGAGAATGCTCGCCGGAAATCGCCTGGCCCACGCGACAGCTAACGACAACACCGTGGAGCAAGAGCACCGCTAGCAGAAGACTTAGAGAACAAAAGTAAATTCGTAGAGTGAAAAGTGAGAAATGAACTCAGGGGTGAAGGAATGGTAACTTATAACCTCAACTGATAACGGGCCTCCTTGGGAATCCCAAAGGCCCACTAAGAATCCCAAACGCCCTACAAGAGAGAGGCGGCGGTATGAGAGGGATGGCGGAACTCCCCAAAAAACACAAGTTGCGACTCGGCCCCCGGTCTAATGAGCCGAGCTATCGAACGAAACGCTCAGTGACCGAGCCACCAAGTTCGCCCAAAAATACCCAACTCCGCGCCCGGCAAACAGCGCGAGGTATGCGGACCGAGGTGACGAGATACCGACCCTCGTTTTTGGCAAAAAATCCTCCCGAATCAAAATCACCGTCGGATCTCTCCAAAATTCGCGTCAGGATCTGATGAACGGTTCAGATTGCGCCACGCCCACAAAACGACAAGATAGCGTTTTCTCGTGATCTGAACCCCATCCTCGTGATGCGTGCCAAAATGAACGGCCCAGATCCGTCCACGCAGACCTTCCAAACCGCTTGCCATCGGCTTGGTCGGTCGAGCTACCGAACAGCTCAGCCGAGCAACCGAGCCACTTAATACGGAATGACGGAACCATCAAGAAGACAAGTAAACGACTCGGCCTCCGGCCCACCGAGCCGAGCCACCAAGTTCGCCCAAAAATACCCAACTCCGCGCCCGGCAAACAGCGCGAGGTATGCGGACCGAGGTGACGAGATACCGACCCTCGTTTTTGGCAAAAAATCCTCCCGAATCAAAATCACCGTCGGATCTCCCCAAAATTCGCGTCAGGATCTGATGAACGGTTCAGATTGCGCCACGCCCACAAAACGACAAGATAGCGTTTTCTCGTGATCTGAACCCCATCCTCGTGATGCGTGCCCAGATAAACGGCCCAGATCTTGCCACGTCGACAAAACGACAAGATAGCGTTTTATGGGGATCCACGCCAGAGATGGGCGGCCTAGACGATGCCACGTACCTCGGATGATCCGAACCGAGGGACCAACCCTTCCGACCGGGTCGCCGACCCCCCTAGCCGCGGCGCTACGCATCCGGGCCGTAGTGCTGGGGTACCGACCCTTCCAACCGAGTCGCCGACCCCCCCTAGCCGCGGTGCTACGCATCCGGGCCGCGGTGCCGAGGTACCGACCCTCGTTTTTGGGAAAAAATCCTTCCGACCCTCAAGAGCCGTTGGATCTCGTAGGAAAGCGCGCTCGTCATGATGGACGTCCCAGATCTTGCCACGTCCACAAAACGACAAGATAGCGTTCTATTGGGATCCCCGCTAAAGATGGACGGTCTAGATGGTGCCACGTACCTCGGATGATCCAAACCGAGGTACCGACCATTCGAACCAACTCGCCGACCCCTCGAACCGCGGCGCAACGCATCCGGGCCGGGGTGACGGAGTGCCGACCCTCGTTTTTGGGAAAAAATCCCTCCGAGGAGCAGGAGGCGTCTGATCGTTCCGAAATTCGCGCTCCATCTTGATCGAAGGCCCAGATGATGCCACGCCATAAATAGGTATTAAAAATTGGTTTTTATTTATTTAAATCGGTTTATTTATTTAAAAAATTGCGAAAAATCGCTAAAAATTCGGGAAAATTAGCTAAAAATTCCAGGAAATAATTAAAAATTCGGGGAATATTTCTAAGCCACCGAACGAGCAATTATTACCTAGAATACGCGGTTAAGGCCCCCGAACAATTAGCCAACACATCGCAAAATTAAATAAATCATCCGGAAAAATAGACAAAAACTCGACACAGCTTCGGAGCATCAAAGAAGGAGGAACTAGCCTACCCCCGTGCTCCAGGATTCAAAAATCACCCATTCGGACTGCGATACAGTTCCACCGACCACTGAGTTAGTCAAACTACTCCTCAAAGACTGACCACCCTCAGTCTTTAGGAGTGGGGGGCTCGTGATATGGTCAAAACAAGGGGTTCAATCGAGACCGTCCAAATGGGGCACGAATCCTACAGCTCAGGGACGAGACGGTAATTTCACATGCAAACGGGTCCGAAGCGGGTACTGGGTCTCCTTCTCACAGATCCAATAACCCGCAAACGGATCCACCACAGCTGGGCACGGGTTTCAACCCGCTGCCAACTCGATCCAGCAAGACACAATCAAGGTCCCTGATTAGATCTAAATCAACGGCCATGATTCACGTCAATCTTTACACTGGGATTTAGGGATTAAAATTCCTTATCTGATTACCAGAATGTACCTTATCAGATTACTTTCCCAATCTGTTTACAAGGAGATTGTTCTATATCAGACTACGCGGATTACATTCCTAAATTGTTCTCTAAGACGCCTATAAATACCCCCCACCCATCTCCATTAAGAGGTAATCAATCTTTCTCTAGTTAAACGCTCTTTCATAATCATTTCTGGTTACTGACTTGAGCGTCGGAGGGTGCGTCGCCGGGAACAACCCCGGTGTCTCGCACTTTTTGCAGGTGCACGGCGGGAGCGACGATCAGAGTTCAACGGAACAGGTATACAGGTTCTCCTATTCAGTTTCCCCAAAGAACTCACAAATTCATCTGTTTGCCCCCACACCGAATTTAGCGGCAACAGTACCATTGGATTGCTTCATCATCATCTTGATCTTGAGTTGCTGTTATATTAGTTTTGATCAAGTTATCCTGGACCGTCCGATCGTCGATCTGATCCATCATCATCATCATCATCAAGATCTTAATCTCGACCGTCAGATCTCTTTTGATCATCGCGATCGTGATCATCTTGATCTTCGATCTCAGCTGTCTGATCGATCGATCACACTTGATCTCGGCCCTTGATCGTCTCGTTCGTGTTCTACTTGGTGAGTTAAACATTTGATCCACTTTTTGTTCTTATTCATTAAATTGTCAATCATGGTATAGTTACTCTTTTGGTACTCTTCTAATTCTTACATGTTTTATTTTTTATCTCGACCGTTGGATTCGCTTGATCTTCATCTTGATCTTGATCATTATCGAGATCCGTGCCGATCGTACTCGCCGCTTAGGATCCATTTCTGTTATTCTTTTGTCGGAAGCATCGTCATCCAAAGGTAAGTATTTTTCTTGTACAAATTTTTGTTCTAGTACAAGTATTTAATTTGAAAATACTGCAAATAGATAGTAGCTGTGACTCCTCTTTGTCTCATCGTTGTTGATCAAATATTATTTCTCATCGATTGCATAATCTTAAGAGTCACAACCCTTTCGATGATATATTTACAAAACTAGTTGGACCCTTTATCTCCTAATTACTTGAACATGAACCCTTTGACTTGTATACGTGTGAGGTGTGATGTGTTGTGTCGATCTTACATTCTTTAGAGTTGAGAAATACATGTGACTTGGTGATTTTATCTCCAATGCATCCATATTTGTATCACACACTAATCTAAATTCATAATAGCCAATTATCATGCAACTTGTATATAAAAGAAATTCATACTTGCTGCTATTCTTGTCTTTACTTTCTGTTCGACCCCTATAAAATCAAAATCTGAACTTGAGCCCTATATATGAAATGTAGCCCTAAATGTATAATTGTCAATAACATCCAGAATTTTTGAATTCCGAGATACAGTCTAGGAGATATCGCAGTTTTACTGCTGCTGCGTCGGTAGTCACAGATTCACAAAAACTGCTGCATCTCTTTTGTTTGCAATTATTTTAACTATGCTACCAGTAAGTAATTGACTTGAAATTTTGCATGCTATTACTGGACACCCTAGAGAGCATTTTCTAATTTTCCCAAAATTAATTAATGATGTTTCAATCCTGTTTCATATGTATAAACTCAAATTCACAAATTGTTGCTGAACACAAAAGCTGTATAGTTTACTGTTTTGACACATGTTACCACAACTTTTATGTAAATTAATTATATCAGTTGGAACCGGGCAAGAGTCTAGTTTCTAGATCTTTTGACAGATCCACATTTTCAATCTTGTAACAACGGGAATCGCAGTTTTGGTGCAGCAACGTCATGCTGTCCAGATTTGGAATTCTCGTTGTTTTTGATACCTTGATTTGTTTTGACTCTCGAACATGTATCCTACCTAGCCTAGACTTGTTTCATATTCTTGATTATGTTTACTTGACTTGTTTCGCATACTTCCATGCTTGCTTGATGATAATAATAAATAACAAGCCGGAGTTTAAGGGAAAGACCATAGTAGTGGAAAATATAGGTAAGTGTACTCGGAAGGGGGCCCGTGTTTTCCAATACTTGGTTCATGAACTTGTTATATCTTGATCGATTCATGGAGCCATTACTTGGCTCATGAACTTGTTTGATTCATGAACCCACTGTGCGGTTCTTAAACTTGTTAGTGGATTCACGAACTTATTTCGTGAACATATTATTTTATTTTTTGATTCATGAACCATACTTACTTGATACTTGATGCCTGAGTACACCGTCCTATAAAATCCACCACTAGGCCTAAACGAAATTGCATTGACTGTAGCAACCATGCAGTAAAAGTATGGATGCATGAAGTGCTGCCTAGATAGAATTAAACATTAGACTTAAGAATAACTTATCACTTGTACACACTTGATACACTACTTGAGACTTGTTACTTGATGACATGACACATGAGACTTGATACTTGAGCGTAATGTTTGACACTTGCTACTTGATACTTGTTCTTGACAACTTAACACATTAGACTTGTTACTTATTACTCGACACTTGTACGTGATACTTATTATTTGATGCTTGATACCATTACATGTTCACTAGCCACTTGTTTTACTAGTAGTACTTGTTACCCAACCATTTTACTTGAGTTTTCTTTCTTGCTAGCTAGTTCTCGAATCTCCAGTACTTGTTGCATCCCTATTACATTCTTGATTCCAAATCTTATTCCATATTCTTGTACTTGTATTACTATTGGCAGCCCTAACTTGCACTAAAGGCGTTTGTCTTGTTTTCTCTATCTTCTCTTTTTTTTTCTTTCAAACAGACTGTGGAGACGAATTTCCTGCTAGAATCGGTGAGCAAACATTCTAGGCTTCACTTGGAGCAATGACTTGCTTAAAATATTTGTTTTCTTTGAGTTATTTATTTCTTTAGCTACTTGAATCGTGTAATGGACTTATAGTCCCAAGTTTTATCTTTTGTTCTAGATCTTGAAATTATTGGGATAATTATATTTGTTTCAATTGTTTCCTGTTGATTAATAAAATTTTCATGCATGCGTGGTTGAGTATATTTTGTTATATTCTTGTTATGATGCTGAGTTGATCCTACAGCTCATGAATGATGAAAATCATTCGCTGGGCTTTGTCACGCGCTCGTATTCCATATTTTTGGGAAGCGGGGCGTGACAGAAACTATTAAAGAGATTGGATTTGGA
Organism: Hemerocallis citrina; assembly: GCA_017893485.1. NCBI lineage: Eukaryota > Viridiplantae > Streptophyta > Magnoliopsida > Asparagales > Asphodelaceae > Hemerocallis > Hemerocallis citrina. The sequence goes on along the minus strand of CM030363.1, from coordinate 130,858,449 downwards.
TCGTTGATTCAATACCTTGGTTTGAATCCAATGGTTACTGCCACGGCCAATGAACCTGCTAAAAGCTTGAAATACCGGGGGTGATCCCGGCGACAAACCCTCTAACGCTCAAGTCAGAACCAGAGAGAGAAATTGTCAATTACCTTCTGACTGAGGAGAGGGGAGGGTATTTATAGGTCTGAGAAATAGTTAGAAGATTGATATGAATCTATTAGATTGACATGAATTCTTTATCCGCTGTTGATTATCCCCCTTAATAGATTAACACTCTTGTTTGAGGATAAGAGTTTGAACTATGACCCTTATGGGCTGGGTGTCTCTCCTAGTGGGCTTAGTCACTTTTAATGGGCTTGAAAAGCGGTCCATGTCTTCGAGATGAGTCTGAAGAAGGCTCGGACCTGTTAAAGAGACCCGCTATGGTTAATGTGCATGTAGAATCTTTAGGATCTATGCTAGGATCGTATGGCCCCGATTTGCTATGACTTTTATCCTTATCAACCATCACTCTTCCCCTTAATGTCTACCTCCAGTACTGTGGGGCCCCAGTCGAAAACTACATTGTTGATGAGGAGGAAGAGTAGTTTTTTGATGTTCACCTACAAGGTTCATCAGTGTCCCAAAAAACATCCCCATGATTGGACAACATGTCTGAATGCCCACCATGGAGAGAAGGCGAAGCAGAGGGACCCCTGGAAGTTCCCTTACCAAGGGATCGTGTGCCCGGACTTCAAGAATGTGACTGCAAGAAGAGCACGAGCTGTGAGTTTGCCCATGAGGTCTTTGAGTACTGGCTCCATCCGTAGGTATATAATGATAATCATGCCCTATACTAATTTCAGAAAATTAAAATTTTATTATTGAGATGTTTTGATACTATGATAAATCTGATATTTTATGTGGATATGATGTTGCCCTAGGTTCTGCACACGAATATGCGAGTCTGGGCCATTCTGTCCACGAAAGGTTTTCTTTTTCGCTCACACGCCATCGCAGCTTAGGCTGGAGGGCTTTGGCCGGTTTCTCTAGTGCCATCAGAGACTGCATGCAGACCAGGTTGCACGTGCAGCGGTCACACCATTGGTGGTGGCAGATGCAGGAACTTCATTGGTGGTGATAGTGGAGGAGACTGAGGAGGAGAAGGATAACTACTGTGATTTTCCTCACATCATTTGGGTGATCGATTTGGTAAACCAAGAGAAGAGATAAGAGATTGAATGGTGCTTCAAGTCTATTATCATTTTATGTTATTATGCTTTTAAGTGTGCAATTTAATTCTATTGTTTTGTTATGGTGTGAGCTTGAGCGAGTGCTATGCTACTGAAACTAGGTTTGGGGTTTTGATGTACAAGTAGAGGTTGGGGTTTGATTTGCAATATGTTCTGAGTGGTAGGTTTGCTTATATCATGTGTAATATGTGCTGTCTCTGTAATACAGTTTCTGTGGTGTCTATAAATTATTGGGCACTACAACATGAATTGTCTTCTCTGGCGCTTATTTTTAGCCTTCCCAACATTTTTAAATGCCGGGGTAACCCATACCAGCGTTTTCAGAAACACCGGTAGAAATGCCGGCGAAGCGTGCACTGCGGTAGGTGGGAGGGCTAACCCGGTGTTTTTGTGGAATGCTGGTATAGCCTAACACGTACACCGGCGTTTGGAAAATGTCGGGGTTGGGGTAATTTAATATGGTTTAATTTTTGGGTAATAAGTACCTCGGCTTTTGGTAAACGCCGTGGTAAGGGTATTTTAAATTTTTTTATTTTTTGGTAATATCTATGACCGCATTTTGGAAACGCCGGTGTAGGGTCTTTTATGTATTAATTTTTATTTACAAAATCGATAATACAATTTATTTTACAAATCATTTCAACAAAACCTGTAATATAATTCACAATCAATTTCACAAAATTCAGGCTAATCAGGCATAATTATATACAATTCACAATCATGGACAATAATTAAGCATAATAAAATAATACATATTCCATTAATTATCTACGAATTCAACAGATTACAGAAATATCATATACATTCGAAGAAACTATCTTTAAAAAAAAGGAAACACTACTCGTTTCAACAAACATGCATTAACCACCACAAAATATGCCTTCACCGCACTGCTACTACGTACGCCTCTTTCTGGCAGAGTTGCTTCCATTCTCATTGGTAGTATCATTTTGGATTTGCATCACTTGCAATCGATGGAATTCTTTGGCCTTCCTGTATAATGCAAAAAAAGTCGAAAATTATTTAAATGATCCTGCTACATAGACTAATAATTTTGAAGGTCAAAAGCAAGCCAGAAAGTCACTAATAAACTTTGCATTCAAGATATATAGTCTATATAAAATCCAAACCCCATTAGGTGCTTACAGTAGCAAATTGTTGAAAGTTAAATAATATTTAGAGAACATGTAATTTTTACCACCTAATTTTCAATTTAATCAAAGAAGCAATTGATTTATAAATCTCAATTGTTGGAATAATTAACCAACATTAAAGTGATCGTATAGATTATAAACTTTACATCTACATCCTGTAAGAAAGCTATAAATTATCCAACAAACCAAAAAACAAAAAGAAATGTACATCTGGAACATGGAACCAACCTCCAAATGCTGCACTTTTGGGATCATTATGCCCTCCACCAAACAGTTCAAGAGCACTTGCAAAAGCAATATCCCTATCATATCGCTCACCAAGTCCTTCTTTGCAAGTCAAAAGTACAAATTCATTGTGAATATCATAGGCAAGCTGGAAGATAGGAGAAAGCATCTAAGCAAGAATTCTGGTTCATGTATAGAAATAATAGAAAGAGAATACCTAAGGTTACACCTTATATTATTTATCAAAGAGAACAACCTAAAAACCACGCCATTTTGAAAAGTAAATTAATCAATTAACTAATTACCAAAGTGTATGAAGCCCTTATATTATCACCACCAATCTCAACCCTAGGCTATGCATAGACAACCCCAGGCATGAGCTCATGGCCATTGTACACTTGCTTACTAAAACCATAAATAACTTCCATCTTAGTTCAGTGAATATGGAAGAGTAAATATTCATCATCTTAGGGAACATGTTACCTACTCTCCTCAAGTCCTGCACATTTATGAATATGGAAGAAGAAATTGTGCATACAATTATACTAGTTTAGTGAGAGAAATTGTGTTTCCTTAATCTTCATAATCATAACATATGTTATTCGTTTTCAGTTGTTCCTATAATCTGATTCCCTTCAGTGTTGCTTCTGAGATATAACTTGTATCATTGAGCTTATACTCCATGTCAATTAGAAAAGATAGAAATATTCAAAAGAAAACCTAAAACAAAAACTGTTGTACACAGTAATTTAGCGGCCTTATCCTTCTTTAAAACTAAGATTCATTGCAGTAAAAAAACAGAGAATAAAATGAACCTGAAATTGAGAATCGGATATCAATCTTACAAATAATATAAACTACAAAGTAATTGTAAAATTAAAGCAAATCAAACATGAGGGCATGGGTTTCTCAATTAATTTTCTCTTGCTAACACCATTGTTAAGAGGAGTTTGGTCCCTGAAGTTATATGTATCCATAACAATTGAATTATATTTTAAATGCATGATCTCATAGTTTAATTTACATAAATAAGCAAAATAAATTACGAAGATGAAAAATTTAATTCATTGTCTTAATTACTGGTATAAAACATTAGTCCAATGAATGAAAAGAAATGTATTAGGTATATATGTTGCTTGGTGTCAGTATAGATCCATATAATATTTTCTAGGACGACTACAAAGCTCTCCTTCTAATAAAATAAATAGAGATCAAGTTTGCTAATCTACTATTAATATATTCATTTTAAGTTAATACATAGATAGGATAATCCCTCTAATTTGCACTATATTAAGCTTCAAACTTGAAAATTTTACATGAAATTAAAGCAAATAAGCAACCACTTAATAAATACAAATCTAATTATTAAATAACACTGGGATTGCAAGTAGGATTATACAATTTAATTACGCAAAAGAGTATGTTATAACGATTCATTATGGTCTTTCAAACTCATCTCTCTCCTTGCTAAGGACAACTTGCAATTATTAGTTATTACTAGATTCTTTCATGAACTCGACGAAATTTTCAATTTTTACAACATGTTGAGATTCGGTCATTACTGTGAGCATTACTAAAAATGCAAAATCGAAAGTAGAATTGACAGCGAACCCGACACCTAGGTGTGCCAATCCACTCACAAACCCAAATTATTCTGCTATCCTAATTTTTTCCCCCGCAATCAAACCAACCATAATTTCCCCACAATTCCACAAACCCTAATTATTTTTCTCACAATCCCAAATTCTCGAATTCACAAATTAACAAATTATCAAATTATCAGATTCATACCTAGGGTTTGAGAGAGGTAGGAAGATGAGGGAGCGGCAACGGCAATGCCAACGCCGACGTGGGGGCACAGTGGTTGGGGCTAGGGTTTGTAAGAGAGGGACGTGGGGGCTATGATGGTCGGGACACGATGATCTGAAGGAGGGGCACGGCAATGCGGGGAGGCATCCGACGACGACGGGGGACGGGGGCGGCGACGGTGGGGGTTTGGGTACGTGAGCGGGAGAGAGAGAGAGTGTGTGTGTGTATCACGCCCCGCTTTCTAAAAATACGGAACAAAAATACGTGACATTGGCCCAACGAATGACTTGTGTCATCCGTCAGCTGTTTACCTATTCAACTCAACAATATAAAAAATACAAAACAATTACACAAGCAATAATAACAACCACATGAACAATAATACTTGGAATAAGATAATATAAAATAACCAAATACGATAATCTAACATCTTAAAATAAATAATAATATCTGGGTCATAAGCCCAATACAATAATAAATCCAAACACAATGATAATAAGTTTCAATACAATAAGTCCAATGAAATAACAATCAACTAGAAAGCAATAAATCTTTAGAAAGCTTGTTCTCCAATTCCTGCAGGTAATTCTCCTTGATAAGCTGTGAACACTTCATCTAAAAAGATGTGAAAAATTGTCCTTAGAGCAAGTCATGGACAACAAGTAGAGAAAGGAAAGCGACAATGGAATAACGATGTAACAATGAATTCAATGGATCAATAGGAATCAATAATAATGGACGATAGAAATAATCAATATCAATGATAGTCAATGCAATGGTTATAAACAATGATTAAATACTCGATGACAATGTTCAGTGGTCGATGTCAATAACACTTAGACAATATTCCGATATCAATAGAAATGATGATGTTCAATATGCAATGTTGATGTTGTGTCAATTTTTAAGTCTATTAATCTTCAACCTAACTAATGCACGTAATACTGCATCCCATACTATAGGTTCGATGCATACAATCAATATCATTTAGACTCTAGTGGTGAATTCTATAGATCATGTGTCGGTACGATAATCACTGCTACGATAACAATATTGTTGTACGATACACTATAATGATACACTGAAACGATACACAAAAGATTGGGTGCCGTAGTCAGCTCTCCAACAATCAATCGATAAAACACTGGCCGACACAGTCTCAATATTGTTCATTATCCAAGTCAATTCTTTAAACTCCGACTTGTTAATTATTTTATCGATGCAACAATACATTATGCAATTTAGAGACATTTAGATGAATGATAGTAACAATAGAGGAACAATAGGATGATAAATTTGGATGGAACAAATAGAATGATGACAATAGCACATTAGGATCATGCAATGCAATATATACACTTCAATTCATACAGTACAATGATATAGGCATAATTATATCAAGAAAATCTGGAAAATGAAATTCTGGACAACAAGAGGTCACTGTACAAAAATTTGTTTTCCCGCAGATACAGAAATCAAAAACTAAAACCGTCATAAATTCTAGAAACTAGACTTCCACACGATTCCAATGCAAATTTAAAATACAAAATTTGACAATAGTAGCTAGGTCAAATACATCATTCTTTATAGGTACATGTTCTGACTGAAAAAATCGAGATCTTGTTGTTATATTTTTAAAATCAGCGAAAACTCAATTCTAAATTCATCAAAAATATTCATTAGACTCCTAATCATGTTAACTATCATTCTGGAAATTATCAAAGCATCATTCTAATATAAACATAGCTTTTTAATAGTTTAAACATGAAAATATACATAAACCCGAAATTCTGGAAATAAAACGTAGTAGTAAAATCATCATAACTTTTGTAATTCAACTCAGAATTCAGAGATCTTAGATGTTCTGGAAACTAGACATAGAGATACAACTCTTGTTCAGAAAATTGTTGATTTTGACGTCAAATACTAGGTCAAAAATATCTCACAAATTCCAGATAGACAACAAACATACAGAATTTCAATAGGTTTCCGTAAGCATTGTCGGTATACTGGCATGGTAAACATCATTAAGAATACACACATACACTAATTTAACGACAACAAAATATCAATCGATCATACAATCACACAACCTAGCAATTAATTCTATGATAAATTATTCATGTGTTGTTTGTATGAATAAACCTTATTCTCAATACTACATGAATGCATGAAAGATTCAATTTTTTGCATCAACAAAGGCATGAATTTGATGATATTTGGGTTAGCTCGTGTAAACCCTCAATTTACTCAATGAAAAAAGGAACAATAGAATACAATACGATGAACGATTAGGATCTACTTGTAAGAGTTTCAATTTAGAAACTTGAATTTAATACAGTATTTAATTCAAGAGGAAAGTGACTTGCCTTATGGACGATTAATTCGAATACCAAACAATAAAAGGATGAGGATCCCTGAGCAACGAACACGAACCCACGAAGAAGTACGTGCATGCTACGTTCACAAGAGCAAGCAACACAGCAAGAAAAGAATAAGCGGTAGCAACGACAACAAGAGGGGCAGCACAGCGGCGGCTCGATGATGGCTGGCATCGACTGGCGTTCGGCAGCTAACATCGAGGGACGGCGTTGATGCTGTAATTGGTAGGACAGCAATGGGGGGGGTCTTCGGTGGTCCTGGGCATCGGAGGCAGACGGGAGTAGCATAGGGGCATTGGGGATCACTGAGTGGACTAGGGCTGGCACTCGGGTTGGTGGTCGCCGAAGGGTGGCGATGCAGGGGGTTGGGTCGCCGGAGGTGGTCGGGAGGGATGAAGGGGCTGATCGGTTGGGTTTGGCTGACGGGGAGAGAGAAAGTCGAGGAGAGAGAGAGACGGCTAGGATTAGGGTTTTAGGTTGTATTTTTATGGTTTGCATTAGGGTAGTATTTATAGGATGCAATTAGATTGTTGGGTTATTGGGCTAGGATCAACTAATAATGGGTTTGGGTCTAGAATTAAATACTATTGGGTTTTGGGTTCAATAAGAGATGGATTTAAAGACAATATGGTTCAAATAAAATACTCACAATCAAGTCAACAAGAAAAAAGGCCCAACAAGAAGAAAAAGAGTAGTTCATGAACAAAAATTTAATTAAGATGCTCAAGGAAAAATAAAGTATTTTATTCACTGCAAATAAAATATTACAATGAAGGGAAAAAAATAAAAAAAAATAAAAACGGTAGTTACAATCCTACCCACCTTACAATAAAATTTCGTCTTAAGCAAGTGGTAAAAGGGTAACCCCAAAGAAAAGAAAGGAACTACACAAAAAAGTTAGGGAAACTTCTTCTAAACCTCTTCCTCAAGCTCCCAAGTCGACTCACCCGGCGAGTGAGGATTCCAAGCAACTCGAACCAATTTGATGACCTTGTTCTTCAAAATCTGCTTCTGTCGGTCCTAAATCAAAACCGGACGGATCTCACAGGACAAATCTGGTCGAACAGACAATTTCTAGTAGTCGATAATATGACTATCATCCCCGACATACTTCATGAGTTAGAAGACATGGAAGACATCATGAACTCCAGATAGAGCCAGGGGCAATGCGAGTCTATAGCCCACCATGCCTACTCGCTCCACCACCTCAAACGAACAAATGAATCTAGGGCTTAGCTTGCCCCCTCCTCCAAATCAGATAACATGTAACACCCCACAAAATAGTATATAGCTATTTTGCATTGTAATCTATGCATAGTTGGGAATTACACAAGATTCTATATTCTTCCATCATAATTGAATTAATTGAGAAATTTCAGATATTTTTGTTATTCTGAACCAGATGAGATAGATTCGGGATATCTTCTCAATTAAATTGTATGTTTGCCCCGATTGTTTTGACAAAACAATCTTCGGGAAAATAATAATTTTTATAAAATATATTTTTGTAATATACAAATAAATATCCTATTTGTAAGTATATATATATATCAATATATATTTTTTATTGGATCATATATAATATATGAACTATAATTGTTTGAATGTGAATGTCTTTATATATTTTATGATTTAAATATTTAAATATATTTCTCTATGGATATACATATTAATTTAAATTGTAAATAACCATACATTGTTTTTGTTTAGGGTTAGGGTTGTTTGACCTAGGGTTAGGGTTAGTAACCTAGGGTTACTTGACCTAAGCTAGGGTTAGGAAACCCTAGCAATCAAGATGATCTTGGATGAGAATTGATGAGATCAAAAGATTGAAATCTTGTCATGTTTGATTTTTCATGAAGAAACAAGACACACTTGAAGCTTGTAGATTTTTTTAGTGTTGGCTTTCAATCTCAACCTCCATCACTCCACCTCACCCCATCTATCTCATCCCGACCCTCCATCCTCCATTTCCATAAATAAACACCCCCCCACCCCCATTCTCTCGCCCTCCATTCCATAAAAAACATCAATCTTTCCTTCTTTCTTCATTTTCTCACTACTTTCTTCATTTCTTCATGTTTAAAAAAAAAGTGCGAAGAGAAAATAGAGTTAGAGTGTGAGAAAAAGAGTGTTCAATTGTTTTGTAGGTTCATGCTTGGAGCTCTTGGAGATGAAGAAGCAAGCAAAGGAGGAGAAGTTTGCATTCAACCAAGATTTCATTTTTCAACCCAAGAAGGTGGGTGTTATCTAATTCTAAAATCAGTATTTTTGTGTGTGTGAATTGTTATATAGGAGTAGCTAAGAGATGCATGAATATCAAGCACGAGAATTTTGTTAGTTAAGTAACTTGAGTTTGTAAGTTAGTGCAATTTGTATTCCATGAATCCATGTTAGAACTCATGTTCTATGATGAGTTTAGAGCATCCTCAAATTATTGTCATATTTTTCTGGATTCATTTAGTAGCTCAACAAAGTTATTCTTTTCGGAATAGAGAGCAGTAGAAAAACTGTTGTGTATGTTAAAATTTGTGTTTTTTTCAAAATTCATAACATGGAATTGGCAAAATATCTTGAGTTCAAATTTTTATTGGAGGTACTTGGATATGTTAATAACAATCGTTCCAAATTTCATATTTTTCTGAATTTATTTGCAATATTTAAGAATTATGTTTTGTCAACTGGTCCAGAGCCAAGAACTGTGTTCTGTTTCAAAGATGAATTTTAATAAATCATAACTAATTTATGGTATATAATCTTGCAGCGAAATTTTTATTGTAGCATCTACTATGTATCTAGATTATGTAGCTAAACTTTTAGATAATTTGAACAACATTTGGTGGGGTTTCAAAATTAGTTGTAACCAGAGGTTTTACACACTATTGAGAACAAAAGAAAATATTCTACTATATTCAAAAGGCTATAACTCTCTGTATATATTGAATTGTGATGCACTTTGTGGATATGTTAGACTTGTACATATCTATTTACTAAATCCCAAATTTTATAAGTATTGGACTTATGGTTGAATTGATATTGAATTTTGAATAGACTATGTTCAGATTCAGTTCAGATTTAGTAGGTCTGTACATATAAGCTTTTCTGGAGTTGTGGGTTTAGAATATGAAGAACTGAACAACTAAAGACTTGTAGTAGAGACTCTTAGCTTTCCAAAACATCTTAAATCAAGCAATTTCAGTTTGTGGTTTGAAAGATATGATTTTCCTAAGTTCCAGACAGAACCAGTCTTAGTAGAAGATCCTGTTTTATTAAGTAAGTTAATTTTCCTGTGTGTACACTATGAAAATAGGGGTTTTAAAGTGCTTTAATGGATGAATTTGATGATGTGATAACCTAGAGAGTTGTAGTAGACACACTTAGTTTTCCATGAAACCCAGGAAAATGAGATTACGATAAGTGAGCAAGTTGTTATGACATTGGCGAGAGGCAAAAATTGTGAGTTTAAGGTGTTTCATCTGAGAAATGGTGTTTTTTCAGCTTGTGAGGTTAGAATATGAGGAACTGGATAACTAGAGAATTACAGTAGACCCTCTTAGCTTTCCAAAGTGTTCATTCATGAAATTCCAGTGTGTGGATTAGAAGTTATGAATGTTTCAATAAGTGAGTAGATTCATGTTTGTCGTAGCTGTGTATTTCGCTCTACACCTAAGTCTTGGACTGGTGTGTTAGTAGTATTTATATGTTTGGAATACGTGATTCTATCAGAGTTTGAGTTTGTCCAAGTGTGTGTGATGATTTGCTTGATTTGAGTTGTTTGGGGGATCGTCTAGGGTAAGGTATTACATTATGACTAATAACCTTTAAGCTAAATTGAATTCTTCCGCCTCGAGAACTGAATAGTCATCCTTCGTGTGCCGACGAATTCTTACCCAACGGGTAATCGATTGGGGGCCGGGATACTGGATGTGATCCGAGTCTGAGGTGGTGGCGAACGATGCGAGATCGGGTTGCTGGTGTTTGGGATTGGTAGGTCGGGTTTGATATGACTGGATGTTTCACCTACTTGTAGTGAGTGAATGATCTAATTTATTACTTACCTCGTCCAGAATGTGTTGTTAGGTCTGTTAATCATTGGATATTATTAAATTGTAAGTATTTCACCTTATTCGCCAGGTATGAGATTCCTTCCCTTGGGGCACCGTTATACTGCTCGCTGAGAGTTACAAGCCTGGAACATTGGTCAGGGACCTACAGAGGTGTTGGCAATTGATGAATGTCGATTCGCCGTAATTAGTTACTATTTTGACAGACCAGTCAGTCTCAATCATTGTTTTAAAATACTATGCATATTTTGAGTATACAACATTTTTTGGTAACACTAATAATTAATTATTTTCCTTTCCACTCGAGTTGGTGTTAGGGGTGATACTCTATAATCTGATTTCTTCTATGGGCCAGCACTAGACGGTGATAAACAAGGTTGTCTCTTCCTGTCGTAGGGATACGTGATGTGTTTGAGTTCCTCGCTTTGTTAATTCCCAATATACCGGTGGTAAGAATGGGATATTTCCTATTCTATGTTGGTGACAGATGGACCATGGGTATGGTCCCCCATGAGTCTCAGTGCCAATTTTGTATGTGGTGTACCTTGTAGTTCGTCACAGCTTTTGGTGAGATGATCACTACTACTTATTCGCAGTAACGGGACTGGACCCAAACTGTATGTCTCGCCAACCACGTTATGATGGGAACAGGAAGTGCACAATATTGGAATTCAATACATGACGAGGGTTCGAAACCCTAAAACTGGAGAAGACGACTTGATTTGGAGCGTATGTAGTATGGGATGCATGTGTGTCCAGAGTCTTGCCGACATTAGACTAAGTGCATCTGTTTCCTGTACATTGTGTACTGTGCATTAGATTTAAGGTCATGGCATACACTGACAGTAGGAAATTAGGATGCACATTTTTGTCTTCATTAAAGGCTGGTTGTGATTGCTAGTTGGAGTTCGCTATTTTCTTATCAGCATTGTGCCAGTATATGTACAGATGTGCCCACTCAATTAGGTGTTGGGAGCCGGTTCGCGAATGCAGGAAGACTCAGGACTAGCAGAGCATCCAAGAGGATTATCAAGAATACCTTTCACCCGCAGATCATGTGCAGAGAGATCAGAGTAGCACAGCAGAAGATTCGAGCTACAAAGCGCATCTCAGTGAAGCAGATTGACCACCCAGTGGAGTTCCAGTGGAAGATTAGTTGACTACCGATCTGAAGGGTAGGGAAAAATGTTGAGTTGAATTTGTAATGCTTTAATGTAATTTTGTATTCCTTGTTCAAGAACATGATAATGATTGTAATTGATGATGTAGTGAATTATTTGGCAATAAAAAGTTTTTAAATTTCCGTGTTATTACTGTGTTGAGATGCATTTGAAGGAAAAATTCTAGTTTGTGTCACAGATTTTCGGTAATGGGACCCGGGGTGCTAAAGAAGTGGTATCAGAGCTGACTTCAAATTGCAGTCTAACACAGTTCGAAATTTGACTTAAAATGTCGTATAGTTGGGTTTAGTTCGATTGTAGGATGATCAAAATCATAAATGTTGTACTTTTCCACTTATGTTTATGATCTTCCCTATATTCAGAACTAACCTTGTGTGTTTCCTTTCTTTGAAAGATGTCCAGAAGAATAAAAAACAGCCACCGTGGAATGGCTGAGGGCAAGGGCAGTAGGACCAACGACACCAACTTCAATGTTGAAGCAGAGTTTACCCGTGTATACCAGATGATTGAAAAATTCGTCGAAGCAAGTAGGAACTCCATACCACCACATGGTGCTGAAAGAAAGAATCAGGAGAATAACGAAGTCGACCTAGTCAAAATGGTAGAATCTTTTAAGAAGATGAAGCTACCTATCTTCGAGGGCCAAGAAAATCCAGATGTGGCTAACAATTGGATTCGTCAAGTAGAGACAGTGTTCGAAGTTATGATGACACCAGATGAAAGTAAGGTCTAACTAGCCACAATTATACTAGAAAAAGATGCTGGGGTATGGTGGCAATCTGTGAAACGAAGTATGGGTAGAGGACCAATAGAATGGGAGGACTTCCTGGATGAGTTTAAGCAGCATTATTTTTCCCTAGACGTACAAGAAGAAAATGCTGGAATTTCAAAATCTAAAGCAGGGAGGTATGACCGTCGGAGAATATGAAACCAGATTTACTCAACTGTCTCATTATGCCCTAGAAATGGTGCAAGATGAAGTGAAGAAGGCCAAGAGATTTGAGAAGGGACTCAGACCTGGACTTAGAACCAAGTTACTACCATTGTGTTTTCGAAGGTTTGAAAATTTGTTTCGATAGGCAGCCGCAACTGAATTAGACATGAACCAGGACCAGAAAAATCAAGGCAAGGCTGAAATGAGGAAAAACAAAGAAGAAGTATATTCTCACTTCTGACCATGACAAGCAGAACTAAACTCACGAGTCCAGAAAGCTTAACACCAGCAAAGAGACTAGCCAGATGGTGGTGTGTTACTTTTGTAAGGAACAAGGTCATTTCAAGAGTCAATGCCCAAAAAGAGCCCAAACAAACACTTGCTATAACTGCAGAGAAGCCGGGCACAAGAAATCGAATTGTCCACAACTGCATGGGAACCCCAATGACCAGATACGGAAGGTGGTCGATAAAAGGAAGAAGCCTGTTCACTAGAGATGAACTTCAACATAACTGGAAAGAAGTATGAAGTGGTGTGGGCTATCATGGTCCAGAAATAGTAATATATTTTGTTTGTTGCTTTTTTTCAAGCCATGGATGATGAACTTGTAATATGTTCTGTAGCAAAATATTGTGACTTTTTATAAAGCATGGAAGTTTTTGGCATTTGGTCATCTCTTGTCTTGTGCGCATTTTTTTGAGAGGGCATGAAGCTGAAATTTTTTCCTTCTCCTTGGTAAAACCTCATTCTTTTTCTAAGGAGGGAGTGGTCACCGACTCTCAAGTGTAGCAACAGGAGGCTAGGAGGCACGCAGAGATTTTGCATTAGGAGTGAGATGTCAGTTCTAGAATGATCTGTGAAGTAGGAATTGGTCTCCAGTATTCCAGGGACGAGAGCGACACTCATGGGGAAAGATTGTGTGATGTTGGCTCTAGAATGATCCATGGAGCGAGATATTCTCCAGTATTCCGGATGTGGGATGAAATATGCCCCAGAATGTTCTGTGGAGCGGAATTGGTCTCCAGTATTCTAGGGACGAGAGCAACATTACAAGTAGGTTAGTGGGACATTAACTCCAGAATGATCCAAGGAGTGAGATATTCCCCACTATAGACGAAGGATAAAATCGGCCCCAGAATGTTCTCTGGAGTGGGATTGATCTCCATTATTCCAAGGACGAGAGTAATACCCACAAAGAAATTCAAGGATGAGGAAGACTCCAAACTATGCATGGAGTGAGATATTTCCCAGTATTCCAGAACGTGGGATGAAATAGGCCTCAGAATGTTCTGTGGAAAGGGATTGATCTCCAGTATTCTAGGACGAGAGCAACATCCCCCAAGGTGATTCATCCCCAGTACGGTGGATGCGGGATGAGGCAGACCCCAGAATGATCCACATGATGAGATTGATCTCCAGGATGGAAAAGATGCGTTGAGCACTTGAGGCTTGTAAGCCAGTATTGAGCGCTTTGAGAGTCAGTTGCCGAGGATGTTCCTCGAGGAATTGGAGATGATCAAGGAAAGTATCTTCTGAATATTGATATTTGTCTACTATTTTTCTCTCCCCTAGCGTGGTTTTGAGTACAGAACGATTCTATGGAGGGAGTAATGTAACACCCCACAAAATAGTATATAGCTATTTTGCATTGTGATTCGTGCACAGTTGGGAATTTCACGAGATTCTATATTCTTTCATGATAATTCATTGTAATTGAGAAATTTTTGATATATTAGTTATTCTGAATCCGATGAGATAGATTCGGGATATCTTCTCAATTAAATTGTATGTTTGCCCCGATTGTTTTGACAAAAATATCTTCAGGAAAATAATAATTTTTATAAAATATATTTTTATAATTTACAATAAATATCCTATTTGTAAGTATATATATATATATATATATATCCTATTTGTAAGTATATATATATATATATATATATATATATATATATATATATATATATATATATATATATATCCTATTTGTATATATATATATATATATATATATATATATATATCCTATTTGTATATACAAATAGGATATATATATATATATATATATATATATATATATACAAATAGGATATATATATATATATATATATATATATATATATATATATATATATATATATACCCTATTTGTAAGTATATATATATATATATATATATATATACTTACAAATAGGGTTATATATATATATATATATACTTACAAATAGGATATATATATATATATAGGGAGCCCTTCGGTTGAGAACTAATTTTGGTGAGAACTCCGTGAGAACTCACGAAGTAGACCCCCCATGAAAAATCCGAACCGACCATCTCGTTCTACATGCCTTAGATAGCATAACATAAAGAATTCAAATAATTTGAAGTTCGTTTGCTTATCCATCAAATGGAGTAGAATTTTCAGCCATACAATTTTGCGATGATGTAAATCATGGGAAAATGAACTTCAAATTACGTGATTTCTTTATGTTATGCTATCTAAGGCGTGTAGAACAATATGGCTGGTTCGGATTTTTCATGGGGGGTATACTCCTTGAGTTCTCACGGAGTTCTCACCAAATTAGTTCTCAACCAAAGGGCCACCATATATATATATATATATATATATATATATATATATATATTTTAATTTGATCGTATTGGATAGTATATGATATATGATTTATAATTGTTTGAATGTGAATATGTCCGTATATATTTTATGACTTAAATTTTTAAATATATTTTGCTATGAATATATATATGAATTTGAATTGTAAATAAACATACATTGTTTTTCTTTAGGGTTAGGGTTGTTTGACCTACATTTAGGGTTAGTAACCTAGGGTTACTTGACCTAACCTAGGGTTAGGAAACCCTAGCAATCATGATGATCTTGGATGAGAATTGATGAGATCTAAAGGTTGAAATCTTGCCATGTTTGATTTTTCATGAAGGAACAAGAAACACTTGAAGCTTCTAGATTCTTTTAGTGTTGCCTTTCAATCTTACCCTCGTTCACTCCACCTCACCCCATCCATCTCATCCCCACCCTTCATCCTCCATTTCCGGAAATAAACACCCCACCTCTCATTCTCTCTCCCTCCATTCCATAAAAAACAACAATCTTTCCATATTTCTTCATTTTCTCACTACTTTCTTCATTTCTTTATGGTTCAAAGAAAAATAAGAGAAAGTGAGAAGAGTTTGATAAAAAAAGTGTTCAATCGTTTTGTAGGTTCATGCTTGGAGCTCTTGGAGATGAAGAAGCAAGCAAAGGAGGAGAAGTTTGCATTCAACCAAGATTACATTTTTCAACCCAAGAAGGTGGGTGTTCTCTAATTCTAAAATTAGTATTTTTTTTGTGTGAATTTTTATGTAGGAGTAGATAAGAGATACATGAATATCATGCATGAGAAGTTGATAAGTTATGTAACTTGAGTTTGTATGTTAGTGCAATTTGTATTCCATGAATCCATGTTAGAACTCATGATGTAGACTTTGAAATTTCTAATTTGCAAATGGCTCAGAATCTATGCATAAAAATTTTTCGGCATGTTCTAGGATGAGTTTAGAGCATCCTAAAATATTTTCATATTTTTCTGGGTTCATTTAGTAGCTCAACAAAGTTATTCTTTTTGGAACAGAGAGCAACAGAAAAACTGCTATGTATGTTAAAATTTGTCTGTTTTCCAAAAATCATAACATGGAATTGGCAAGGCATCTAGAGCTGAAGTTGTTACTGGAGGTACTTGGATATGTTAGCAACAATCATTCCAAATTTCATATTTTTCTGAATTTATTTTCTATATTTAAGAATTATGTTTTGTCAACTGGTCCAGAGCTAAGAACTGGCTCTGTTCTGTTTTAAAGATGAATTTTAATAAATCATAACAAATTTATGGTATATAATCTTGTAGTGAAATTTTATTGTAGCATCTACTATGTATCTGATCATCTAGCTAAAGCTTTAGATAATTTGGAAAACATTTCATGGGGTTAAAAAATTATTTTGTAACTAGAGGTTTTACACACTGCTGAGAACAGAAGAAAATTTTCTACTATATTCAAAAGGCTATAACTCTCTGTATATATTGAATCGTAATGCACTTTTGGATATGTTAGACATGTACATATCTATTTACTGAATCCCAAATTTTAAAAGTATTGGACTTATGGTTGAATTGATATTGGATTTTGAATAGACTATGTTCAGATTCAGTTTAGGTTTAGTAGGTCTGTACATATGAGCTTTTCTGGAGTTGTGGGTTTAGAATCTGAAGAACTGAACAACTAGAGATTTGTAGTAAAGGGTCCTAGCTTTCCAGAACATCTTGAATCATGTAATTTCTATTTGTGGTTTGAAAGATATGATTTTCCTAAGTTCTAGACATAACTAGTCTTAGTAGAAGATTTTATTTTGTTAAGTAAGTTAATTTTCCTGTGTGTACACTGATGAAAATAGGGGTTTTAGAGTGCTTTAATGAATGAATTTGATGATGTGATCCATTAGAGAGTTGTAGTAGAAACATATGGCTTTCCATAAAACCCAGGATTATGAGATTCCGATAAGTGAGAAAGTTGTTATGACATTGGCAAGAGGCAAGAACTTTGAGTTTAGGATGTCTCATCTGAGAAATGGTGTTTTTCTAGCCTGTGTGGTTAGAATTTGAAGAACTGGATATCTAGAGAATTGCAGTAGACCCTCTTAGCTTTATAAAGTGTGTTCATTCATGGAATTCCAGTTTGTGGATTAGACGTTATGGATGTTTCAATAACTGGATAGATTCATGTTAGTAGTAGCTATGTATTTTGCTCTACACCTAAGTCTTGGACTTGTGAGTTATTAGCATTTATATGTTTGGAATACGTGATTCTAGCAGGGTTTGAGTTTGTCCAAGTGTGAGTGATGATTTTCTTGATTTGAGTTGTTTGGGGGATCGTCTAGGGTAAGGTATTACCCTATGACTAACAACCCTTAAGCTAAATTGAATTCTTCCGCCTCGAGGACTGGATAGTCATCCCTCTTGCGCCGATAAATTCTTACCCATCGGTTAATCGATCGTGGGCCGGGATACTGGATGTGATTCGAGTTTGAGGTAGTAACGAACGATGGGAGATCGGGTTGCCGGTGTTTGTGATTTGTAGGCCGGGTTTGATATGACTGGATGTTTGACCTACTTGTAGTCAGTGAATGATCTGATTTATTATCTACCTCGTCTAGAATGTGTTGATGCTCTAGGTCTGTCAACGATTGGATAATATTAAATTGTGAGTGTTTTAACTCATTTGCCGGGTATGAGATACACTCCCTTGGGGCACCGTTATACTGCTCTCTAAGAGTTACAAGCCCGAAACATTGGTCAAGGACCTACAAAGGTGTTGGCAATTTATGAATGTTGATTCGCTGTGATTAATTATTATTTTGACAAACCATTCAGACTCAATCACTATTTTAAAATACTGTGCATATTTTGAATATACAACATTTTTTGATAACAGTATTTTCCTTTTCGCTTGAGAATCGAGTTGGTGTTTGGTGTGATACCCTATAATCAGATTTGTTCTAAGGGCCAGCACTAGGCCGTGATAACCAAGGATGTCTCTTCCTGTCGTAGGGATACGTGATGAGTTTGCGTACCTCACTCTGTTAATTCCCAATATACCGGTGGTAAGAATGGGATGTTTCCTGTTCTATGTTGGTGACAGACGAACCATGGGTAAGGTCCCCCATGAGTCTCGGTGCCAACTTGGTACGTGGTGTACCTTGTAGTTCGTCATGGCTTTTGGTGAGATGATCACTACTACTTATTCGCAGTAACGGGACTGGACCCAAACTGTATGTCTCGCCAGCCACGTTATGATGGGAACAGGAAGTGTACAGTAGTATAATTCAATACATGACGAGGGTTTGAAACCCTGAAACTGGAGAAGACGACTTGATTTGGAGCGTATGTAGTATGGGATGCATGTGTGTCCATTGTCTTGCTAACATTAGACTAAGTGCATATGTTTCCTGTTCATTGTATATTGTGCATTAGACTTAAGGTCTTGGCATACACTGACAATAGGAAATTAGGATGCACGTTTCTATTTTCATTAAAGGTTGGTTGTGATTTCTAGTTGGAGATCACTGTTTTCTTATTAGCATTGCATCAGTATATGTACTGACGTGCCCACTCGATTAGGTGCTGGGAGCCGGGTCGCGAATGCAGGAAGACTCAGGACTAGCAGAGCATCCAAGAGGATTATCAAGAATACATTCCACCCGTAGAGCATGTGCAGAGAGATCAGAGTAGCACAGCGGACGATTCGAGCTACAGGGCGCATTTCATGGAAGCAGATTGACCACCCAGTGGAGTTCCAGTGGAAGATCAGTCGACTACTGATCTAAAGGGAAGGCAAAAATGTTGAGTAGAATTTCTAATGCTTTAATGTAATTTGTATTCCTTGTTCAAGAACAAGATAATGGTAATTAATGATGTAATAATTTTATTTGTCAATAAAATGTTTTTAAATTTTCGTGTTATTACTGTGTTGAGATGCAATTGAAGGAAAAGATTCAAGTTTGTCTCACGGATTTCCGGTAATGGAATCCGGGGCACTACATAACACCATTCCATGGTGATACCTTGAGGAACACATGGTCACCCACTTCGAATTCCAATGGCCTCGTGTGAATGTCTACCCATTCCTCTGTCTATCCTGAGCTGCCTGAAGATAATTCCTGATCTGGGCCACTACATCAAAAGTCCTCGTAATCAATTCTAGCCCCAAAAGCTTCCTCTCACCAATGTCATCCCAGCACACTGGTGATCTACACTTCCGAACATAGAAAGCTTCATACGGAGCTGCCTTAAGGCTTGCTTGGTAGCTATTGTTGTATGAAAACTCCACCAAGTGTAGATGATCTTCCCAAGATCCTCCAAACTGAAGAACACAGAACCTCAACATATCCTCCAATGTTTGAATAGTCCTCTCTGATTGCCCATCTGTCTGCGGATGGAATGCAGTACTGAATCGCAGCTTACTCCCAAGACTGTTTCGGAGACTCTCCCAGAATTGAGATCTAAATCTAGTGTCTCTGTCTGATATAATGCTGACAAGGACCCTATGCAATCTGACAATCTCCTTCATGTACTTCTCTGCAAGGCTCTCAGTAGACAGACCCACTCTGAAGGGAATAAAATGAGAACTCTTCATCATGCAGTTCTCAATCACCCAGATGGCATTGTGACCATTGGGACTTCTAGGGAAAGCAATCACAAAATCCATGGTAATGTTCTCCCACTTCCACTCCAGAATAGGAAGTGGTTGAAGAAGTCTAACAGTCCTCTAATGTTCTTCTTTCACTTGCTGATAGATCAGACACTGCGAAACAAATCTTGCAACAACTCTCTTCAACCATGCCGCCAGAAATGCAACATCAAATCCTAATTTATCTTTATACCACCGGGATGAATAGAATATGGCGAACGGTGAGCTTCTTCGAGTAGCTACTGCCTAACTTCCCCTTTCGGAACACATAGACAAGTCATAAAGCGGAGATAACCATCCTCATGAATAACCATATCAGTCCTTGAACCAGCTTCGACTTCAGCTCGAAACTTCTACAATTGCTTATCACCAGACAGTGCTTTGTTTTGATCCACGAAAGACGACTGTAACTGAAGCACCATACAACTCTGCTCAGAACTAGGAAAAACCACATTCAAATCTAATCTCCTCAT
The DNA here is from genome assembly GCA_017893485.1 of Hemerocallis citrina. NCBI lineage: Eukaryota > Viridiplantae > Streptophyta > Magnoliopsida > Asparagales > Asphodelaceae > Hemerocallis > Hemerocallis citrina. The sequence goes on along the minus strand of CM030363.1, from coordinate 130,837,745 downwards.
AGCTTCCACAAGCTCACCTTCTCAGTTAGAACCATGGAAACCTGTCTTCCTCATCAGGCACCAAATTAATCTTGCCAGGATGATACTACAAACTGATATAATAATCTGCCATCAATTCCAACCATCGTCTCTGCCTCATATTCAGCTCCTTCTGAGTGAACACGTACTTGAGAATTTTCTGGTCAGTGAAAATCTCCACTCGGTCTCCAAGTAAGTAGTGCTTCCAAAGATTCAAGGCAAAAAATCACAGCTGCAAACTCCAAATCATGCGTAGGATAATTCTTCTCATGCGGCCTCAATGGTCTAGATGCATATGTGACAACTTTGCCTCGTTGCATCAAGACAGCACCCAGACCTCTCCCTGGAGCATCACAGTGAATTACGAAACCTCTTGATTCATCCGGTATAGTCAACATAGGTGCTGATGTCAACCGATTCTTCAATTCAGTGAAGGCTTCATCACAAGACCCATCCCTCCCAAACTTCTGATCTTTCCCAGTCAATTTGGTCAACGGTCCGGCAATCTTCGAAAAATCCGGAACAAACATCCTGTAGTACCCTGCTAGACCAAGAAAACTCTGAACTGCAGATACTAATTTCGGCGGCGGCCAATCCTTAACTACAGAGATCTTGGACGGGTCGACAGAAACTCCATCACCAGAAATGATATGGCCTAAGAATGCCACACGGTCCAACAAAAACTCACACTTGCTAAGCTTCTCATGCAGCTGATTCTCCCTCAATGTATGCAAAACAACCTTCAAGTTTTTAGCATGCTCATCACGATTCTGAGAATAGACGAGAATATCATCAATGAATACCACAACAAACTTGTCCAGAAAGGGAGAAAAAACCCGATTCATCAAGCTCATCAACACAACTAGAGCATTAGTAACTCTGATAGGCATCACCAAGATACCTCGTACGAAAAGCAGTATTCTGCACATCTTTGGCTTTCACCTTAACCTTATGGTAACCAGAATAAAGATTCAGCTTCGAAAATACAGAAGCGCCTCCCATTTGATTAAATAGGACATCAATCCTTGGCAACGGATACCGATTCCTCACCGTGACATTATTCAGCTCACAGTAGTCAATACACAACCTGCGACTACCATCCTTCTTATTAAAGAACAGTACCGGAGCTCCCCAAGGCAAGACACTCGGCCTGATAAAACCTCTATCCAGCAACTCTTGAATCTTCTCCTTCAACTCAGCCAGCTCCATAGAAGCTATTCTGTATGGACTCTTAGAGATCGGAGTTGTACCCGGCTGAAGATCAATACTGAATACCACTTCACGATATGGCGGTAATCTCGGTAATTCCTCAGGAAAATCATCCAGAAAGTCTCGCACGACCAATGGTGCAATATCACCATCTGGACACAGTTCTTCCATCACTCCAGCTTCTTGACTTGTCAAATTCTCCACACAAGCAAGCGGTGTTTCACCGGCACAGAATTCAAATCCCTGACGTCCTGGCATTCAGAACACCAACTTCTTCAGACGGCAGTCAATTACAGCATGAGTAACACCAAGACAATCCATCCCCAAGATAACATCAAAACCAGAATTGTTGATGACAATCAGATCGGCAACAAAGTCAACACCACCAATAATCAAAGGACTCTGCTCACAGATCTGAGAACACACGACAACACCTCCACCTATAGTAATATTCCATGTTGCTGGCATAGCGCTGCTATCCAAGTGAGGCAGGTGACAAAGCGGGAGGAAACAATGGAATGAGTAGCACCAGAGTCAAAAGAACATGAGCAGGAAAGGAGTGAACAAGGATAATACCTAGAGTCAATGATGAGAACATAATATGCAGAAAGTAAAATGCAAGAAACAGAATTGAATGGGAGGATAACATGATAAAGAAACAGGATAGAATAAACAAATAGCAAAGAAATCAAAATAAAACACAACTAAAGATATACCTGTAACAATGCCCAAAGCGGTTTTAGCATCCTGCGCAGTCTGGTTGTAGGCCTGACCACAACCTGCAGGAAGATTACCCCTAGGAGTGCTCTCCTCTGATAAAAAGTCTACCTCTGAGGTGGGTGTGGTGGTCCACCATGACCACAAGCAAGCACTCCCTATGGAGCGGAACCTCCAATTGGTGCAAGGGATCTGGACTTAGGGCAATCACGAATCATGTGATCATTGCCTCCACACAGAAGGCACAGGCGATTTGCTATCCGGCAGTCCCTGCGCAAGTGCCCAGTCTTGTGACAGTACGAAAAGATCAAGTGTGGCCTCTGAACAACTGGTGGGTACAGCAATGCCCTAGCAGGAAGGGTCAGAACTGGCCTCCTAATAGACCTTCCAGAAGGCCTGGCAGCAACAGGGTGCGAAACAGACCGCTGAATGGCATGCTTCCCCGTACTAATCTGCTCCTGAATTCTAGTAGCATCCAGGATGTCAGCATAAGAACAAAGTTGTAGGGTAGTAAGACGATCCTGAATCTCAATATCCAAGCCCAACAAGAAACGACGGCCTCTATCTTCGTCATTTGCCACCATAGAAGTAGCAAAACGACTTAGTTGGGTAAATTCTGCAACGTACTCTTCCACAGTCCGACTCCCCTGATACAAGACAGTGTTTAGTTTAACGTCGGCACTTTATGAAAAAACAATGAAAAAGCATGATTGAACACCATCTGACGAACCTGAGTTAGTGAGACGAACTTTCGTTCCATTTCATTCTTGGTGGCATTAGGAAAGAACTTCGTGAGGAAGCTCTCAGTGAAGATGGCCCAGTGGATGGGTTGCCCCAATCGTTCAGCCTCAGCTTGCCACTAGATGTGGGCAAGATCAAAAAGTTGGATGCTCACGACATCCACACGATCGACATCCGTGCTGCGGTCAATAGCTACTCAGTCCGAATAAGCCATTCCTCGACTTCAAGCAGACCCTCAATGGTCGAGAATTTATCTGGATGGAGCCTCATAAAATCTGCCACATTACCAGGTCTCGGTGGCAATAATCCGGGTGCAGGTACAACGAGTTCCTTGTTGGTAGCTTCAAAAGCCACCCTCATCAGTTCGTTGTGCTCACGCTGCACCTGCATCATCTGTTGCATCATCTGTGCAACAGTCAGCTCATCAGACAGATCATTCCCAGCTCGGGAAGATGAAACACCTTTCCTAACCATGGTCTGCAATAAAAAATCAAATGGTTAGCATCCAGATCATAAGTTGGTTATCAATTATTCATGTGATTCTTGTATTGCACATACTGTTGAGTCAAACCGGTAAAACCCAAATCTGACTAATATATCAGCCAAAGCCAAACTTCCATATGTTAGTCATGTTTGACTGATATATCATCCAAACCCAAACTCTGATACCACTAAAAACCTTGTCACGTCCCGCTTCCCAAGAATACTAAACACAAGCACGTGACATTGGCCCAGCGAACGACTTGCGTCATCCATAAGTTGTTTACCTATTCAACTCCACAATATAAATAATATAAAACAATTGCGTAGGTAATAATAACAATTACATGAACAATAATACTTGAAATAAGACAATATGAAATAACCAAATACGATAATCCAACATCTTGAAACAAATAATAATATTCGGGTCATAAGCAAATACAATAATAAATCCAAACACAATGATAATAAGTTTCAATACAATAAGTCCAATGAAATAATAATCAACTAGAAAGCAATAAATCTTTAGAAAGTTTGTTCACCAATTCCTGTAGGTAATTCTCTTTGATCACCTCTGAACATTTCATCTAAAAAGAAGAAAAAAATTGTGCTTAGAGTAAGTCATGGACAACAAGTAGAGAAAGCAAAGAAACAATAAAATAACGATGTAACAATGAATTCAATGGATCAATAGGAATCAATAATAATGGACGATAGCAGTAATCAATATCAATGATAGTCAATGCAATGGTTATAAACAATGATTCAATACTCGATGACAATGTTCAATGTTCAATATCAATAACACTTAGACAATATGCGATATCAATAGAAACGATGATGTTCAATATGCAATGTCAATGTTGTGTCAATTCTTAAGTCTATTAATCTTCAACCTAACTAACGAACGTACTACTGCATCCCAAACTAGAGGTTCGATGTATACAATCAATGTCATTTAGAATCTAGTGGTGAATTCTATAGATCATGTGTCGTATGATAATTAATGTTACGATAACAATATTGTTGGACAATACACCGAAACAATACGTGAAAGATTGGGGTGCCGTAGTCAGCGCTCCAACAATCAATCGATAAAACATTGGCCGACACAGTCTCTATATTGTTAGCTACCCAAGTCAATCCCTTAAATCCCGGCTTGTTAATTATTTTATCGATGCAACAATACATTATGCAATTTAGAGACATTTAGACGAACGATAGTAACAATAGACAAACAATAGGAAGATAAATTTGGTTGGGATAAATAGAATAATGACAATAGCACATTAGGATCATGCAAAAAAACATATACACTTCAATTCATACAATACAATGATATAGGCTTAATTATATTAAGAAAATCTGGAAAACAAAATTCTTGACAGCAAGAGGTCACTGTTCAAAAATCAGTTTTCCGCTGCTACAGAAATCGAAAACTGAAACCGTCAAAATTTCTGGAAACTATACTTCCACACTATTCCAACGCATATTTAAAATACAAAATCCGAAAACAGTAGCTAGGTCAAATACATCATTCTTTATAGGTTACATGTTCTGACTAAAAATCGACATCATGTTATATTTTTATAATCAACGAAAACCCAATTATAAATTCATCAAAAATATTCATTAGACTCCGAGTCATGTTAACTATCATTCTGAAAGTTATCAAAGCATTATTCTAATATTAACTTAGCATTTTAATTGTTTAAACATGAAAACATACATGAATCTGAAATTCTAGCAATAAAATGCAGCAGTAGTAAAATCATCATAACTTTTGCAATACAACTTGCATTTCAGAGATCTCAGATGTTATGGAAACTAGAGACATAGAGCTACAAATCTTGTTCAGAAAGTAATTAATTTTGATGTCAAATACTAGGTCGAAAACGTCTCATAAATTCCAGACAGACAACAAACATGCAGAATGTAACCCCCGTTCCGTAAATAAATATTTTTCCAAATATTTTATGTATGTTAATTCTTTATAAATTTATTTTTGTTTTTAATTCGATTGGACCTTCTATTAAAATCTTTCCGAATCAAAAATTATATTTATTTCGAATGATGGTGTATTTTAACTCTATTTTCTATTACAAATTATTCGACCATTTATACCTTAGCCAAATCAAATGTAATATTACTATTTGAATTATTTTAATGAATTTGTTAAAACCAAATCTTATTTTTGTATTTTATTAACTATTAATATTATTATTTCTATTTCTTGATGGTTTATTAAAAATTCACTTCTATTCGTTAATCGTATTTGTAGTTAAATCTTCATATTGTAATATAGTCTTATTTTGTATATGACATTGCTACTGTTAGTATTATTCTCATTATCTCATTATTATTACTATTGTTATTGTTATTTTTATTAGTGTTATTGTTATTACTACTATTATTAGTTTTGATTGTTCATGATTTAATGTGTGTGTATATATATATATATATATATATATATATATATATATATATATATATATATACATGTGTGTGTGTGTGTGTGTGTTTTATAAAGCATATTCTATTTAATTATCTCCTATTGGATTTTATAACCCAAAACCCAATACTCATTCTCTTATTGAATACAAATCCTATTCAACCCATTAACCCGAAACCCTATACTATAAATACCATATTACTCTAACCCTAACCTAAAGCCTACCCCATTTGACTGTGCAAACCCTAGCCGCCTGCCCCCCCCCCCCCCCCACCCCCTACTGTTCATCATCCCTACCCCATCTTCCACCTTTGATTCCCCTTCCCTGTCGCCTCGCCTTCGCCATTGAGCCTGCATCATCTTCGAACCCATCTTCCATCCCTCCGTCATCTCTCCCTCTCTCCTGTCTCATCTCGTCGAACCCATTACCTCTCCATCCACTCCTCATCGCCTTCGCAACCTCCACCTCACCGAGAGCCTCGCCCAATGAAACCCAACCTCTCCTACGTCCATCATCCTCGTCCTTTCCATCGACTGTGCCTAGCTCCACCCGAGCACCCCACCGCTGCTAGCCTTCCATTTTTGTTTGTTCGACCTCGCCCACCAGCGAACCCACCATCGTCATCTAGAACACCGTCAACCACCTTGAAGCCCCACAGCAAGCTCCCCTTACTGCCTCCCGCCTGAGCCTCACGCCACCCATCGCCCTCGACTGTCCCTGAGCTCCTCCATTGCCAGCCACTTTCCTCCTCTGTTTTTCCTCTCCAAAATAGAGCCTCTTCTTCCTCCCATCGTCGTTGCCGCCCTCCATCGACTGCTCCCCAGTCGAGCTCCTCGACGCTGCCACCGCCTCGCTGCCGTAGCCACTGCCGAAGCTCTCCTATTGCCATCGCCGCTGTTACATTAGGGGAGGAGATTGAGTTTGAATCTCAACCGTTCGATCTCCTCGCGATCGTCACCATCTTCAGATCTGATCAAGATCCGAGCCATCTTCAGATCTTCATCATCAGCATCAGAATCAGGATCATCATCAGATTTGACTTGATCACCTTGATCTGAACCGTTCGTTTGATCTTATCTTGATCATCATCTCCATCATCATCTGGATCTAATCGAATCTCAGCCGTCCGATTCCTTGATCATCATATCAGAGCGATCCCAGCCGTCAATTTCCTTGATTTTGATCGTCATCATGATCTGCACCGATCCGATCCATCCGATCTCCATCGTCAATCAACGTCCTCATCCAATCAAGGCAAGTATCTTCTTGTACAATTCGTTGTTCTAGTACAAGCTTTATTTGAAAAATACCGCAAGTAGATTGTAGTTGTGACTCCCCTTTGGCTTATCATTTGATGATCTCATTTTACTTGTTGTCGTCCTTATCAATTCCATGATCATAAGAGTCATAATCTTTCGTTGATATATTCATTTCACAACTTATTAGATCTATTTATTATCTAATTATTTGAACACATGAAATTAAGAATTACCTTGACTTGTAGATATATGTTTGTATGATGCATGTATTGATTTTGCTCTCTTTTGAGTAAAGAATAGCCATAGGTACTGATTTGATGCTTGTGAACCCCTGATTTGTATGACACATTAATATACTCATAATACTCATTAATCATGCCACTTTTTTTATAAAAGAAATAACTTATATTGTTGTTCCCATTTTTACATGCTGTTTCGACCCTAATAACATCAGAATCTAGACTTTAGTTCTAAACATGAAATTTAGCCCTAGATATCTAGTTTTCTATCCCTTTGACAGAATTGAATTCCGAGTTATGGTTTGTGAATTATCACTGTTTTGGTGCTGCTGTGTCCGAAATTTCAAATCCATGAATTTGTTGCGTCACTCTGTTTACAAATTAAATTAACTATGCTGCCTATAAGATAATGAGCTGAAATTTTGCATGCTGACACCAGACACACTAGAGAACCTTCCCTAACATTCCTGGAATTAATTGATGAAGTTTCAGACCTGTTTCATATTTCTAAACACAACTTCACAAATTCTTGCTAAATACAAATCCTGTGTAGTTTGCTGTTTTGACACTAGTTACTACAACTTTTATGTATCTTTTTTATATGCGCTGGATTCGGTAGAAATTCTAGTTTCTATATTTTCTGACGGATCTATATTTGCATTCTTGTGGTGGTAGGAATCTCAGTTTTTGTGGAGCAACGTCATGCTGTCTATAATTGGAATTCTCGTCATTCTTGATAATTTTAATTTGTTTTGATCCTCGAATGTACTTTCTACCTAGCCTAAACTTGTTCCCTGTTCCTGATCATGTTTACTTGCCCTATTTCACATGCTTTCTGGCTTGTCTTGATAATAATAATAAACAACAAACCAGGGTTTAAGGGAAAGACCATAGCAGTGGACAATATAGGTAAGTGTACTCGAAAGGGAGCCAATGTTTTCCATGATTTTTAATTAAATGGAACTAAGTGCCATGTCGGGAGTTGACGGGGGCCACCTCTAGTGCCTGCGGGGGTTACCTCTAGTTCCCATTATATAATTACATGATATGTGTTTACAATCAGATGGAACTAAGTGCCACGTGGAACTAAATGCCACGTCAAGGGTTGACGAGGGCCACCTTTAGTGCCTAAGAAGGTCACCTCTAGTTCCCATGGTGTGACCACATGCTCGTATTTCCTATAAGACCTGAGTACACGGCCCTATAAAATCCACCACTAGGTCTAAATATAACTTGTTTGTAAGTAGCAACCATGTGGTAAATAAATGGGACGCATGAAGTGCAACCTAGATAGAATTAAACAACAGACTTAAATATAACATGTTCACTTGCACATTTTTGTTACCCTTTCCTGCTACTTGTTACATGTTACATGTTATCTGTTACTTGAGACTTGTTACTCGATACTTGTTACTTGTTACTTGATTCTTGATACATATTACATGCTCACTTGTTACCCATTCCTGCCACTTGTATTTGTTACCCAATCTTGTTCCTTGATTTGTTTCACTTGCTAGCTAGTCTCTTGAACTTCACTACTTATTACATCCTTGTCAAATCATGTTGTATACTCTTGATTCCAAATCTTGTTTCATATTTTCTTGCACTTGTTTTCATATCCCTTGCTTATACTACTTGCGGCCCGTAACTTGCACTAACGGGCGTCTGTTTTTGTTTCTCTATTTTCCTTCTATATTATATATATACTGGTTTTGGAGATCAATTGCCTGCTGGAGTTGGTGAGCAAACATTCCAGGCTTCGCTTGGAAAAACATGCTTTAGGTATTTTGTATTTGAGTTTGTTTAATTCTTATTGCTACTTAAAACTTGTAACGGATTTGTAGTCCCGAAGTTTTACTTTGATCCAGATCTTGAATTTATTTAGGATATTTATATTTGTTTCAAATATTTTCTGTTGATTAATAAATTATTCATGCATGCGTGGTTGAGTATATTTTGCTATATTTCTTGTCATGATGCTGAGTCGATCCTACAGCTTATGAATGATGAAAATTATTCGCTGGGCTTTGTCACATACTCATATTTCGTATTCCTTTTGGGAAGCGGAGCGTAACTCAAAATTTCAATATATTTCATAAAATAAAGCGATCTAACATGATGGGTTCCACTTCAATTACTCAATAAACTTCATAATCAGCATGGTAAACATCATTAAGAATACACACATACACTAATTTAACGACAACAAAACATTAATCGATCATCCAATCACAACCTAGTAATTAATTCTACGATAAATTATTTGTGTGTTGTTTGTATGAATAAACCTTATTTTCAATACTATATGAATGCATGAAAGATTCAATTTTTGGAGTCAAAAAATGCACGAAGTCGAGGATATTTGGGTTAGCTTGTATAAATCCTCAATATACTCAACGAAAAAAGGAACAATAGTATACAATACGATGAACGATTAGGATCTACTTGCAAGAATTTCAATAAAAACTTGAATTTGATACAATATTCAATTCAAGAGAAAGTGACTTGCCTTATGGACGATTAATTCAAATACCAAAGAATAACAGGATGAGGATCTCGGAGCAACGAACACGAACCCACGAAGAAGTACGTGCACAAGAGCAAGCAACAAAGTAACAACAGAAGAAGCGGTAGCAACGAAAGAAAGAGGGGCAGCACAGCAGCGGCTCGATGGTGGGTGGCTTCGTCTGGCATTTGGCAGCTAACGTCGAGGGACGGCGTCGATGCTACAATCAGGAGGACAACAGTGTGGGGAGGGGGTGGGTGTAACACTCTGAATTCCAAATAAGACCGAATTTGAAGTTCCACAAGATCTTTACACTTCACTTCGCACAATTTTACAAGGAATTAAAAACTTTTATTACATCAGAGTTACATTTTAACAGCGGAAGCAAAATTACAACAATTACATGAATGAAATAAAACAACACTTGAATAATTCTTTAAGCATCAATTCTTCCAAAGTCTTTTTCATTCACTTTATCCTGCATAGAAACTGTTGGCATGTTAGTTCATTCAACTGATGCAAGGATGTAATACATCAATTTCTCTCACTTAGAACGCACACACTTGTCACAAAAGCAAACTACGAGGACTATCCTATTGATGTCGTGTGTGAATGTGCACTTAATCCTTAATACAGTTATTTATGTTACATGACACTAATACGCACTTGTTCGGATTCTATGCATCACATACTACATAGGTCCGAGGGCAAGCCCTTAATCGTTCTTCATCTTGTAGGGTTCAATCCCTCGCCATGACCTAAACTACTACGGTAACTATGGTAAGTATCCTTGATGTTCTATGAGTTACTAGCCCATGTCCAGATAGCTTGGAGGGGAATCCCACGTCGTGACATGACGCATCATGCAGAGCCTATGGACAATTCAGCCTTCGTCATGGAACGATGGCACCACCCGTAGTCACCAAACACCCCACAAGCGTCGCCACCGGAACGATAATTCAGGAGTAGTGTTCACGACATGACATGACGCATCAAGTAGGCAACCTATGAATCACTCTCACATCGCCAATCCGATAGCCCTCATACTCGTGTTTTTCTTACTTTCATCACATCTTCACTATGTATCTAGTCCTTAATTACTTGAATCATGAATAAAATCAACATTCTAGAGTTAGCATTCTCTATACTAGTCTTAACCATCAATCAACACAATGACCCAAACTTGGTCTTTCATTTCAATATTTCATCTCAAAAGAATTTATTCAAATGCCAGTATAAGGACTTAGCTATACTCTAGTCTTTAATCTCATTTCATGTTCATAAAATTGAGTATTCAAACTCATGAGTTTATCCTCATAATTTATCATCATTTTCCATTTCATTTTCATGCACAATTTCATATAAAGTGACAAATTCATTTTTCAGACTTTACCACATTCAAGATAGATTTTCACAATTCTCTTTTATTTTCATAATAACACATTTCACTTATCAAATCAATTCACAATTTTCTCTATTTAAATTTTCCATGACACGACTCATAAAAATCTCTAAAAGAAAGAGTACTACTTTTTTTTAATTGCTCAATGATTCTTTTTGACTAATTATATCAATTAACTTACTAAAATGGCCTTGATTCTCATTATAGTAGGTCAAAAGGCTCATAAAAATTTCCCATAAAGTCCAGGTATTTTCAGAATATGAAAAGTATTTTTCCTTAATTTTTCAAACATTTAAAACCCATTAAAAAATTGAATTATATAAAAAAAACAATACTCCGAAAAATTTGGCCTCAGCCAGTTTCGAACCAGGCCCAATAGACCGCCCCACGTGAACAGTGATGCAACTAAACTGCACCCACTAACTAGAGTGACCAAAGTGACTAACTGTTAAAGGGAGAGGCTACAATCTGTTTGAGTTTGGGCTCTCGGGTTTGGTGAAAAAGTCAGATTTAAAAAAAAGAAGTCACTACCGAGACTCGAACCCAAGCACAACAGGCTGCCGAGCTACAGTAATGCTATTGCGGCGCACCCCTAGCCAGTAAGGTCACAGTGAAGAACTGATATGAGATTAGTCGATTAAATTTTTGACTCGATTCTCTGTTTACTAATAATTCTTTGTATTTCAAAAGCTCTTAAACTCTTTTCTCTTCTAAATTAATTTATGAAACTTTCCAGAATACTGATTTTTTGAATTAACAACACAACAGTATTTTGAAAATATTGTTTTGGCATAAAAATGTTAATTTTACTTCTAATTTGCGTTCTAGGTCTATAAATTCGACATTGTAATTCATCAAGATCTCTACCAAAATCTAGCATTACACCATCACAAAAATATTGTCTTTTAATATTTCTACAATGCTCTTTAACATAGCCTCCTTTATCAAACTAGTATCACCATGAATTAATAAACACAGTTCATTTATTTCAATTATTCATCAAGCCATTCACAAGCATATTCTACATCTAGCATGGTTTCAAACTCACACTTTAATAGCACATGATAATTCTGCTACCATAATCTTAATTTATAGCAATTACCATACAATTCATCAAGCATTCATTTCATTATCTAATTAGTTCCTTTTTAAAGCCAACACATTGTTAATTTACTAGTTTCTTTAGCAATTTCATCAATCACAACCCTAGCATGATGTCTATTTTAGAAGTAGAGAAATCACCCACCTATTTGGAGAAAACAAATACAAAGCTCCTAGAAATCTCTTTGAACACATGAACGGTCCTTCTCCTTCTAGATTGTGCCACCACGAGAGCCTTCTCCTCCTTGTGCAAATGAACCTGAGCTCCCCTCTCCTCCTTGATGAATGGCCGGCCTCTACTTGAGAAGGAACACACACAAAAAATCCCTCAATCTTTTTCTCCCAAAAAAGCTCTCAATCTTTTTACTCACTCTTGTTTTCTTTTTCTTTCTTTCTCTTTCAATTTTTCTAATGTACTACATGAAGAGAACTGGGGGGGGGGGGGGGGGGGGTATTTATACTTATTTTTGAGTGAAATGGATGGCTAGGATTGATCTAGTTGGTTAAAGATTAAGGGCTAGGATGTATTAGAGAGTTGTAGCAACCACATATCCACTAAGCCACTCCCCCACCTCTCTTTGACTCTTGCTAACTCCGTTTCCATGTCAAGCCCTTCTCCGCTTCTTGTAACGCCCCGGATCCCCGTTATCGAACATTCGTGACACAACCAGAATCTTTGCCTTCAAATGCATCTCAACACAGTAAATAACCCGGAAATTTAAACACTTTCATTGCCATCAGAGTTATTACATCAATAATTGCAAATATCAAACTGTAACGCCCCCCCTCCCCCCCTTTTTTTTTCTTTTTGATTCCAAATTCAATTCTTTCAAATTCTATATCACTTTAAACATAAACTAAGATAGTTATATTTCAAAGAAAATTTTGGCAGAATTTCCCCTGAAATTTCTACCCCGAAACACAAAAAGCTTACGAAATTCTACTCTAAATTCCATAGCTTACATCACAGGCAACAATATCATGGGCTCCCTAGGCCAAAATGAGCCGAATCACACAGGCAATATAAATATCATGCTTTGGGGGCCAAACTCATAACAGAATATCAATTATCAATTAAAACTATAAATTCCTTTGAAAACGTAATAAAGTTTTTAGAAAATAACTTATAAAACATACAACAGGGCCCGGTACTACACAACGAGATGGGCACGTGTCAAAAACATATCATGCCACTCCACACTATACTCATCATCATCATCTACATACTTATACATCTAAAATACAATTTAAATCATAAATTTCATTATTCACATAATTAAACCTTAAACAATAAATTGTAAAATGAAGCTCAACTCCACAGAACCATGAATCAACACTTCACCTCTGCACTGCAGAGGACCTGTAACAGTAGGAGACCTCAGGTAGTCCACGGACTCCTTAACCCCCCAAACACTAAGGAGTTAGCCATTTATGGTGTGAGTATAATTTACTAATTAAGCAAATAAATTAAACTTTATATGTAAAACAGAACGAACTTACGAATACCAAGAAATCAAATTTTACTTGACAACTGAACATGTAAACATCATAAATGGGATTTCACCTTAAATACCCTCTGAGTCATCACCTATATGCATATCCACACCCGCTCATAACATACTTATATTTAGTTGAAAATCATTTACAAATTAGTCGCTTAATGCTCATCACTTTATGCCTTATACAAATGTTCCTATAGCTTTACTTTCCCATAAAGCTTTACATTCACTAATAATTCTATTTTCACATAAACTGCACCTTATTTACCATTTATTTACATTTACAGACTCACGACTTATATTCTTTCGTACTCATCTTCATTCATAAATCTGTTCCTTCTCAATCTCATATCACACAATATCGCATTCATTCATTTCTTACAACATATATCATCACGTCTCGCAATGCATCACTTACACACTCATTATACACTTCAACTATCACACTCGCAATTCATCTTCAATGGAAAATGAACGTGTATCCTGATTTCCTAGTGTTCGTGTATGCCATGACCTAAACTAATACAAAATTACAGAGTATAGAACAGATGCACTTAATCTAATGTCAGCAAGACTCTGGGACAGTATGCAGCTCATACTACATACGCCCCATATCAAGCCGTTTCTCCATATATAGGGATTTGAACCCATGTTATGAATTCTACTTTGTACACAATTCTGTTCTTGACAATACAACGTGACTAGTGAGGTTGCAGGTGGGTCAAGTCCCACCGATGCAGTACGCTTATAGTGTCTCCGTTTTCCACTACTACCCGGCGTATCGGATCTCACTCAAAAATAAGGTTGCAGGTACGGTCTAGTTCCGTTACTGCAGTTGCTATAGTGGTGATCGCGTTTGCCACTATTACCCGGTGTACCGGACCTCATACGAAAACCAAAAGAACATAGGGTCTCGCAAGCGCAGGGTAGCATGTAGCATCACCTGTGGCACCCCTGGGATCTCGCAAGCGCAGGACTGCACGTAGCATCCTGTGGCACCCCTAAGTCACGGTATTTCAGGAATTAACAAACGAGATGCGCAACCCGTACTCCCAACTCGTGAGAAGACACCATACATATCCCTTTGACGGGAAGGTACAACCCAATAACACCGCCTAGTGTCGGCCTATAGGACATGTCGGATCATAAGGAATCACACTTAATACCAACTCTTTTCCTTCGGCGAAAAATGGTTAAGTAATGATCTTTATAAGCTACTACCTTAACGATGCCACTAAACCTAAACAATCATACAAGATTTTAACATAGAAATTCTCCCTCACTCATCACTACCTTTAACTTGGATCTTATCAACACTCTCGGTCCGCGATTAACCCACACTGGTTAAGATCCGTCGGTGCCCAAGGTAAGATTTATCCTAGTTTCCAAGGCGGTAAGATGCGAGTCTTGATGGTCAATGACCTCTAGGGTAACTACAAGACCCTAGACGAGCTTTTATCAAGCTAACCTCATTAGTAACTTTCTCAATCCATTAATTACCCACACAATGAAGATGAAGAATGTTCTCATGATAAGGTCCAACTTTAATTAGAACCTCTCACGACTAGAACTCATGGGTTCCTTTTCCCTAATTTGAACTAGAGCTACATACACTAGATTCATGGGTTATTTCTCAAGTTAAGTTAGAATCACCTAGAACCTATATGCACGGGTTCTTCATCAAATTAGCTAGAACCATCATGGATCTAGTTTCACGGGTTTCTTTCTAAAAGTCGACTAGAATAACTATGGAACATAGCTTCAATTCGATAGTTTAATTAGGTTAGCACGAGAGCTATATTCATGGGTTCCTTTTGAGAGTTTTAACTAAACCATTACTACATTCACTTAAGCATGGGTTCTTTGAATATTTGAACAACTACTCATCTTAAGCATGGGTTCTTCTCTTAGAACATTAACTACAACATAACTTAAGCATGATGAGTTCTTTACTAAGATAATTAGTAACTCAAGCATGATTGTTTTACTAGAATGTCACACAAGCATGAAAGGGTTCACTTCAACATAGAACAATAAAACTCAAGCATGATTCTACTACAACTCAAGCATGGTTCTACTACAACTCAAGTATGATATTCTTCATGGGTTCACAAGCATGAATGGGTTTGTAACCCCTGTTTTTCATTTTATGTATTTTGGAGTGTATTTTTCATTTTTGTGTATTATTATATCTCTTGTATTTTTCGGAACCGTATATTGGATTATTTTCAATATATATTCTTTTTCTGTCATTTTTGAACTCCTTGTATTGTTTGTTCGTCGTTTTGTCGTTTTCACCATTTTGAGTTCTTTTTCTCATTTTCTTGGCCTCATTTATTATTATTATTCATTTTGGTGATGTGATGGATTTTTGGTGGTGCTTACCCAAAATTATGATTTTTGACCCTTAAGGAGATTTTTAGGAGCCATAGAATTCACTATATATTGTATCCCCAATTGAAATCTACCCAATACCCATTACCCAATTGTATACCTATTACTACATATTCATACCCACAACCCATTAGCCCACATTAATCACCTATTTAAATAACCTAACACCCTTAAACCCTAACCGTAAACCTAATTAGCTCCTCCAACTGCATTCGGCCTCCTTTCCTCTCCATATTTGCTCCCGGCCTGTGCATCCCCTCCACAATCCGACACCTTCCCATCAGCCCTCCACCCCACTCCGGCCATCCATCCACCATACTACAACATCTCCATCAAAAACCCTATCTTTTCCTCTCCTACTTGTTGGCCGGAACCACCAAACAGCACCACCATCCTCAAACCATCATCAAACTACTTCTTTTGGTGTTCCTTGAAGTGGGTATCTCCACTTTGGTTCGTGCATTAAGGAGTTCGATCGTAGGAGCTTTTCGTGTTCGTGGGTTCGCTTGGATTAGCGCTTGGAAGGATTTCTCTCGTGGGTTTCGTTCCTAAGGCTTGTTGGCATCGTATTCACTCCATAAAGAGGAAAGTAACTTGTACAAAATTTTATTAGGTTGATACAAGTCAAAAAGTTCACACCTAGAGTAGTTGGGTCTAGAGACAATCAAAAATTGTATTTTTCTTGATGGGTTTGTCTCTATTGTGATAAATTTGGTCATAGATGACTTATGACATGAAACTTGATAGGTTAATAACCTAGGTTTTACCCAAACTTGATTTTGTTCGTGTATGTGGATATTTGCAAGATATGTGTTCGATTGATTGCCCATGTGAGAATAATTAGTCTTGGACATGTTAGATCCCTAAAACATGATGTTTAGATGATTTGTAGGTTATGTTTCAAGTTTGGTTAAGTTTGGATCAAAATTGTGTAAGTTATGATGGTTTTGTCTAGAGATGTGAAATTTGTATGTGCAGTTTGTTTTGTGTTGTTTGCTGTTTTCACCCATGCTACAGTCCGAATTTGAACTTCAAAATTAAAAGTGAATTGTAGATGTCTATTTTCAAACCCCACTGGTTTTACTTGATTTGGAGTTTGTATGACTGAGATATGATAGTTTTGGTACATGTGTGTCGATAGATTTCCAGATTCTGTTTTGTATAAATTTGTTAACAATTTATTTTCAAGAACTAGACTATACTTCATATCTTGGTATAATATTTGACTCAGTGTTTCTATATGATACTAGGGACTTCCCAGATTTTTGTGGAATTTTAAAGATAATTTTTGTGTGGTGTTTCATATCTTTTTCTAAAATCATCTTGTGCTGTAAATTGCGTGCTGTTCAGTATAGAACCCAGTTTTCATCCTAATTCCTTATGTTTTATGAAAATTATTTGTGAGATATGAAAGTTAGGAAAAATCTATCTATTTTCACGTCGTTCTGGCGGAATTGGATTTCGATTCACTGATTGCGAGATATCCTTATTTTCGTACAGCAGTGTTGAGAAATTCTAAATTCGTCAAACTATGATTTTGTGTTGCTTCTTATTTTTTTACGGTTGATCTATACTTACTGGAATATTATGAAACTTTTTATTTTGATTCTATACCTATAGGGGATTATCCCAGATTTTTCGTGGAATTATTTGCTATGTTTTCATGCTTTTGAAGTTGTTCCCCTGTTTTCTGGCTGAACATGAAATCTGTATTCAATTCAATTTTAAGCTGAGATATTGTGAACTAGTATATGACTTTATTATACTCGTTGGATGCATGTGGATGTCTAGTTTCCAGATCCTTTGGAGGATTTTGATTTGCATATCCGTAGCTCTTAGAATCACTGTTTTAGTACTGGTTGGTCTTGCTGTTCTTATTATGAACCTAGACTATTATGCTCGTATATGTGAATGTATATCATCCATGCATGCTGATTTGTTAACCTGAACCTAAACCTGATCATACCATGTTTATTTGACACTATTTCGCACACATTCATGTCCGTTGGATAACAATAATAAAAGTAATCAAGCTGGGGTTTATGGGAAAGATCTAGTAGTGGATAGTGCAGAAATGTGTACTCGGAAGAACCTGGTTTGGTTTGGAGCTTGACACGATTTACATGACACGTGCACACATGACACTGGAGCTTGTTTTGGGTTTTGGAGCTTGTTTTGGTTTTGGAGCTTGTTTACATGATATTTGGAGCTTATTTACATGATACTTGGAGCTTGTACCTGAGTACACTGCCCTGCATGGTCCCCTATAAAATCTAAAGCGAAACTGTTGTGTTGTAGCAACCATGTAGGGTGGGTTGCATGTCGTACTACCTAGATAGTAATCACACAAGACTTGAATTTAATACTTGAACATGATACTTGACATGATACCTGCTTACTTGATACATGAGACATGATACATGAGACTTGATTACATGAAACATGATACTTGATACATGATTACACGACATTTGACACTTGATGCATGTTTATAGGATGCTTGTTTGACACTAGATTTATGCCGTGTACACTTGACACTTTTACCATGCTAGTTATCTAGGTTGACATTATACCTATACCATGTGCTAGTTAGTTTTCTCCATTCCATGTGCTTGTATCCTACTCTATTTGTGATCCTCGACTTGCAATTGACATGTATTTGTGTTTTCTCTTTTCCCCTTTCTTGCATTCGATGAATTGCAGATTATGGAGAACAGGTTCAAGATGGTATCGGAGGCATGAAGTATTAGTGTTGCTTTTGATTATTATTATTATTTTCTTGTATCGTGCTAGAACAATAATTGCATTCGTGAGACTTGTATTATTCTTGTGTTTTGAGACTTGGATATTATTTGTATTTGAGCGATGTGACCCAGGATATTTGTTTTTCCAGACTCTGTTTTATTTGAGAATATGGTATTTGATTTCAAGTAAATTTCTGTTGGTAAATTTGTTTCAATGTTGCATGTTGGTTCCACCTTTTACTTCCGACTCTGATAAATTCTGTGATGTGTTGCAAAGATTTCTTGAAACAGCTTAAGGATGATAATAATCATTTGCTGGGATTTTGTTACGTGCTCGTATTCTGTATTTTCGGGAAGTGGGGCGTGACAGGGTTCAACAACTCAAGCATGATAGTTCTCTTTTTGACATAAAACACAAAACTCAAGCATGATTCTACTACAACTCAAGCATTATAGTTCTACTACTAACTCAAGCATGATAAGTTAACTAGAATGTCACATAGCATGAATGAGTTCTCTTTTGACATAGAATAACAACTCAAGAATGATCTACTACAACTTAAGCATGGTAGTTCTACTATTAACTCAAGCATGATAAGTTAACTAGAATGTCACATAGCATGAATGTGTTCTCTTTTGACATAGAACAACAACTCAAGCATGGTTCTACTACAACTCAAGCATGATAAGTTAACTAGAATGTCACATAGCATGAATGGGTTCTCTTTTCTATTACCTAAGCATGAATCTACAATGGCCTTAAGCATGGTATAGAACTTAAACATCAACCTACAACACTCTTAAGCATGAATACAACTTAAGCATGTACTCACGACAATCTTAAGCATGAGTACAACTTAAGCATGGACTTGCAACAATCTAAAGCATGAATAATTACTACAATCTAAGCATGAAGCTTTGCTTTGGTTTAAGCATGAGTTACAACTTAAGCATGAATGGCTACTACAACTTAAGCATGTATGTTACTACAACTTAACATGAATATCTACTCACTTTAGCATGGATATTTACTACAACTTAAACATGAGCATTTACTACCATTCAAGCATGGTATATAATTTTCCTACAATAATCTAAGCATGGTATACAACTTTCCTATAATAATCCAAGCATGGTATATAACTTCTATAACTCAAGTATGATTTACTACACTTAAGCATAGTTCTTCTACTACTATTTAAGCATAAATTCTTACTACTAACTAAGCATGGTATATAGCATGAGCCTCAATCCTACAACAATCCAAGATTCAATCTTTATGTTCTTATTAAAGTTCTACCATTTACTTTCTTAGATGATCATTTATTTTATACATGGCATCATTCATAAGCTTAGGACTTTGTCCAAGTTGTTTTAGGATAACATACAAACAAGAGAAACAACAACTCAACAACACAGCACGTACATAAACTAAAAGATATCATACTCACATATTTCGATATCATTATATAAATATAACTCATCCCTATATACATAACTAATCCATAAATTTATACCAATACACTTTATCCCAATACGCCTCATCGATAAATTATATCAACACTTCAGTTTATTCAAACTTCTTTTAAAACATCAAATACGTAAATAAAATCATACTCACATATTTATTCCGCGAAAACTCGAAGCGCCACCATGCCACCCCGCATCCAAATTCGCTAATATATCCTATCATCAAATTTCAAAGCAATCAAGGCTCAAGCATCCAAACCAGTCACGGGAAAATAATAATACTAACCCCAATACCACACAGGCATTTTATTGAATGCCTGGAATACACACGTGCGATGCACGTAATAATCTAATGCCTATGGAATTTTTATCCACCAAATAATTACTAGATACACTCCTAAATTTTCTAATGACCCAACTATACTTTTCACTACTGTATGAGAAATAATTCAAACACATATAGTTCTCTTTTACAAACCCAAAGCCCTAATTTATTAACAACATGCAAACTCTCTAAGAATCTGCTAATTTCTCGCATCTACCCTTCCCAACATCTCTTAATCTTCCTACCATAATACTCCTACTCAATAGAAATTAACCACACTCAATTTTATACAATAAAAAAATTAGGGTATACCTTCCCGAAATCCGCTCGAAAAACGGACACTACCACGATGTAGAGAACCCTTCAATTAGTCATCCCCCCAAGTTAATTAAAAAATATGGAGGAATGGGGTGGATTTGGGCGGGGAGAGAGAGGGCCGAAATGGGTTTCTTTTGGGGTCGGGATGGAAACAGAACGGGAGAAGGAGGAGGAAGGGAATGGGGGGTGGGGGGGGTGTTGTAAAAGGAAATAATAAATAAATAGATAAATAAATAATATAAGGGAATATTACGTATAAGCCCCCAAGTCTCAAATATATTTCAAATAAATGCTAACTCTTTTCTTTAATAATACCAACAATACAAAATACATTAAAATTACCTCATAATAATCCTTCAAAATTATAAAATAAAGTAGACAGTATATCTGATATTTCTCAATTAAAATCAATTTTTGTTAGAAATATACATAATCGCGTGCAATTCTCAATTGCGCACAAACTACGATGCAAAAATAGCCATATGCTATTTTGCGGGGTGTTACACTTCAAGCCCTTCTTCCAGCCATATTCTGATGCAAAAGATCCATTAAATCCGAAGTAGAAAACATGAATTTAAATCAACTCTTCATTTCATTGAATTCAAACTTCGTACATTCGAATTTAAAACATTTCTGATATCAAATGAAAGCAGTAAGAAGATACAACATTCTAGTTCCTATGGTTTCTCTTGGCTTCACGAAGATCTTCCCATAGTTCCGCCACTTCTTCCTTCAATGCATCGTATGTGTTCTTTCTCTTCTCGAGATCCCAAATATGATGACTATGAGTTGCAATATCCTCCTTGCACTTCGCACACTGGGCCTACAGTAGCTCTACTCTCTCCCTCTGAGTCTCCACCTGCCTCTAAAGAGACACAATGAGACTGCTCGGAACTAGCTCTTTCTCGTCGGAGGAATCATCAGATGAATCCGGAGACGGAGTGATCTCTCGGGACTCAGGCCATTCCTCCTCAAATTCCTCAGGATCTTCTTCGTCGGAATCAGCTTGTCTGGGGTAGTAGTCCTCCTCGATAATGTGCCAGTCATCATCACCGGCTGGGTCGATGTGGTTCGCCATCTTGGGAAAAGGAGAAGAAGAAGTAGAGCAACACAAATGTAAGTGACTTACATTTAAATCTCTATACTCAACACACGCTCTAATGTCCACTCTAGGGTGTCGTTACTTATAAATTTGTACTACTTGGAAGCGTGGCTCTGATACCACTCTATAACACCCCGAATTCCAAATAAAACCGAATTCGAAGTTTCACAGGATCTTTACACTTCACTTCGTAAAATTTTATAAGGAATTAAAAACTTTTATTACATCAGAGTTACATTTTAATAGCGGAAGCAAAATTACAACAATTACATGAATGAAATAAAATAACACTTGAATAATTCTTTAATCATCAATTCCTCCTTAGTCTTTTTCATTCACTTTATCCTGCATAGAAAATATTGGCACGTCAGTTCATTCAACTAACACAATGATATAATACATCAAGTTCTATTACTTAGAAAGCACACACTTGTCACAAAGCAAACTACGGGGACTATCCTATTGATGTCGTGTGTGAATGTGCACTTAATCTTTAATGCAGTTATTTATGTTACATAACACTAATGTATACTTGTTCGGATTCTATGCATCCCATACTACATAGGTTCGAGGGCAAGCCCTTAATCGTTTTTCATCTTGTAGGGTTCATTCCCTCGCCATGACCTAAACTACTACGGTAACTACGGTAAGTATCCTAGATGTTCTATGAGTTACGAGCCCATGTCCAGACAGCCTGGAGGAGAATCCTACGTTGTGACATGACGCATCATGCAGAGCCTATGGACAATTCAGCCTCCGTCATGGAATGATGGCACCACCCGTAGTCACCAAACGCCCCACAAGCGTCGCCACCGGGACGATAATTCCGGAGTAGTGTTCACGTCATGACATGACACATCAAGCAGGAAACCTATGAATCACTATCACACCGCCAATCCGATGGCCCTCATACTCGTGGTTTTCTCTTACTTTCATCACATCTTCACTATGAATTTAATCCTTAATTATTTGAATCATGAATAAAATCAACATTCTAGTGTTAGCACTTTCTCTATACCGGTCTTAACCTTCAATCAACATAACGACCCAAACTTGGTCTTTTATTTCAATATTTCATCTCAAAAGAATTTATTCAAATGCCGGTATAAGGACTTAGCTACACTCTAGTCTTTAATCTCATTTCATGTTCATAAAATTGAGTATTCACACTAACGAGTTTATCCTCATAATTCATCATGATTTTCCATTTTATTTTCATGCACAGTTTCATATAAAGTGAAAATTTCATTTTTCAAACTTTACCACAATCATTATAGATTTTCACGATTCTCTTTTATTTTCATAATAACACTTTTCACTTATCAAATCTATTCACAATTTTCTTTATTTAAAATTTCCATTACACGACTCATAAAAATCTCTAAAAGAAAGAGTAATACATTTCTTTAATTGCACAATAATTCTTTTTGACTAAATATATCAATTTCCTTACTAAAATGGCCTTGATTCTCATTATAGTGGGTCAAAAGGCTCATAAAAATTTCTCATAAAGTCCAGGTATTCTCAGAATATGTCTAGTATTTTTTCTAAATTTTTCAAACATTTAAAACCCTTTAAAAAATCGAATTATATAAAAATAAAAATAAAAACTCCAAAATTTTTGGCCTCAGCCGGTTTAGAACCAGCCCAACAGACCCCCCACGTGAACAGTGATGCAACTAAACCGCACCCACTAACCAGAGTGACCAAAGTGACTAACTGTTAAAGGGAGAGGCTACAATCTATTTGAGTTTCGGCTCTCAAGTTTGGTGAAAAAGTCAGATTTTAAAAAAAGAAGTCACTACCGAGACTCGAACCCAAGCACCACAGGCCGCCGAGCTACGGTAGCGCTACTATGGCGCAACCCCTAGCCAGTAAGGTCACAGTGAACAACTGATATGAGATTAGTCAATTAAATTTTTGACTCGATTCTCTATTTACTAATAATTCTTCATATTTCAAAAGCTCTTAAACTCTTTTCTCTTCTAAATTAATTTATGAAACTTTCCAGAATACTGATTTTTTGAATTAACAACACAACAGTATTTTAAAAATATTGTTTTGGCATAAAATGTGAATTTTACTTCTAATTTGCTTTCTAGGTCTATAAATTCGACATTGCAATTCATCAAGATCTCTACCAAAATCTAGTATTACAAACATCACAAAAATATTGTCTTTTAATATTTCTACAATGCTCTTTAACATAGCCTCCTTTATCAAACTAGTATCACCATGAATTAATAAACACAATTCATTTATTTCAATTATTCATCAAGCCATTTACAAGCATATTCTACATCTAGCATGGTTTCAAACTCACACTTTAATAGCACATGATAATTCTACTACCATAATCATAATTTATAGCAATTACCATACAATTCATCAAGCGTTCATTTCATTATCTAATTAGTTCCTTTTTAAAGCCAACACATGGTTAATTTACTAGTTTCTTTAGAAATTTCATCAATCAAAACCCTAGCATGATGTCTATTTTAGAAGTAGAGAAATCACCCACCTATTTGGAGAAAAATAAATACAAAGCTCCTAGATCTCCTTGAACACACGAACGGTACTTCTCCTCCTAGATTGTGCCACCACGAGAGCCTTCTCCTCCCTGTGCAAATGAACCCGAGCTCCCCTCTCCTCCTTGATGAATGGCTGGCCTCTACTTGGGAAGGAACACACACAAAAAATCCCCCAATCTTTTTCTCACAAAAAGCTCTCATTCTTTTTACTCACTCTTGTTTTCTTTTTCTTTCTTTCTCTTTCAATTTTTCTAATGTACTACATGAAAAGAACTAGGGGGTATGTATACTTATTTTTGAGTGAAATGGAGGGTTAGGATTGATCTAGATGGTTAAAGATTAAGGGCTAGGATGTATTAGGGAGTTGTAGCAACCACCCATGAACACATAACCACCTATTCACTAAGCCACTCCCCCACCTCTCTTTTACTCCATCCGGCCAAGGCTAGAGCACACCCAAGACACGTGCTTGTGCAATGCACGTGTCTCCCATAGTACCCCTAGTTACTAGTTGTACATGATTAATTAATTAATTGTCTACAAAATGTGTCTACACTAAAAGTCATGATAATTAAAAGAGAAATAAACTAGTCAGCTCAAATCTAGTGGGCTAAAGTCTATGGGCTATTAATAAAAATAATTAATTAATTAGGGTGGGCTAGGATTAGACAATTAGGCCTAGAGTTTAAATAGGCTTTTAAAAAATATAAAGGAAGGTTTAAAAAAATACTTGTTCATGTTATGAAAAGAAATAATTTTCTAGAAAAATGCAAATGAATTTGTACGTGCAAAACACGTAAAAATCAATGAACTCTTATTTTGTTATAATTAAAAGTTCAGGATGTTACAGGGGGGTCTTCGGTGGTGCTGGGCATCGCAGGCAGACGGGAGCATCAGAGGGGCATCGGGGATCGCTGGGTGGACTGGGGCTGGCACTCGGGTTGGTGATCGTCGGAGGATGGCGACGCAGGGGGTTGAGTCGCAAGCGGTGGTCGGGAGGGATGAAGGGGCTGATCGGGTGGGTTTGGCTGACGGGGAGAGAGACAGTCAAGAGTGAGAGTGACGGCTAGGGTTAGGGTTTTAGATTGTATTTTTAGGGTTTACATTAGGGTAGTATTTATAGGATGCAATTAGGTTGTTGGGTTATCGGGCTATGGTCCACTAATAATGGGTTTGGGTCTAGAATTAAATGCAATTGGGTTTTGGGTTCAAGAAGAGATGGATTTAAAGACAATATGGTTCAAATAAAATACTCGA
This sequence comes from Hemerocallis citrina, assembly GCA_017893485.1. NCBI lineage: Eukaryota > Viridiplantae > Streptophyta > Magnoliopsida > Asparagales > Asphodelaceae > Hemerocallis > Hemerocallis citrina. The sequence continues at coordinate 130,811,977 of CM030363.1, read as the reverse complement.
AATCAAATGAAAATGGGGTCGACAAGAAAATAGCCCAACAAGAAGAAAAAAAGTAGTTCATGAACAAAAATTTAATTAAGATGCTCAAGGAAAAATAAAGTATATTATTCAATGCAAATAAATCATGACAATGAAGAGAAAAAAATGAAAAGAATGAAAATGGTAGTTACAGAGAGAGAGAGAGAGAGAGAGAGAGAGAGAGAGAGAAATGGGTGGGAAAATAAAAATTGAGGATATTTAATATATCATTTGCTCTATGCCGGCGTTTTGTATAATAAACGCCGGTATAGGCCAAACTACCCCTGCATTTTCAATAAATGCCAGTACAGTAAGGGGTGTTTTGATTATTTTTAAATCTCATTTTCTACCCCGGCGTTTCTACCCAAACGCCGTTATAGATATGCCGGGGTAGACTAGTTTTCTTGTAGTGAGGTAACTGTTATTGCCTTCAAATTTGCGTTACTTCCTTCTTGTTCAATCTCATCGCTATTCTTAACAAAACTTTTCAATTTTCAATCTCATCTCTATTCTTAACAAAATTTTTAAATTTTTGCTAATCTTAACAAAACTTTTCATTTTTCTTGTTTATTATGTGCATCATGAATCTCTCTCTCTCTCTCTCTCACACACACACACACATGCACGCACGCATGCACGCACACAACAACAACAACAACAACAACAATTTTTTAAAAAATTTTAATGTAGGACAAACAATACATTTTAAGGTAATTCGTGTACACTTAAGCATTCAAAAATAGAGAGAATTTAGTAATAAAGAGGGATAACATTATCTTCAATCACGTTTATAATTTATTATTATCTCGCTAGTTCATGAATAGACTATTGGAAATCAGTTCTATCTTATTCTACTCATCAAGACGAATACAATGATTTACTCACATGTTCAAAACGGAAAATGAATGAAAATTCTGCCTCCGAAGTTAGCATGTTGAAATGAAGAATTGGACTGTTTGCTTGGTATGTGGTATTGGATGTTTGTCCCATATCAGAAAAGAGCAAAGAAGCAAGCGAGTTAATAAGTTAAAAACTTAGCCCACGGGTTGTGCCCTTAGGGATACGAATATTTTCTCCGCGGGGAGAAACAGCCAACATGGGCTTCGGTTTGAAATACGCGCGCGCGCCCGCTAGCCGGCCGGGTTGGGCTTGTGTAATGCCCCGAATTCCAAACACAGGTAATTCATAGCAAATACAGGATCTTTTACTTCAACTTCATACAAATTTACAAGGAATTTAAAACGTTTTATTTACAACATGTTCTTTACAACAGCACAGCGAAATTAAATGAATACAATGCAATCTATAATAATGAAAATTTTTCAATATTGTTATCAACTCATCATAGTGACTTGAAGCCCATGCAATGTCTAATCCTGCATCTGGAAAACTGTAGGCACGTCAGTTGTATACAACTGATGCAATGCTATAATACAGCGATTCTTCTACTTTAGTAATACAAACTTGAATGCAAATAGTAAAAGTGAATATCCTAGTCGTGTCAGTGTATGACATGAACTTATTGCCAAATACAGACATTTACACTACGATGACACTAATACATACTTATTCGGATTCTAATCATCCCATACTACATAGGTCCAAGGGTAAGCCCTTACGTACTCTACATTATAGGGTTCAATCCCTCGCTATGAAATCCTACTCGGTAACAAAACAAGGTTCAAACATCCCACAAGTATGGATTCCAGCCCCGAAGTACAACGCCCAACTATACAGAATCCACCTCTTGCGGACATTCGGCAAGTGCTGCTCTAGCCCCGAAATATCAGAGATCCGCCTCCCATCTGCCCGACTATTCATGATCCAAGAGTACACCGCCCGATCATTCATAATCCCATATTTAATTGAGGCTCGTCTCGTTCCGCATCACAGTCCCGGAGTACACCGCCCGACTGGATGCAGGGCAATTACAGTCTCAGAGTACACCGCTCAACTATATAGAAACGCTCCACTTACGTTTGCCCAGGTTTCATCACATCTTCTTCTAGTGCCTACCCTAAATTTTAAACACGAATAATAATACCACCTAGAGCTAGCTTACCCTCCTACCGGTGTTAAATATTATACAAGGAACGATAGCCCATTTTGGCCACTTCTCAAGTTTCAATAATTACATTCATCACTTTGCCGGTACCTGGGTCTCACTTAGCCTATAGTATTCACAATTCATGTTCACAACATCATGGGTTATCCATATCCTCTTTATTCACATTATGAAATTTCATTCATTCACATATCCAATTATTTCCTTGTTCACACAACTCAGTTATTTGTATAACTAGTTTCATAGTCTTATCCAACATTTCAAATAGCCATTCTCTATGAAAAAAATAGATAGTTTATTCACCCTCTTCTAATAGAATTCTAAATGAAGTTGTAATTTCATGCAATAGATTCTTGTTCTAAACAATATAATGTTCACTTCCAATTTAATCTTTAACAACTCGAATTGACTCTAGATCGAGTTCATTCCAAATGATGAAATTTAGAATACCTCTAGTCAAAAGAATAAAAAATTTCTTCTTAGTAAAAATGTAAATTAGTATTTATTTAGTTCCAAACTCAATTTTCTTATATTCAACTCGATCCTCACATTTCCTCCTCAATCCACATATTAAACCTCATAATACAACCCTTGACAATATAATTAAATGCCTCTTATTTATTCATAAGGTACATCTTACTTACATTCCAATTTTAAATTTTAAATCAAATTTTATACGTTGTAAAAGTTTAGGATAACTAGATAAAAGACATCAACTACACATTCCAATACTACTCCAAAAATAGATTTATTAGTTTCATAGGAATCATAAATGAGTCTAAAACAACTTTTTAGTTAAGATCATTTAAAATTATCCTCAATTACTTCGTCTAAATTCATTTGCAAATCAATAGGTTCAAAATCTGAAAACTGCAGCTCATGCTAATTGTAAAAATCATAGAAAATTTTGTACCTCATGAAACTTTGTGTTATTTAGGTCAAATTAAAGGTATACAGGTCTACTATAACATTGTAGTTATAACTTTTCCCAAAATATTATGTCTATAGCCGTGAATTCTTTGAAATCTACAGTAGGGTCAAAATGTTATACATACTGCCATAGTTCAATCTTGTAAAATTCATTATAAATTCAATTCTTTATGAAAAATTGATTTCTTAGACTTTACAAAAAGTTTAACGAGTCTAATTCAAGTTCTTAGTTTTGACTTTTCTCAAAATACATCAACTAAGATGTTGAAATGATCAAAATCCAAAATGTATAGAAATTTTTAGCAACTAGCCAACTGCCAACCAGTCCTAAGTTTGAATTTTATTAAAATAGTAACTGACATCTAAATATTATAAAATTTTACAGAGATGTTCTTGACATATACGAAATGCTCCTATAAAAATTTTAGATCTAGATTCCATCTAACTTAATAGTTATGATTTTTTGAAGTACAACTAGAAATCAAAACAAAACCTTATGGAAATGCCCCCAAATCAAACACGTCATAATTTCACACATTCAATCAACAACAAATAATCTAAACATGAATGTTCAATCCATATAAGTTATCATGCATCTAACAATTCATACATATCTAACATTTTACTAATTAAAACTATTTTATAAAGTTGGAGAAACACTCACCTCAAATGTAGAATTCGTAATAGTAGAACTCCTAGAAAATAATGCTCCAAAGCTTCAAGCTCTCTAAAAAATGGCTGGCCTCTTCCTAGCACAACTTGCAAGCTCTTCTCCCTCTTCCTCCCTTTTGCTTTTGTTTTGAGTTGTGTAGTTCATGACAAAAGTATGGACTATATATAAGAAAATTGTGTAGTCAAAATAGCTCCCCACTTCCCCATATAACTTCCATTTCCCACTAACTCACACCACTCTCCCTCATTCTCAACTATGGTAAGAAACACGTGCACGTGTAGTCAATGTGTATACACACTCTTCATACAAATTTTATTATTAATTTTTTATTAGATTAGATGTGTGTGTTTCACATGGCAAGTGTGCCAAACTAACTATATTTTAAATGTACACTTTAGTGCACTCAAAATCAATCATGAGCTTTAAATTAATTTTAGTGGGCTACAAAATGGATTTAGGCCTAGTGGATTATAATTAAAAATAAATCACACAATTGTAACTAGCAAATTGAGAAAAAAATATTCATGACTTAAAAAAAATTTAGGAATCAACATGTGCACTGTAAACACGTGCATCGCATGTAAAATAAATATTCAAATACAAAATATATTTGATCAATGGATAAATTTTTATAAATAATAGAAATATAACATATGAAAAATATTTATTTTGATAATGTTACGAATATTTTGTGTAACGGTAAAATTTACGTAATCGACACGTGTATTAAAAGCACGTGCAGTACACGTAAAAACAAAAAAAATAGAATTTATATATGAGTTGGCTCAGAATAGGATAAAAAGAATTTTGAGATGACGAAAAATATGTAATTAATCGAAATTCAAAAATAAGTAGGATATTTATATTAAAATACGCTACTAATATTACCCGTAACAGTACAAAATGCTCGTGCATAACACCCGTGGGCAAAATTCTCATAACTTAATTTTGCGGGGTGTTACAGTCTCCCCCCCCCTAGAGCAGTTCTGTCCTCAGAACTTAGTTGGGAAAAGTTGTATCTTTTACACACCAAGAAAATTCATTATTGTATATAGAAAAACTTTCAATACGAAGAAAAAAATGTAGTATGTAATGTGGAAAACAAAGTAAACTTATATAAGAAAACTATGAGTATCAAAATTAGTAAGAACAAAACAAGAAAACTAGAAAAATAGCAGGGAAAAAAATGTGACCATAAATGATAGTATAGATTGAAAAAAAAATCATAAAAATAATATTTGATAAAGTATTAAATATTATAGTAAAGGAAAATGTAAATTAAGTCATCAATTGTGAAAGAAATGGAAAAATAAAATAATTAGCAAGAAGTAAGGAAATCATAGAAAAAAATGTTTTACAAACAAGTATAATAAACAAAAGAAAGTAGTAGGAAGTAGTACGAAAAGAGTAAAACAAAAATAGAAGTATAGAAATAAGTAAGAAGAAAGAAAAATGCAAGTGCACATAATTAAAGCGTTGAATTAGTATAGACAAATTTTAATGCAGTAGAAAATTTTAAAATAGGCTAGAACGTAAATAGTCATTAAGTAGCTCAAAAATTTACTGAGAAAAAAGGATATATATATTTTTTTTGATAAAGAAATAAATATTAAAAATGAAATAATGGAAAGTATAAAAATACCAAGCAAACTGATAAATAATTGGAATAACATAATGATTGAAAAATAGTTAGCACTAGCTAATAAATTTTGAAAATTTTAAGGAAAGAGAAATTAACTAAAAGGAAATGGGAAAAATAAATTTTTATTAAAATCGTAAACTAAGAATATATGTTAATAGATAAAAGAAGGTAGCAATTTAAGAGAATATTGTCTCATGAAAAGTCTGAAAATATATGTGTTAAATTTTAGCTAAATGTACAAACAATATAAAATAGATATAATTATGCATATCAAATTAATATCACGAAAAAAAATAATTCATAAGGTAAATATAGTAACTATATATACGATTCAAAATTAAATACATAAAACAGTGATTAGTATTTATTAAAATATCTATAAGTTGTCAAGTATAGCAAGAAAGCCAACATACAAAATTATACATGTGCATAGGCATAAATTATATGATCAAACAAACAATACTATAATACGAATGTTATAAGCAATTGGAGAAAAAAAATAAAATAATAGTAGAAGTAGCAATATATAATTGAAACATAATATTAATTGAGATAGAAATAAAATGTTGATAGTAAACGAAAGTATAAATACTAAAAATCATATTATATGAGTAGCAAACATATCAAAGATAGGTTAGCAATAAAATATAAAAATGGAATTGTGTAAAATAAAAAGTAATAAAATAATTAACCGTAACCAGTAATATAGATTGAAAAATAAAACAATAATAACAGGCTTGCCTCCTCGAAATGAAAGTGGGGGTTATTAAAGTAGAAAAAAGTCTCTTTTGTTTTGGGTTCGCCTCGTTGGTGTCCAACTACAGGCTTCCTTCCTTGACATCAAGTTGTAGATTTACCTCCACGACATCAAGTTGCAGTTTGCCTTCTGGATATTTGGTTACAGACTTTGCCTCCCTGACATCCAGTTGCAGTTTGCCTCTATTGATGTCTAGTTGCATATTTGCCCTCTCGACATCAGGTTGCACCGAAATGGTGAATGGAATGATGCAATCTTCCAGTTGTACTTGGATATTGGATGTTTAATTTTAAGTATGATGTAATGTTTTGAAATTTGTGATATAAAAATAGATGTAAAAGTAGGAGATGAAGTATATAACTACAACGATTACATCATACTTAAAATGGGTTATCCATACTTATAATACTTAAAATAGATGTAAAAGTACCTAGGTCTCACTTAGTCTCTATTATTCACAATTCATGTTCACAACATCATGGGTTATCCATACCCTCTTTATTCACATTTTTAAATTTCATTCATTCACATATCCAATTATTCACTTGTTCACACAACTCAGTTATTTGTATAACTAGTTTCATTGTCGTATCTTATAGTTCAAATCAACATTCTCTATGTAAAATTAGATAGTTTATTCACCCTCTTCTAATAGGATTCTCAATGAAGTTGTAATTTCATGCAATAGATTCTTGTTCTAAACAATATAATGTTCACTTCCAATTTACTCTTTAACAACTCGAATTGACTCTACATAGAGTTCAACGCAAATTATGAAATTTAGAATACCTCTAGTCAAAAGAATAGAAAATTTCTTCTTAATAAAAATGTAAATTAGTATTTATTTAGTTCCAAACTCCATTTTTTTATATTCAACTCAATCCCCACATTTTCTCCTCAATCCACATATTAAACCTCATAATACAAGCCTTGAAAAGATAATTAAATGCCTCTTAATTCTTCATAAGGTACCTCTTACTAACATTCTAATTTTAAATACAATTTTATACGTTGTAAAAGTTTTAGGATAACTAGATAAAAGACATCAACTGTAAGTTCCAATACTACTCCAAAAATAGATTTATTAGTATTATAGGAAAAATAAATGAGTTTACTACAACTTTGTAGTTAAGATTATCTAAAATCATCCTTAATTATTCGTCTAAATTTATTTGCAAAACAGTAGGTTCAAAATCCAAAAAACTACAGCTCATGCTACATGTAAAAATCATATAAAATTCTATACTTCATGAAACTTTTTGTGTTCTTTAAATCAAATTAAAGGTATACAAGTATATTATAACTTTGTAGTTATCACTTTCTCCAAAATATTAAGTCTATAACTCTGAATTCTTCGAAATCTACAGTATGGTCGAAATGTTATACATGCTGCCACTGTTCAAACTTGTAAATTTCATTATAAATTCAATTCTTTATGACAAATTGATTTCTTAGACTTTACAGAAAGATTAACGAGTCTACTTAAAGTTATAAGTTTTGACTTTTCTTAAAATACTTCATCTAAGATGTCAATATGATCAAAATCCGAAATGTATACAAATTTCCAGCAACTAGCCAATTGCCAACCAGTCCTAAGTTTGGATTTTATTAAAATAGTAAAAGGCATCCAAATATTATGAAATTTTACGGAGATGTTCTTATGTAACCCCTGTTTCCCCAAAAATAAATTTTCTGTGTATTTTCGGTATTTCAACTTTTTGTAAATTAGTTTCCCGCTTTCGAACTATTTTTGTGAAAATGTATTATTGGATATTCTATTAAAATCTACTTTTGATCAATAATTTTTAGCTGTAACTATTTTTCTATGATTTTTGTATTGTAAGACAATTCTTATTATTGTTATTATTACTTTTATTATTACTACTACAGTTATTATTAGTACTATTACTATTTTTATCATTTTTCTTATTATTGTTATTGTTATCAGTATTATTATTATTACTGATATTTTTTTTACTACTAAATTGTATATTTTTATTTCTTATTTTATTTTATTTTATTTTCCAAAACCCAAACCCATTATTTTACTAGATTCAATACCTTATTCCTTATTGGATTTTTATTATACATACCCATTTAAATACCCAATACCCTATAAACCCATACCCATTATTAACCCACTAAACCTCTAACCCATATACCCTGTTATTACCCTACCCAATACCCAAATACACCCCAAATCCATTACCCTATAACCCTTCAGCCCTATAACCCAAAACCTGTTTTACCCCCACACCCAAAACCCACCTAAAACCTTAACTGACCCTATTCCTATATAACCTTCACCATAGCTGCCAACCTCTGCATTGTCACCCTCCAAACCCATATATTTCAACCCATCCCCTATGTCTTTCCTTGGCAACCCCATCGTCCCTGACTCCATCGGCCACTCTCCCTCTCCTATGCGTCCCCCTGCTCCGCCCTCGTAACTCCCGACCTTCTCTACCTCTACCTCCGTCTCCCGACCATCTAAACCCCCCTGTCTGCACCTCTCCTTCCCCATGTGTCTCATCTACATGCCAACCCCTCCCTACGATGCTCAACTCCGCAGCCAGTCACCTTCCGTCGTCGTCCCCGTGCACCCCCCGTGCTGTACACCTTCCGACAGTAGCCCACAACCAGAACTACAACCACCACTGCCTCCCTGTGTGTTGTGCCCCCCACGACGCCGCACGTCGCCCGCCGCAGTGTCGTGCCAGCCAGTCGCGACTTCTCGCGACGCAACTGTTGACTACAGCAGCGGTCTCGACGCTAGTCGTGAGTGCCCTCTACTCCTCCTGCAGTGTGCCCTGTGCCGCAGCGCTGCCGTCTCGCCTTGTGTTCATCTCTTTCGGCGCTGCAGCACAGCATCGCTGCGTTGAGTCTTCCTCGGCGCCTCTTCCCCATCCACCCGTCTCTCTCTCTCTCTCTCTCTTGGGTACTTGAGTACTCGTTGGCTCTTGAGGTAGTTTGATCTTTGTTCGTTGTTGGGGCTTTCGAAATTGCCATTGTGTTCGTCGGATTCGTAGTTCGTTGTCGTCGTCCGTTGTTCGCTCATGTTTCATTGTTCGTGTGTTGTGTTCGTGGTTGGTTCGTGACTCGTTCGTTGTGTTCGAGCCCGGGAATCCGTTCCCGTTGTTCTTGTGCTTGCTTCGTTCTGTCTTCGTCTCTCAGGCAAGTAACTTGTATTAAATTTCTTTGCAAATACAAGTACTAAATACCGGTTGTAGTGTAGTTGGGTTCTAGAGACAATTTGTGTGTAAATCTCGTATTGATATTGTCTCTATAATGAAGATTCAACCATAGTTACCTCATGACATACATGACATGAACTAACCTTGGGTTGACCACTTCTTGTTGTATATATGTGTATTGTTCATATAATATTATGTGCTCGTTCGTGTTATTCGTTGTAGACTCGTTATGGACTTGTGATATACCCAATACCATGTTGTTTGGACATCTAGTATACCCTATTTCATGTTTGGTTATGATTTGGATGAGTTCTATGTGAACTAGTGAACTTTGTACATAAGAGATTTTTCCTGTTTTGTCGATTTTCTGTTTTGCCGGTTTTCAGTTTTGGTCAGTATTTTAGACCCTATTAAGGACAGTATTTGAAAATATTTTGTGAACATGAACTGTAGAGGATTATGTCTATTTTCCAACCCTTTTGATGGATCTCAGTTTCGATTTACGAGTTGTGAGGTATGTCGATTTTACTGCAGAGGTGTAAAGTGGTTTACAGATTTTGTTTTCTATGAATTTTGAAGAGTAATCTATTTTTATTCTGGTGTTTAAATTATTATTTTGATCTGAAATTTTGCTCAGTACTTCTCGACTTGATTGGAATTTTCCCAGAATTTTGGTGGATTTATTTGAGGTATTTTACAAATCTTTTCATGCTCGCAAATAAAGATTTTACATGCAGAATTTTACTACTGTTTAGAAAAGAACCTGATTTTCGACCTAATTTTACTTGCTATCTCTAACTTCTGAATATGAAAGTTAGCCTACTGTATCTATTTTATTACCCTTTTGGCAGATTTGGATTTCGATTTATGGTTTGTGAGATATTGCTGTTTTCGTACTGCAGTGTTTACAATTCCAGATTTGCAAAACTACTACATCTTGATGTTTTCTGATTTGAGTTGACTAAACTATTTATATTGAAAAATTATGAAACTTAATATTTTGATTCTATACATATAGGGAAATATCCCAGATTTTTCGTGGATTTAATTAATGAGTTTTCATACTGTTTTCCTGTTCTTGAATCCAAACTTCTGATTTCTGGCTAGACATGTTTTTTGGATTCAAATCAGTTTTGAGCCTTGTTTTTGAGAAACACTATATGACTTATATATGTTCACTGGATTCGGCAGGGAGTCTATTTTCCAGATTTTTTGACGGATCTAGAATAGCATTTTTGTAGAAACGGGAATTCCTGTTTTAGTACAGTACTGTCTTGCTCTCCTGAACTAAAATTTTCGTTATACTGTTCTTTTATGAGTTATCTTTCACCCGTGCATGTTTATCTTGCAACCTGAATCGGTTACTTGTTCATGCCATGCTATTCTTGTCCTATTTTGTGACACGTACATGTCTGTTTGCTAATAATAATAAATAACCGAGCCGGGATTTAAGAGAAAGATCTAGTAGTAGACAATATAGCAGCCTGTACTCGGAAGGGGACTCGTGTTTCCCGTATGAAATGTTTACCGATCAAGTTTACCGATCAAGTTACCGATCAAGTTAATTTCTATTACCGATCAAGTTTACCGATTAAGTTACCGATCAAGTTAATTTCTGTTACCGATCAAGTTTACCGACCAAGTTCTGTAATTATGTGATACCCGAGTACATGACCTATAGAATCCTCTACGAATTCTAAACATAACTTGTTTGAATGTAGAAACCATGTAGTAAAAGGATGGATGCATGAAGTGCTATATAGATAGTAATAATACATGACTTGACCATGACACTTGAACATGATACGTGATTCCTTGATACTTGATATTTGATACATGATACATGATATTTGGCACTTGTTACTTTTTACTTGATTACATGATACTTCTGTTACTTGACACTTGATACATGCTATTTATACTTGTTCATCTTGCCATGTTAGTTGTTCTATTTTATTATCATTCCTATTCCATGCTATTTGTTTATCTTTCCCATGTACTTGTATCCTGCACTACAAGCGGCCCGTAACTTGCATTGGTGGGAGTTTGCTTTCTTTTTCCCTTCCTGTAATTTATTAAATTGCAGATTTTGGAGACCAGTTGCCAGATATAGTTGGTGACATGAGATAATAGCTGGTGGAGTTTTACTATTATTATTTCTTGTTGCTTATTTTGAACAATTTGTATTTGATTACTTGGATTTATTTGGATTTGGGCAATGTGACCCAGGATATTGACTTATTCAAATCTGGATTATTTGAGATTAATATATTTTGTTTCAAGTATTCTTGCTGGTATTTTGATTCATATGTGCATGCTTGGTTGACTTTTCTTGCTTCCGACTCTGATTATTATTGTGAAATGTTGTAAAGATCCTAGCAGCTTATGGATGATGAAAATCGTTCGCTGGGCTTAGTCACGTATCCGTATTCCGTATCTCTTTTGGAGAAGCGGGGCGTGACAAGGTTTTTAGTGGTATCAGAGCACCAGGTTTAGCTAATGTATTAGTTTCCTAATATATTAGACAAGCTTGGCTCGAACTGGGATCGGCTCAACATTTCACCAACCATGTATACATGAATGAATTATAAATCAACTTTGATTTGGATACAAGTCTTATTCCATTTATTTTGGTCCCTTCTTATTTCTTTGATTCCTTGTTCTTCCGTCTCTTTTAGTCGTCCTCATTTGTTGATTTCTTCTTGGATGTGAATTCATTCTTCTCGTACCCATAACCTTCTGATTTTGATGCCATCCATTCTTTTTATTTTCTGCTTGGTTCGTTGATTGGCATCGCTGTATGCTATTGGTAGAGTCTTCCCTGATCAGAGTGGCACAGCGGAAGCATTATGGGCCCATGACCCACAGGTTCCAAAATCCTCTTGTTGCTTCTTCTTTCCTGTGCTGTTTGCTTCCTCTCGTTGCTTGTATTCATCCTCATCCATTGACTCATTGCTTGGTTCATCTTTTCCAAGTCCATCCTTTCTTCGATTCCAGCTCTATATATTTTTTCATCTCTTTGCTTTATTATTTTGCAAGTCTTGTTTTGTTTCTTCTTCATTTTTGATACCAGATACTTTCTTCTTGCATTCCATTTTGCCATCACGCACCAATTCATTGTTTAATTCAATTCTTCCCTATCTTTTCTCTATTTGATTCTAGTTCTACCTACTCCCTATCTTGCTTCGTTATCTTGTGTTGTTCTCTCCTTTTGATAACGTTTGCTTCTTTTCTTGCATCCCATTTGATCTCATTGTTATCCACTTCCGTTTTTCCCTGGTGTTGCCACTGCTTTGTTCCTTTCCCTTAGCCCTCTGTTTTGTTAGCCTTCACCAAGTTTGTTTTGCCTTGTCTTGTGTACCGCCTAAGCAAATTTCGAGGACAAAATTTGGTTGTAAGGTGGGTAGGATTTGTAAACCCTGTTTCCCCAAAAATGTGTTTTCTGTGTATTTTCGGTATTTCAATTTTTTGTAAATTAGTTTCCCGCTTTCGAACTATTTTTGTTAAAATGTATTATTGTATATTCTATTAAAAAATACTTTTGATCAATAATTTTAGCTGTAACTATTTTTATATAATTTTTGTATTGTAAAACAATTCTTATTATTGTTATTCTTACTTTTATTATTACTACCACTGTTATTATTAGTACAATTACTATTTTCATCGTTTTTCTTATTATTGTTATTGTTCTAAGTATTATTATTATTACTGATATTTTTTTTAATCCTAAATTGTATATTTTTATTTGTTATTTTATTTTATTTTAGTTTCCAAAACCCAAACCCATTATTTTATGGGATTTAATTCTCTATTCCTTATAGGATTTTTATTATATATACCCATTTAAATACCCAATACCCTATAAACCCATACCCATTATTAACCCACTAAACCTCTAACCCATCTACCCTGTTATTACCCTACCCAATACCCAAATACACCCCAAATCCGTTACACTATAACCCTTCAACCCTATAACCCGAAACCTGTTTTACCCCTACACCCGAAACACACCTAAAACCCTAACTCACCCTATTCCTATATAACCTTCACCCTAGCCGCCAGCCTCTGCATCGTCACCCTCCAAACCCATATATTTCAACCCATCCCCTGTGTCTTTCCTCGGCAACCCCATCGTCCCCGCTTCATTAGCCACTCTCCCTTTCCCATGTGTCCCCCTGCTCCACCCTTGCAACTCCTGACCTTCTCTCCCTCTACCTCCATCTCCCGACCATCTAAACCCCCCCTGTCTGCACCTCTCCTTCCCCGTGCGTCTCATTGACGCACCAGCCCCTCCCTATGCTGCTCGACTTCGCAGCCAGTTGCCTTCCGTCGTCATCCCCGTGCGCCCCCCGTGTAGTACACCTTCTAACAGCAGTCCACAGCCAAAACTACAACCACCATTGCCTCCCTGTGCACTGAGCCTCCCACGGCGCCGCCCACCGCCATGTCGCGCCAGCTAGTTGTGACTCCTCACCACGATACTGTCGACCACAGCAGCGACCTTGACGCCAGTCGTGAGTGCCCTGTGCTCCTCCTGCAGTGCGCCCCTATGCCGCAGCGCTGCCGTCCCGCCCTATGTTCGTCTCTTCCGGCGCTGCAGCACAGCACCGCTGCGTTGAATCTTCCCCGATGCCTCTTCCCCGTCCGCCCGTCTCTCTCTCGCTCTTGGGTACTTGAGTACTCATTGGCTCTTGTGGTTGTTTGATCTTTGTTAGTTGTCGGGGCTTTCAGAATTATCGTTGTGTTCGTCGGATCCGTAGTTCGTTGTCGTGGTCCGTTGTTCGCTCGTGGTTTCATTGTTCGTGTGTTGTGTTCGTGGTTGGTTCGTGACTCATTCATTGTGTTCGTGCCCGAAAATCCGTTCCCATTATTCTTGTGCTTGCTTCGTTCCGTCGTCGTCTCTCAGGCAAGTAACTTGTATTAAATTCGTTTGCAAATACAAGTACTAAATACCGCTGGTAGTATAGTTGGGTTCCAGAGACAATTTGTGTGTTAATCCCTTATTGATATTGTCTCTAGAGTGATGATTTGAACATAGTTGCCTCATGACATACATGACATGAAATAACCTAGGGTTGACCACTTCTTGTTGTATATATGTGTGTTGTTCATATAATATCATGTGCTCGTTCATGTTATTCATGGTAGACATGTTGTGGACTTGTGATATACCCAATACCATGTTTCTTGGACATCTAGTATACCCTATTTCATTTTTGGTTATGATTTGGATGAGTTCTATGTGAACTAGTGGACTTTGTACATCACAGATATTTTCTGTTTTGCTGGTTTTCAGTTTTAATAAGTATTTTAGACCCTTTTAAGGTCAGCATTTGAAAATATTTTGTGAACATGAACTATAGAGGATTCTGTCTATTTTCCAACCCTTTTAAACGATCTCAGTTTCGATTTACGAGTTGTGAGGTATGTCGGTTTTACTACAGAGGTGTAGAGTGGTTTACAGATTTTATTTTCTATGAATTCTGAAGAGTAATCTATTTTTAATCTGGTGTTAAAATTATTATTTTGATCTGAAATTTCGCTCAGTACTTCTCCACTTGATTGGAGTTCTCCCAAAATTTTGGTGGATTTATTTGAGGTGTTTTACAAACATTTTCATGCTCGCAAATAAAGATTTTACATGCAAAATTTTACAACTGTTCAGTAAAGAACCTGATTTTCGACCTAATTCTACTTGCTGTCTCTAAAATATTTCCTAATATGAAAGTTAGCCTACTGTATATATTTTATTATCCTTTTGGTAGATTTGGATTTTTATTTATGGTTTGTGAGATTTTGCTATTTTCGTACTGCAGTGTTTACAATTCCAGATTTACAAAACTACTACATCTTGATGTATTCTGATTTTCGTTGACTAAACTATTTATATTGAAAAATTATGAAACTTTATATTCTGATTCTATACATATAGGGGAATGCCCCAAATTTTTTGTGAATTTAATTAATCAGTTTTCATGCTATTTTCCTGTTCTTGAATCCAAACTTCTGATTTCTAGCTGGACATGTTTTCTAGATTCAAATCAGTTTTGAGACTTCTTTTTGTGAAACACTATATGACTTATATACATTAGCTGGATTCGGCCGGGAGTCTATTTTCAATATTCTTTGACGGATCCAGATTTGTATTTTTGTAGCAAGGGGAATCCCTGTTTTAGTGCAGTACTGTCGTGCTGTCATGAACTGAAATTTGCATTGTACTGTTCTTTTATGAGTTATATTTCACCCGTGCATGTTTATCTAGCAACCTGAATCTGTTACTTGTTTATGCCATGCTATTCTTGCCCTGTTTTGTGACACATACATGTCTGTTTGCTAATAATAATAAATAACCAAGCTGGGGTTTAAGGAAAAGATCTAGTAGTGGACAATATAGGAGCCTGTACTTGGAAAGGAACTCGTATTTCCCGTATAACATGTTTACCAATCAAGTTTACCGATCAAGTTAGCGATCAAGTTACTGATCAAGTTTACCGATCAAGTTACCGATCATGTTACCGATCAAGTTAATTTCTGTTACCGATCAAGTTTACCAACCAAATTCTGTGATTCTGTGATACCCGAGTACATGACCTATAGAATCCCGTACGAAATCTAAACGTAATTTGTTTGAATGTAGAAACCATGTAGAAAAGGATGGATGCATGAAGTGCTACCTAGATAGTAACAATAAATGACTTGACCATGACACTTGAACATGATACGTGATTCCTTGATACTTGATATTTGATACATGATACATGATATTTGACACTTGTTACTTGTTAATTGTTACTTGATTACATGATACTTGTGTTACTTGACACTTGATACATGCTATTTACACTTGTTCATCTTGCCATGTTAGTTGTCCTATTTTATTATCATGCCTATTCCATGCTATTTGTTTATCTTTCCCATGTACTTGTATCATGTATTACAAGCGGCCTGTAACTTGTATTGACGGAAGTTTGTTTTATTTTTTCTCTTCCTGCAATTTATTAAATTGCAAATTTTGGATACCAGTTGCCAGATGGAGTTGGTGACATGAGAAACTAGCTACTGGAGTTTTGCTATTATTATTTCTTGTTGCTTATTTTGAACAATTTGTACTTTATTACTTGGATTTATTTGTATTTGGGCAATGTGACCGAGGATATTGACTTATTTAGATCTGGATTATTTGAGATTAATATATTTTCTTTCAAGTATTCTTGTTGGTATTTTGATTCATATGTGCATGCTTGGTTGACTTTTCTTGCTTTCGACTCTGATTATTCTTGTGAAATGTTGTAAAGATCCTGACAGGTTATGGATGATGAAAATCATTCGCTGGGCTTAGTCACGTATCCGTATTCCGTATCTCTTTTTGGGAAGCGGGGCGTGACATCTTGACATATTCGAGATGCTCCTATAAAATATTTTAGCTCTAGATTCCATCTAGATTAATCGTTTTGATTTTTTGAAGTACTACTAGAACTCAAAACAGAAACTTATGGAAATACCCCAAATCAAACATATCATAATTTCACACATTCAATCAACAACAAATAATCTAAACTTGAATGTTCAATCTATATAAGTTATCATGCATCTAACAATTCACACATATCAAACGGGGCCTTAGACAAGGAGACCCCCTCTCTCCCCTCCTCTTCACCATTGTGGCAGAAGTATTGCGGTCCATGATGGCTAATTACAGTAGGGCCGGCTGGTTATCGCCAGTGGCCAGCAGAATCAATCGACAAGGTTGCTCTATCCTCTAATATGCAGACGATACTCTCCTTTTTGGAAATGGAAACCTCGGGAAAACCACCACGTTCAGAGGAATCCTCTATAGTTTTGAAGCTTGGTCTGGACTTAGGGTCAATTTCCATAAAAGTGCTCTTATTCCCATCGCACTGTCAACAGAGGTGGCACAAGAGCATGCCACGATTCTCACCTGCGTCATCGAGAGTTTTCCCATTAAATACCCGGGGTTATCATTGACACCGGGGAAACTAAAGAAGGCGAACTGGTTACCTATCATTGATCGGGTAGAAAATGTCTGGCTGGTTGGAAAGGTAAAACTTTATCCTTGGGAGGAAGAGTCACGCTTATCAATGCAGTTCTATCAAATCTTCCCTTCTATTGTTTGTCCTTTTTTGAAATGCCACGTTGGGTTATCCAGAGAATTGACCGCACTCGTAAACAGTTTCTTTGGAAGGTGGCTAGCCTTGATAGAGGCAGTTATAACCTCATCAGATGGGAAAAAGTTTGCATGAAAAAGATTCACGGAGGATTAGGTATCATTGACCTGCGAGATATGAATCTGGCTCTCTTGGGGAAATGGTGGTGGAAAGTCTTCCACCCTAATCGAGAAGAATGACAGGATTCCGTTCAATCATAATTGCATGGGAATGGGACGAGAAATCTGGGTTACAGGGTAGGCCCACGCATTTCCTGGTTCTAGAGAGGTATCGCTAAGGCCTACGATCCATTTATTAGCTGTGTGATGCTGTCTATTGGGAATGGTAGACTCACCAGATTCTGGTGGGATAAGTGGTATGGTGGGCACACACTTAGAGCCATGTTCCCTAATTTGTATGACCAGGAAATACATCCGCACTGTATGGTGGCCGCAGCCCAGATAAGAAATTCCTGGAAACCAGCCTTTAAACATCCCCTTGACCCGGGCTCCCAGAAAAGGCTCATGGAACTTCAGAACTATATTGCCAGCAATGGAAATATATGCTCACAGGGCCCCGATAGGAAATCTTGGGGACTGGAAAAGAATGGCACATTCACTGATCGCTCCCTTTACAACTGCTTGCACTTTAGAGGATGTAGCCCGAGTTGGTCGGGCGTGGTCTGGAA
Organism: Hemerocallis citrina; assembly: GCA_017893485.1. NCBI lineage: Eukaryota > Viridiplantae > Streptophyta > Magnoliopsida > Asparagales > Asphodelaceae > Hemerocallis > Hemerocallis citrina. Next base: position 130,793,839 of record CM030363.1, on the reverse strand, counting down.
GGTGAAACCCTGCTAAAAGTTAAAGTGTTCCTCTGGCTGGTGCTAAATGATGAAATATTGACTAGAGAGAACCTTTCTAAATGCCAACCAAATTTGAACTCTACCTGTGGGTTCTACAATGCGGCCCTGGAAACTAGAGAACACCTATTTCTATAGTGCCCCCAGAGCAAAGCAGTCCTTGTAGAGGTACTTTGCGCCCCGAGGATGAATGAGTACCTTTGGAAGTATGAGGACCTATGGGAAGGACCAAAGTTTGCTAATGAGAGATGAACAATGAGACAAGCTTGGTTTATTTCTATCGCCGCTACGACCAGGGGACTTTGGCTAGATAGGAATAATTATTACTTCCGTGGGACGTATAATAGTATTTCTAGTAATTTGACTCACATTATGCATCTTATTTCATGTTGGGTAAATGTTGCCACAGCAGGTCCTAGGGGGAGGATCGCGAGCATCTTCCAGGTGGATGAGTATGATGATAAGGAAGTCGAGATGGGGTCGACGCTAGACTGAGGGAGGTGCCCTGCCTGTCAGACATGTACTGGTGATTAATCCCCACCACCCAGGGTTTTGTTGGGGGGGTTTGTTGTTTTTGTTGTACTTTTGTTGGGAAGAGTTAGATGCTTTGATGTACTTTGTAAAGCATATATGTACCTTCATGTTGTCCTACCCCCCTCATGCTGGGAAGGATTTATGTTTTCATTTATGTATTGTAGGCTTTGTACTTGGCTCAGTACTCTGAGTTTTTTTTTTATTAACTCCTTATTAATGAAACAGGGTGGCAATACTCCACCTTTTCCTTAAAAAAAAAAAAACAATTCACACATATCTATCATTCTACTAATTAAAACTATATTAGAAAGTTGGAAAAACATCCACCTCAAATGTAGAATTCCTAATAATAGAACTCCTAGAAAATAATGCTCCAAGCTCCAAGCTCCCTAAAAAATGGCTGGCCTCTTCCTAGCACAACTCGCAAGCTCTTCTGCATCTTTCTCTCTTTTATTTCTGTTTTGAGTTGTGTTGTTCATCACAAAAGTATGAAAAATTTATAAGAAAATTGTGTGTCCAAAATAGCTCCCCACTTTCCAAAAAGACTCCCCACTTCCTACTAACTCACACCACTCTCTCTATTTCTCAACCATGGTAAGAAACACGTGAACATGTAGTCAATGTGTGTGCACACTCTTCATACAAATTTTATTGTTAATTTTTTATTAGGTTAGATGTGTGTATTACACATGGCAAGTGTACCAAACTAACTATATTTTAAATGTACACTTTAGTGCACACAAAATCAGTCATGGACTTTAAATTAATTTTAGTGGGCTACAAAATGTATTTAGGCCTAATGGATTTTAATTAAAAATAAATCACACAATTATGACTAGAAAAATTAGAAGAAAAATATTCATGACTCAAGAAAATTTTAGGAACCAACATGTGCAATGCAAACACGTGCGTCACACGTAAAATAAATATTGATACACGAAGTAGATTTGATCAACGGGGAAATATCTATAAATAATCGAAATATAACATACGAAAAATATTTATTTTGATCATGTTACGTATATTTCGCGTAAGGGTAAAATATACGTAATCTACACGTGTATTCAAAGCGCGTGCAATACACGTAAAAACAAAAAATAGAATTTATATTTGAGTTGGCTCAAAATAGGATAAAAAGAATATTGAGATGAAAAAATATATATAATTAATCGAAATACAAAAATACATAGTATATTTATATTAAAATACACTACGGATATTACCCATAACAGTACAAAATGCCCGTGCGTAACCCCGTGGAAAAAAATGTCATAACTCAATTTTGTGGGGTGTTACAGCTTGGGCTTGGGCATGGCATATAGCTATAAATAGGAGCCCATTTTCCATACTCCTACCACCCTGTACCAGTGCTAACTTAGCACAAATCCTACTGTCATATCCATCTCCCCCGAAGCCTTCGTTATTCTAGTGTAAGTTAACGAAATTCCGAATTTGTTTTATCATGGGAGACAACTGCCTAATATCTATGTACACTGTAGCAGGGGCGGAAATAACGTCTTAGGGACATTGTTTTTAAACAAGCCTTAGTCTATCTGTTCACCATCTTCAAGGTCGGAATTGAGAATAAAATTATCTTCTTTCTGTGCTTTGTCTATAATGAAATACGTTGTTTGCGAAATAATTCTCTTAATTTACAATTATCAAGGTTCGAATTGAAGATACATTATCTTCCTTTTGTTCTTTATTGATAGTGAATTTTACTTTTTGCGAAACAGTATAATTGTAATTAAATTTGTGCAGAAATTTAATTCGGTTTTATTAATTTTTTTCTAATAAAATTAAATTTGCCTACTTAAGGAATAACAACTTAAGACGTTATATTTTCTTCTTTTAAAGACAAAATCATGAAAATCAAAACGGAACTCCCAAAAATGGTCACAAGTATGCACAACAAGCCCAAGAATTTCAAAGGGGTTGACTTCAAGACTTGGCAGAGCAAAATATTTTTTATCTCACAACTCTTGGGTTGGACAGGTTCCTCGATGAGGAAGAACCTAAGCCCGCTGATGGGCAAACTCCTGAAACCCATAAGGAGGCATTTGCAGCAGTTGATGCGTGGAGGCATTCAGACTTTCTTTGCAAATACTACATCCTGAATTGCTTAGATGAAGTTCTGTACAAGATATATAGTCTGCTTACTACTGCAAAGACTTTGCGGACCAATCTAGCAAAAAAGTACCAGACTGAGAATGTCATCTTGAAGAAATTTATCATGGATAAATTTATATACTATGAAATGGTGGACTCCAAGTCCGTCACTATCCAGATGCAGGAGCTTCAGGTCATTATGCATGAGACTGAAGCCGAGGGCCATAAGGTTGGCGAATCTTTACTAGTGGAAGCAATCATTGGAAAGTTGTTGCCATCTTGAAATGGCTTCAGATATTACCTTAAGCACAAGAAGAAGAAAATATCTTTAGAAGATCTTGTTGTCAGGCTGAAGATTGAGGTAGAAAACAATGGGACAATCAAGTTAAAATGCAAGGAGGCTAAAGTACACATTGTGGAGAGCTCCAAAAATCGTAAGGGAAACTCTAACAACAACAAGAAGAATTCGAAGAAGAGAATGCTTCGGACCAGGGTTCCAAAGACAAGAAGCTCAACAATAAGTTCAATGAAAACTACTTGATTTGTAGGAAGCCTGGTCATTCTACCAGAGATTGCCGATTCACGAAGAATGGCAATACATCATAAGCAAATATCACGAAGAACATTACTTCAAGCATTAATGACTTGAACCTTTCTGTTGTAGTTTCTGAATGTAACCTAGTCTAACATTCCGGACAATGGTGGGTAGACACTGGTGCTACTCGACACATCTATTTTGATAAGTCACTGTTCTCAACTTATCAGAAACTCGGTCATGAAGAAAAGCTCTATATAAGTAATTTTGCTGAATCAATGGTCAAAGGTTGCGAAATGTTGTTTCGAAGTTCACTTCGAGCAAGAACGTTATGCAGAACGATGTACTTCACGTGCCAAATATTTGCAAAAACCTTATCTCTGGGTCTGTGCTCTCAAAGAAAGGATTTCGGATCATGATTGAGTCAGACAAGCTGGTGCTAACCAAAGCTGGGGTTTATGTTGGGAGAGGATACCTATATGATGGGTTATTCAAAGCAAATGTATATGATGGGTTATTCAAAGCTAATGTATCCATAGTCGGCAAAAATCAAATGTACTCTGATTCTATGATTAATAAAAATTCATTTTCTTATTTGCTTGAGTCCGAAGCACTTTTATAGTATGAGAGATTAGGGCACATAAATTTTCGTAAGATGAAAAAACTTGCAAATTTATGTTTAATTCCAAAATTTAAAGTTGATAAAAATCACAGCTGTGAAACTTGTGTAGAGACAAAAATGGTCCAGAAACCATTCAACACGGTGGACATAAGTACTGAGTCGTTAAGCTTAACTCAAACTGATTTATGTGATTTTAAATCATTACCTACGAGAGGTGGGAAAAAGTATTTTATCACATTTATTGATCATTACACTCAGAATTGCTATGCGTATTTACTAAATAGTAAAGACGAAGCAATTGCAACATTCACAAAATATAAGGCTGAAGTAGAAAATCAGCTTAACAAAAAGATCAAGATATTTAGGTCTGATCGAGGTGGAGAATATAAATCTCCATTTGCACAATTGTGTGCAGAGTATGGGATAATCCATCAAACAACAGCTCCATACTCACCTCAGCAAAATGGAGTTGCTGAAAGAAAGAACAAAGCGTTAAAAAATATGATAAATGTCATCCTCATAACCTCTGGTCTACCTACAGACTTGGGGGAGGGAGGGGGCCGGGGGGGGGGAGCCTTGTGTCATGCCCCGCTTCCCAAAAAGAGAATACGGAATACGGATATATGACTAAGCCCAGCGAATGATTTTCATCATCCATAAGCTGTTCGAAATTTTTACAACATTTCATAAGAATAATCAGAGTCGGAAGTAAAAGAATCATCCAAGCATGCATATATGAATCAAAATACCAACAAGAATACTTGAAACCAAAATATTATAATCTCAAATAATCCAGATCTGAACAAGTCAATATCCTGGGTCACATTGCCCAAATATAAATAAATCCAAGTATCAAATACAATTGTTCAAAATAAGCAACAAAAATAATAATAGCAAAATTCCAGCACTAATATCTCATATCACCAACTCCATCTGGCAGCTGAGCATTCTGGTATGCAGTTAGATAAATTGCAGGAAGAGAAAAAGAAAATAAACTCCCATCAATGCAGGTTACGGGCTGCTTGTAGTGCATGATACAAGTACATGAGAAAAGACAACTAATAACATAGAATAGACATGGTAACAAAATAAAATAACTAGCATGGTAAAATGAACAAGTGTAAGTAGTATGTATCAAGTGTCAAATAAACAAGGATCATGTAAAAGAGTAACAAGTATCAAGTAGCGAGTAAACAAGTATCAAGTGTCAAGTATCATGTACAAGTGATCAAGTATCAAGTATCATGTTCAAGTGTCATGGTCAAGTCTTGTATTATTACTATTTAGGTAGCACTTCATGTGCCCCAGGTTTTTATCACATGGCTACTACATTCAAACAGTTTCGCTTTAGATTTTATAGTGGATCATAGAAGGCAGTGTACTTAGGGACAAGTATCAAGTAATCGAGCTCCAAGCTCTAAGTATCATGTATCATGTATCATGTATCACGTGTCAAGCGTGCAAGTAATCACATGTCAAGTTGTGCAAGTGGCAAGTAATCACGTGTCAAGCGTGCAAGTGTCAAGTAATCATGTGTCACGTATCATGTATCATATAATCACGTAGGATCTGTGGATCCCCTTCCGAGTACACATTTCTGTATTTTCTACAATTAGATCTTTTCCTTAAACCTGGCTTGGTTATTTATTATTATTATCAAACAAGCATGTGCGTGTACAAAACATGGCAAGAATAACATGGTATGATCAAGTAACAAGTACATGATGAAGAATAAATATGCATAGGTAAAAGATAACTCATCAAAGAATAGAACAACGAAAATTATAGTTCAGGACAGCAAGACAGTGCTGCACTAAAATTGGGATTCCCGTAGTCACAAACATGAAAACCTGGATCCGTCAAAGAATCTGGAAAATAGACTCCCTGCCGAATCCAGCAAATATATATAAGTCATATAGTATTTCACAAAAACATAACTCAAAACTGAATTGAAACCAGAAAATATGTTAAGGCAGAAATCAGAAGATTGTATTCAAAGTCAGGAAAACAGTATGAAAACTCATTAATTAAATCCATGAAATATCTGGGGTATTCCCCTATATGTATAGCATCAGAATATAAAGTCTTATATTTTTCAATATAAATAGTTTAGTCAATAAAAAACAGAAAACATCAAGATGCAGTAGTTTTGTAAATCTGGAATCACAAACACTGCAGTACGAAAACAACAACATCACACAAACCATAAATCAAAATCTAAATCCGCCAAAAGGGTGATAAAATAGATACAGTAGGATAACTTTCATATTCACAAATATTTTACAAAAAGCAAGTAGAAATGGGTCGAAAATCAGGTTATTTACTGAACAGTATGAAATTTCTGCATGTATAGTAATTGTTTGGAAACATAGAACGGTTTGTAAAACTCATCAAATAAATCCACAAAAAATCAAGATTAATACCAATCAGGTCTAGTTATACTTTGAAAAATATTGGATCAAAATAATACTTTTAACATCACAATAAAAATAGATTACTCTTCAGAATTCATAGAAAAAAAATCTGAAAATCTCTCTACACCTCTGTAGTAAAATGACATAACTCACAAACCATAAAACGAAACTGAGATCTGTCAGAAGGGTTGAAAAATAGACAGAATTATCTACAAATCATGTTCACAAAATATTTTCAAATACTGACCTTAATAGGCTCTAAAATACTGATCAAGAACAAGGAATCGACAAAACTGAAAATATCCTTCATGCACAAAATCAACTAGTTCACATAAAACTCATCCAAATCATAACCAAACATGAAATATAGTGTACTAAATATCCAAACAACATGGTATATGGTATTTCACAAGTCCACAACAAGTCTACTACGAATAACATGAACGAGCACATGAAATCATATGAACAACACGCATATATACCAAGAAGTGGTCAACCATAGATTATTTCATGTCATGTATGTCGTGAGGTAACTATGGTCAAATCAACACAATAGAGACAAGATCAACAAGGGGTTTCACACACGAATCGTCTCTAGAACCCAACTACACTACAGGTGGTATTTAGTACTTGTATTACACAAACAAAAGAATACAAGTTATTTTCCTTATAACCGACGACGAAAATGGTACAAAGCAAGAATAACGGGAATGGATTCCTTGGGCACGAACAAAAACGAACGAACAACACAACCCGCACGAACCACGAGCGAAACACGAACCCAACGACGAACACATTTATGAGCACACAACCACAACAAACCCAAACATGCAACAAAGAGAGAGCGGCGGGGACGATGGCAGCCAGAAGTGGCTACCTCTATTGCTGCGGTATGGCGTCGAGGAGGAGGCACAGCACTACGGTGTTGTTGTTGCTGTCGAGGGAGCACCGGGACCACCACGCTGAGGAGCACGGAACTGCAGGGATGGCGACGACTGTCTGCTGACTGCTCGTAGTAGTGCGGCGGTCGGGAGGAGTACAGCACGTCGGGGAGTCGGTGACTGGACGACAGGGAGAGGCTCGGGAGAGAGAGATGATCGGAGAGGGAGAGGGTACAGTCGGGGGGTCTGCACACAGGAAGAGGGGGAAAGAGAGCGGGAGCACCAGGAGATCGGAATAGCACAGATATGGGTTCGGGAGTCTAGGGTTTGAGATGGTAGGGATGAACAGCATGAGAAGATATATATATATATATGGGTAGAAGAGATTGCACTAGGGTTTCAATGAATGACGACTGAGTATAGGGGGGTCGGGTTTGGGTATGCAGCGGGTACGGGTTAGGCTAACGGGTATGGGTATTTAAGTGAATAGGTTATTAGGTGAAATGGGTATTGGGTCTAAGTTTAATAGTGCTAGGAAAATGGGTATAATGGATATAAAAAAAATGGTTTTAAGATAATTAGGAACCAAAAAAAAATCAAGATAGCATCAAAATGAATATAAACGAAATAGGACAAGAACAGAATAAGTAGGGTGGAACAAATAAGAAAATTTGGGATCAAAATAAAGCTCGACCAATCAAGAAGGGAAGAATAGACAGATAGAAAAGTCAAGAACTCAAATGAGACGATAAATCAACCAAATGAATATACAGAGGAAAAGATCCAAAAATACGGTCCAAAAGAGATACAAGTTGAATCAAATAAAAGGGAAAACAAAATACATTCAAAATACATAAAATGAAAAATAGGGGTTACACCTTGTATATGTCTAATCACATACTAAACAAAGTCCCAAACAAGAAAACTGATTCTATTCCATATGAGTTATGGAAAGGACATTTGCCAAACTAGAAATATCTCAAAGTGTGGGGGTGTTTGGCTAAGGTCTTGGTTCCTCTTCCCAAGAGAACCAAACTTGGACAATAAATTATAGGTTGCTATTTTCTACGCCATGCCGAAAATAGCAGTGCTTACAGATTTTTAGTCTTCAAATGTGAAGTATGTGACATCAGTGTAAACACAGTCAATGAGTCAAGAGATGCCATATTCTTTGAAGATGTGTTTTCACACAAAAGAAATAATGAAAACCCTGCTCTCAAAAGAACAAGCGAAGTGTCAACTGAAAAACGGGATGAAACTCATCATGAAAATGATGAAACCGAACCAAGGAGAAGTGTAATAACTAAAACATCTAAATATTTCGGTCCAGACTTTTTAATGTACATATTAGAGGCCAAACCTCAGACTTTCAAAGAGGCATTCTGATCCTCAGAGTCTCAATATTGGAAAGAAGCTATCAACAGCGATATTGAATCGAATCTAAGCAATCATACTTGGAAATTGGTTGACCTTCCACCAGGAAATAAACCAATTAGATGTAAATAGGTCTTCAAACGGAAGACCAAACACGATGGTTCCATTGAAAAATATAAAGCCAGATTAGTGGCTAAAGGTTATCGCCATAAGGAGGGCTTTGACTTCTTTGATACCTATTCATCGGTTACGCGAATAACCTCTATAAGAATGCTGATAACAATAGTATCTATTTATAATCTTGAAATCGATCAAATGGATGTCAAGACGACATTCTTAAATGGGGATCTCGATGAAGAGATCTACATGGAGCAACTGGGATGGTTTGTTTCAAAGGGAGCTGAAAATAAAGTATACAGACTTGTTAAATCCCTATATGGACTTAAACAAGCTCCAAAACAGTGGCATGAAAAATTTGATAATGTCATGATGAAAAATGGTTTTCGGATCAATGAATGTGATAAATGTGTTTATTACAAACAAATGGGACAATCATGTGTGATTGTTTGCCTATATGTGGATGATATGCTAATCTTTGGTCCTAACATTGAAGTTATTAAGATTGTAAATAAAATGTTAATCAACCATTTAGACATGAAAGACTTAGGTGTGGCAGATGTTAATTTAGGTATCAAAATAATAAGAACACAAAGTGGCATTGATTTATCTCAATCACATTATGTGGAAAAAGTGTTTGAAAGATACAAGGAACATGGTATTAAAGGAGTATCAAACCCTTTTTCACCATATGTAGTTTTGCACAAAAACACTGGTGATAGTATAATGCAATTGGAGTATTTTGTGTAATAGGCAGTTTAATGTACCTCATGAACTGTACGATACCAGACACTGCGTATGCAGTATGTAAACTAAGTAGATACACAAGTAACCCAGGAAAAAGTCACTAGGCATCACTCTACGAGTGCTTGGGTAATTAAAGAACACCAAAAAAATTTCATTGGATTATGGTAGATATCCTATCGTTCTTGAAGGATACAATGATGCAAATTGGATATCGGATTCAAAGGAATCAAAATCCGCAAGTCGTTATGTCTTTACCCTAGTAGGAGTTGATATGTCATAGAAATCTTCTAAATAAACGTGTATTGCTCGATCCACAATGGAATTCGAGTTTATTTCTTTAGACAAAGTAGGTGAAAAAGCCTAATGGCTTCGCCACTTTTTAGAAGACATTCCATTTTGCTATAAACCAATCACAGCTGTAACCCCTGTTTTTCATTTTCTGTATGTTTGGATGTATTTTTTTCTTTTGAGTATTTATTCATATTGTATTCTCCGACTCTTTTTTAGCCATGTATTTGATCTTCATTCTCACTATATATCCATCTCTTTGATTGTCGCCTTTATTTGATCTTCTCGATTCAATTTGTCTGCCATTACTTCATTTCTGGTTGTTCGAGCTATTATTTTTTATCCTCACTATTTTAATTGTTCATACCCTATTTTATTTACTCATTTTGTTCCTATTTCATTTATTTTGGATCATCCTATTTTTATTTTGGAACTTTAATCCATTAAAACCCCTACAACCTAACACCCATTATGCCCAACCCGTTATCACATAACCATAATACTATCCTATATATATACCTGCATATATTCATGTTCATCTATCTAAACCCTAGCCGCTACTCCCAAAACCCATCCCCTACACCCTGTGCTCCTCCCGATCAACCTCCCCTACCTCCGATCTAACCCCTCTCCCGATCTCTCATCTCTCTCATCCCCTAAACCTCATCCTGACCACCCTTGCACTCCCCACTCGCAACCACAGCAGCGATGCAGCGCCTCCCTATCAGCCATGCCTCCTCGTGCTGTTTCCCTCCGATGGCAAATAGCAGCACCCGCCTTCTCCTCTTCCGCCGTCGACAGCGCGCCTCTCTGTGCGCTGTGCTGCCTCCGTCCGACCGCAGCAGCACCGGCAGCAGTGTGCAGTGCTGCCGCCGCCGTTCTCCCGATGCTGTGCGCACACCGGGGTTGCCTTGTCCTTGGCTATTGTGTGCGGGTGGATCTCATGTGCTCGTGTGATCGTGTGCTTGTGTATTTGTGACTCATTCGTTTAAGTTCATGCCCGGAAAGTTCCCGTTATTCTCTCTCTTTGCATCGTTTTCTTCCTCGACTATAAGGCAAGTAACTTGTATAATTTCTGTTTGCATATACAAGTACTAAATATTGCCTGTAGTGTAGTTGCTTCAAGATCTATTCTCATGAAAACCCTTATTATATCTTGTCTCTATGTGTTGATCCGTCCGTAGTTGTCTCATTACACACATGACATGAAATGACTTAGGAATACTAAATTCTTGATGTATACATGCATGTTGTTCGTGATTTATGAGGTGTCGTAGAATCTTGTATGCTTGATGTGTTAGTAATAGTATAACTTGTTGTAAACTTCTTAAACACCTTATACCATGTTGTTTGGACATCTAGTATACCATATTTCGCATTTGGTTATGATTTGGATGTGTTACATATAAACTAGTTGATTTTATGCATAAAGAAAATTTCTGTTTTTGCTGTTACCCCGTTTTTGTTCAGCATTTTAGACCCTGTTGAGGTCAGTAAATAAAAATTATTTGTGAATATGAATTATAGAGAATTCTGTCTACTTTCCAGAATTTCTGAAAAATCTCAGTTTCAATTTGTGAGTTGCAAGTTATGGCTATTATACTACAGAGGTGTTGAAACATTACAGATTTGGTTTTATGTGAATTCTGGAGAGTAATTTATTTTTATACTGATGTTAAAGATAATATTTGGATCTAATTTTTTGCTGGGTATAACTAGACTTGACTGGGCATAACCCCTAATTTTTTGTGAATTTAGTTGATGACTTTTATGAACTATTCTATGCTTGCAAACAACTATTATACTTGTAGAATTTTCATGTTGTTCAGTAAAGAACCTAAATTTTAACCTGATTCTACTTGTTGTTGATAAAAACATTGTGAATATGAATTGTATCCTTCTGTATCTATTTTATCACCATTATCATGGATCTGGATTTTGATTTATATTTTGTAATCTATTACTGTTTTAGTACTGCTGTGTTTATAATTTCAGATTTACAAACTTACTGTATCTTGCTATTTTCTGATTTTATTTGACTATACTATCTATGTTAGAAAATTATGAAATTATATTTTCTAATACTAAACATACTAGGAAATACCCTGGATTTTTTTTGGATTTAATCAGTAAGTTTTTATGCCGTTTTCATGTTTATGAATACAAACTTGTGATTTCTGGTTGAACATGTTTTCTGGATACAATTCTGTTTTGAGTCCTGTTTTTGTGAAATACCCTATGACTTATATATATGTGTTGGATTCGGCCGAGAGTCTATTTTCCAGATTTTCTGACGGATCCAGATTTCCATGTTTGTAGCAACAGGAACCTCAGATTTGGTGCAGTAGTGTCCTGCTGTCCAGAACTGAAAGTTTCGTTGTCCTAGTCTTTTATGAGTTGTCTGTTAGTTGTGCATGTTTATGTTCCAACCTGAATCTGTTACTTGTTCATACCATGTGATTCTTGCCCAGTTTGTGATGCATATATGCTTTTTTGATAATAATAACAAATAACCAAGCCGGGGTAAAGGGAAAGATCTAGTAGTAAAAAATATAGAAATGTGTACTTAGAAGGGGGCCGTATTTCCCATTTGATTATCTATTATCTGTTACCTATGATATGAATACCTGACATGTTATTCTGATTATCTGTTTACCTGATTCCTGACTACATACATTCTTATGAGAAGGTGTACTCAGAAGGGGGCTCGTGTTTCCCACCTGTTACCCAACTACATACCTCCTTATGAGAGGGTGTACTTGGAGGGGACCATAGGTCCTACCTGATGCATGATTACCTGTTACATGATACCTATACTTGTACTTGTTTACCTGATACCTAAGTACACGGCCCTATACAGTCCACTACGAAATCTAAATGCAACTTGTTTGAATGTTGCAACCATGTGGTAAATAAATAGAATGCATGAAGTGCTACCTAGATAGAAATAAATACAAGACTTGACATAACATGACACCTGTTACATGCTTACCTGTACATGCTATCTGACACCTGTTTACCTGTTTACCTGCTTGTATGATACTTGACACCTGTTACATGTTACCTGTACCCTATTAGCATATCATGTTACTTGATTTTGTTTCCAGATTTATGTTAAGTCATTCTATTTTTTTGTCATGACTATTCCATGCTATGTTTGCTTCTGCTGTTACTCTATATTTGTTTATCTTTTCATGTACTTTTGCCTGCACTACAAGCGGTCTGTAACTTGTAATGATGGGCATTTTGTTTTTTTTCCTCTTCCTGCAATTTGTTAAATTGCAGACTTTGGTGATCAGCTGCCCGATGGAGTAGGTGATCAAAGATTTTAGTTGCTGGAGTTCTTGCAATATTTATTTTCCTGCTATTCTTGAATAAATGTAATTGCTACATGAATTTTGTATTGAGCAGTTTGACCAAGAATTTATGACTTGTTCCAGATCTGGTTTATTTAAGATTTATTAAATTTTGTTTCAAGTACATCCTGTTGGTATATTGATTCATTCAAGCATGCGTGGTTGATTTCTCCTTTTCTATTTCCTGTTTATTCCTATGAAATGTTGTAAAGATTCTGACAGCTTATGAGTGGTGAAAGCCATTCGCTGGACTTAGTCATGTATCCATATTCCGTATTTCTTTTTGGAAAGCAAGGTGTGACAACAGCCATATGAATCCATTGCGATAATCAGGCAGCGCTGAGTAGAGCACACAACTCTGTATATAATAGCAAATCGCAACCATTCGTAGACGCCATAACACTGTTCGACAGTTACTCTCAAATGGAATTATTTTCATTGACTTTGTGAGGTCACATGATAACTTAGCGGATCTATTTATTAAGGGATTATCTAGAGAGAAAATTAACTGTGCATCGAGGGGAATGAGCTTAAAATCTTAAACCAATACGAGTTACCTTACACGGTAACCTGGCAAATGAAGACCCCACGAACTAGGTTCAATATAACAACTAGTTATGAGTAACTCTATCAGTAATGTATTTGGACTCAAGTCCATCTCATTCCTATGGTGTAAAATAAATGCATGCCTACAGAACTATTAAAAGGTTAAGTTATTCTTTTAATGACGTCCATATCTTGAAAATCATAAGTGGAGTATTGTAAGATACTCTTTATGGATGCAGTCACCTTTGTAAGTGTGAGCTGGGTCGGCTCTATGAGTACTTTAAAAGGCTGGAGTTCTCTAAAACACTCGCAGAACTGAGATTTGTTCAAGGCCAAAATGAACACAATCGAGAGACTAGATGTAAAGAACACACTGTTGTGTAAAGTTTATTGTTTTGGTATACAATAACGGAGGACGGTTCAAGATGAAATATTTCACCGATTAGCTAAGTATATCTGACAAACTTTAACTAGGGAAGGTTCAAAGTGAAATATCTATTTATCAATGATGTGACATTGTTTCAATTGCACTCTGTGATATGTACATTTTATGAGGAGGGAGATGAAAATTATCATTCATATGGGGGATTGTTGGAAATCTTGGTTCCATCTTATTCTACTCACCAAGACGAATAAAATGATGTACTCACACGCCCAAAATGGATTTTAAATGAATGAAATATTTGCCTGCGGAGTTAGCATGTTGAACAGAAGAATTGCACTTTTGCTTGGTATGTGGTATTAGATGTTAGTTCCATATCGGAAAAGAAAAAAGAAGCAAGCGAGTTAATAAGTTAAAAACTTAGCCAAACGGTTGTGCCCTTAGGGGTACGAATATTTTTCCGGAGGGAGAACACACTCAACTTCGATTTTGGTTTGAAACACATGTCCGTGCCCGCCCGCCGGCTGGCCCTATGCCTGGGCTTGGGCTTGGGCTTGGTGTTAAAACAGTAACTTATTTTTTGCCCATTTCTAATTTTGAAAATTCTGCAGTTGCAACTGTCGGGACAGCTGTTTCCTGTACAGTTGTGCAACTGCCTGGGCATAGGGCTATAAATAGGAGCTGATCATGATTAAATCGGAATCCCATTTTCCATACTCCTACCAGCATGTACCAGTGCTAACTTAACACAAATCTAGCTGTCATATCCATCTCGCCCAAAGCCTTCATTATTCTAGTGTAAGTTAATGAAGTTCAGACTGTTGTATATTGGGAGACGACCGCCAAATCATCTGTGTACATCATAGCAATGGCGGAAATAACGTCTTAAGGACATTGTTTTTAAACACATCTCAGACTATCTGTTCACCATCTTCAAGGTTGGAATCGAAAATAAAATTATCTTCTTTCTATGCTTTGTCTATAGTGAAATACGTTGTTTACGAAATAATTATCATTAATTTTGTTTTGCATTTATGACATCATCACCCACCGCTGTTCGGAGTTCAACCTTTTATTTTCTTTTTGGAACAAGTATCACCTTTGTATGAGTAAGCAGATAAGTGTATAATGGCTCTTACTCACTGCTGACAATGACTAACGAAACTATCCAAACTTAATTAATATTTTGAAAGAAAAAAAAAACATGTGCCTAACATTCTGAGAAAAATATGTTGCAAAATTTTAAATTTCGGGAAAGGATTTTTTTTAATTGCAGAATTTTTTAAATTCTTTTGCCAAATTTGATGAGATAATGAATCTATTGCCAAATATACTTGCAAAAAAATAGAGGGGGCCACTACAAAAGAAAGTTCTTTCCAGGTTTTTTTTATTTTGGTGTTTGTTAGAAACGCCGAGATAGACGAGTTCAATTTTCAGGATAGCTATCCCGGCATTTTGCAAACATGCCAAGGCAAGTGGTATATCCCCCTCTTTCCCCCCCTCCCCCCCCCCCAAAAAAAAATAAAATAAAAAAAAAATAAAAAAAATAAAAAAAATTCATTTTCCTCTAAAACTCATTCTCTCTCTTACCAAACCCGAACCCTCTTCTCCCCCTCTCACAAATCCCTCCTCGCCACCATCCCCGACGCCAGTAGCCCCCTCATTACCTCCCCTCATCACCATGCCACAACCCTGCCATTGGTAAGTCAATCTCTTTCTCTCTTTAGAATCCGTTTAGGGATTCTGTTTAGTTCTTGATGTGCTAGTGTTGCTGATGTGCTAGTGTTGTAATTGGTTTGGATTTAGTAGAAGTGCTACTAATTTGTTTGGATTTAGTAGATGTGCTAATTTAGTAGATGTGATGTGCTTGAAATTATTTCAATTGTTTTATAATTAATTAAGTTAAGATTGTGTGGAATTATCACACGACGCAGTGATGAGAAATGAGGAAAGCAGGACAAAGTATTAGGTGCAACTAAGGGTTTAGGAGCTCTTTAATGGGAAGAGAAGTGTCAATTATTTGAAGTAATTTTCATTTGCGTAATATACATCATAAAAGTAATTTGTTAATTATAATAATAAGCATTTATACAAGAATTAAGCATAAACACCTTTGGGAACAAATTCAATAAGTGTTTAGTAAAGTTGATTATTAGTTTGATGAGTCATAGAACTTTGCCAATACAAAAATATTATGCCCATTTTGCTCCACAAATTAGGTCTTTTGGCTTTTAGAGAAGTTTTGACATTTTCCTTCGTTTCCTATGTATTCGATATGAATGTCCACTACTTGAGGGCTAGGATAGGCAAGGATGTACAATATGGGTCTTCTACTGTAGTATTTATTCTTCTTAAGTAGATAAAGTAAATGATGCAAATATTAAGAGATTGATTGTTGTAATATTAATATTTAACTTGGGTTAAATATGAAGAGCTTCAATATTATTGTTGTGTTAAAATTTTTCAAATAAAATAACTTTTTAATTATTTTTCAAATCTGTTCGATCTCTAGTTATCAAACATAGTAAAATTTTAATTTAAGAAATTTTAATTTAAGATTGAGTGCAGTTATTCAGATGGATAAAAGTTGGATTAATAAGTCACTATTATCCAAGGAGTACTCCGATGGTGTTAAAATTATCATTTAACTTCCCAAAGAAAAATTCTTGTGATGCCAACATAATTCTTTGTCCATATATCTGATGTACAAACTGTGATTTGAGGACATGTGACGTAGTTGAGACACATTTAATTGGCAGTAGTTTTCTACGAGGGTACACACAATGGTATTTCCATGGAGAATGTCTTATGTCAGCTTCTGTTGGTCCGGTTCTGTTTGAAGACGAAGATGAGTCTTTAGTGAATGATGACCAAGTGTTGCTGATAAGATGCAATTATTAGTGCGGGTAATGCATAACTTTTAAGTCCACACAAACAGTACAACAAACCAAAGTCCATAATGAGTCAACAGAACTATTACATCTTGGTGGGGTGGAGGTGGAATGGCTCGGCCCTGAAATTTATAAAAAATACAAAGTCATTGCTAAGTTACTAGAAGATACTAATACACCTTTGTATCGTGATTAGACCAAAATTTCTAAATTCTCCTTCATTGTTAGACTATTTAAAATGAAATGTTTAAATGGCTGGTCTACCAAGTCCTTCACCATGTTACTTCTTCAACTATTGAATGAAGCATTTTCAGAAATTTGTATTTCAAATTCATCCCATGCTACAAAATCATTTCTAAAGTCTTGTGACCTAGTGTATGAGAAAATAGTAACATGCCCAAATGATTGTATGCTATTTAAAGAAATAAGGAGAGTTTCGAGAACTGCCATGTCTGCGGTACTTCGAAATAGGAAGAAACACAGAATGAAGACCAATAAACATATGGGTCAGTAGAAAACAAACAAGAGAAAGAAACCTGCAAAACAACTGCATTACTTTCCTCTAACTACTAGTCTACAAAAACTGTTTATGTCCTCTAATGCCTCTTATGATATGAGATGACATGTTGAACTTTGCAAGAATGATGGGACTCTTAGGCACCCAGCTGTTTATGGCAAAAATTTGATGAAAGATACCCTGATTTTGATGATCATCGCAATATGTGACTTGGATTAACTAGTGTTGTAATGCCCCGAATTTCAAACACTGGCAATTCGTAGCATAAACAGATCTTTTACTTCAAATACGTACAAATTTATAAGGAATTTAAAACTTTTTATTTACAACATGTTCTTTACAACTGCTCAGCGGAAACAAATGAATACAATACAATCTACAATAATGAAAATTCCTTCAATCTTGTAACAACTCATTATGGTGACTTCAAGCCCCTATCGAGTCCAATCCTGCATCTGGAAAATTGTGGACACGTCAGTTGTATACAACTGATGCAATGCTATAATGTAGCAATTCTTCTACTTTAGTAAACACAAACTTGAATACAAACAAGAAAAGTGACTATCCTAGTCGTGTCAGTGTATGATATGAACTTAATGCCTAGTGCAGACATTCACACTACGATGACACTAATGCATACTTGTTCAGATTCTATGCATCCCATACTACATAAGTCCGAGGACAAGCCCTTACGTACTTCACATTATAGGGTTCAGTCGATCACCATTCAAATTCTACTACGGTAACAAAAGCAAGATTTAGACCTTCCACGAGTACGGATTCCAATC
Source organism: Hemerocallis citrina (assembly GCA_017893485.1). NCBI lineage: Eukaryota > Viridiplantae > Streptophyta > Magnoliopsida > Asparagales > Asphodelaceae > Hemerocallis > Hemerocallis citrina. The sequence continues at coordinate 130,775,720 of CM030363.1, read as the reverse complement.
CCGGAGTCCACCGTCAAACCATACAAAATTCTCGTCGTGCGAACATCTTGCAAGTACCCCTCTTGCCCTGGTATATACATATACATTGGAGATCTGCCTCCCATCCGCCCAACTATTCATGATCCTGGAGTCCACCGTCAGATCAATTGTAGTCCCTGATTTAATTAAGGCTCGTCTCACCTCGCAAGCAATCACAATCCCGGAGTCCATCGTCAAACTGGATCTATAGTCCTGGAGTCCACCGTTATACTATATAGAAGCACCCCACTTACGTTTGCCTATGTTTCTTCACATCTCCTTCTATTGCCTACCCTTAAGTTTAAGTTACAGTTATTAAGACCTAGAGTTTAGTTTTTCCCACCGGACTTAAACAAAAATACTGAGAATACTAGCCCACACTGGCTACTTCTCAAACAGAACGTTAACCCACACTGGTTACTTCTCAAGTTCCATTTATCACAACTGCCGGTATTCTGGGTTCCGCTTACTCTAGAACAAACAACCATCTCAAAAAAAGATCACATAGGTTACATCTAACCTCATAAAAAATTTCATTCATTAAACATCTTTTAACTTATTTTATTCATTCTCTTTGCTATCATCAGTCATGAAGTAACCAACTTTTTATAGCAACATTCAAAAAATCACTTGATGAGTTAAGACCCTTATAGACATCACATGTTTAACATTCCAACTTTATACTTTAATTATCTCTTAATTCCTCATAAGGTACATCTTACTAACATCCCAATTTTTAAATCCAATTTTCTACGTTGTAAAAGTTTTAGGACAACTAGATAAGAGACACCAACCCAATGGTATTATAAAAATCATATAAATTCCAATACTACTTCAAAAACTAGATTAATCAGTTTCATAGGAATCATAAATGAGTATACTAAAACTTTGTATTTAAGATTATCTAAATTCATGCCCAATATTTCATCTAAATTTATTTGCAAAACAGTAGGTTCAAAATCCGAAAACTGCATCTTAGGCTACTTGTAAAAAACATAGAAAATTCTATATTTCAAAGGATTTTGTATTCTTTAGATCAAATTAAAGGTATACAAGTATACTATAACTTTATAGTTATAAGTTTCCCCAGAATATTATGTCGAATTCTTCAAAATCTACAGTAGGGTCGAAATATTAAATTGCTACCACTGCTCAAACTTGTAAAATTCATTATAAATTCAATTCTTCATGGAAAATTGATTTCTTAGACTTTACTAAAAGATTAACAATTCTACTTCAAGTTCTTAGTTTTGACTTTTCTCAAACAACTTCATCTATAATGCTAAAATGATCAAAATCCAAAATGTGTACAAATTTCTAGCAACTAACCAACTGCCAACCAGTCCTAAGTTGAGATTTTATAAAAATAGTAAACGACATCCAAATATTATGAAATTTTAAGAAAGTGTTCCTGACATATACAAGATGCTCCTATAAAAATTGTAGCTCTAGATTTCATCTAATTTAATAGTTATGTTTTTCTGAAGTGTAACTAAAACTCAAAACAGAACCTTATGAAAATGCCTCCAAATCAATCATATCATAATTTCACACATTCAATCAGCAACAAATAATCTAAAATGAATGTCCAGTCTATATGAGTTATCATGCATCTAACAATTCACATATGTCAAGCATTCTACTAATAAAACTATATTAGAAAGTTGAAGAAACACCCACCTCAAATGTAGAATTGCTAGTAATAGAACTCCTAGAAAATAATGCTCCAAAGCTCCAAGCTCCTTAAAAAATGACCGACCTCTTCCTAGCACAACCCGCAAGCTCTTCTCCCTCTTTCTCTCTTTTGTTTTTATTTTGAGTTGTGTTGCTCATGACAAAAGTAGGGACTATTTATAGAAATAGCTGCCCACTTTCCAAAATAACTCCCCACTTCCTACTAACTCACACCACTCTCCCTCATTCTCAACCATGGTGAGAAACATGTGCACATGTAGTCAATGTGTGTGAACACCCTTTTATATAAATTTTATTATTAGTTTTTATTAGGTTAGATGTATGTATGTGTATTACACATGGCAAGTGTACCAAACTAGCTATATTTTAAATGTACACTTTAGTGCACACAAAATCAATCATGAGATTTAAATTAATTTTAGTGGGCTACAAAATGGATTTAGACCGAATAGATATTAATTAAAAATAAATCACACAATTGTGACTAGAAAAATGAGAAAAAAAATATTCATGACTCAAGAAAATTTTAGGAACTAATACATGCACTGCAAACACGTGCGTTGCACGTAAAAACAAATATTCAAATACAAAATAGATTTGATTAACAGGAAAATGTTTATAAATAATCAAAATATAACATACGTAAAATATTTATTTTGATAATGTTATAGATATTTCGCGCAACGGTACAAAATACATTTGCGTAACATCCGTGAGCAAAATTATCATAACTCAATTTTGCGGGGTGTTACAAGTGTTGGTTTTAACCCATTTAGAAAAATGAGCAGTAACTATAGCATATGGTCTATTATGTTAATCTCGTACAATCCGCCTCCTTTGAAATACATGAAGTAGCCCTCCATTATTTTTTCCATGATAATTTATGGACCAAAAGACAGAAATGATATAGATGTGTATGTGTAGCCGTTAATAGATGACTTTCAAAAACTGTGGAAATGTGTTCCAACTTATGATGCAACAACTAAAGAAACTTTTTTTGGGGGGTTGCATCGACTTGTTCAATCCCAGGTCAGTACAGATTTTTTGGAATCCACTAGTGAAAAATTGGGTTCCTTTGTCAGTGCAAGAATTTGGGGAATCCCAAACCTGCAGATGTTGTTCTTCTAGAAGAATTGTTGTATCTTATGCTCGGTAATGGAGGATAATGGTTTTGCCTCGACCAGCTTGGTAAAGTAGTCGATAGCTACTAATAAAAAGTTCCTTTGTCGAGTCATGGGAAGAAACTACCTAAGCAAGTCCATTCCCCACATGCCACACGAGACCTGACATGACAAGGAGCCAAGCTCGGCCTGAAGGGTTCGCTTGATCGAAGGGAACCTCTTGCAGGGGGCGCATCGACGGACATGCTCTTGAGCCTCGTCGAGGAGTGTAGGCCCCATGGTTTTAAATTTTCAGAGCAAGGGATCCCAACCCATGTGACCACTGTTGATTCCGTCATGTACTTCCTTGAGTGTATACTTGGCCTCATCGGGAGAGAGGCATCGCAGGTATGGTTGGCCATTTACTAAGGTGTACGAGCACTTTAATAAGACTCCTTTCAACTAGTGTATACATTTCTGCTATGATCCAGATCTACTGGGAGGATTTCCTTGTTGAGGAAGTCGACCAAGGGTTTAATCCAATTGTCTCTGGGTGCCCGTGGAGTGATAAACATGAGCTCTAAGGCTTTCTCTTCTATGTTTGGCTTGAGTATAAATTCAATGAGCACTGTGTGTTCAAGTCCTTCAAAGCAAGAGGAGACTAGCTTAGAGAGGGCATCAGCTTACTGTAACCCCCATTTCCGATTGTATGAATTTTTATTTTCTTTTCTTCGTATTCTTGTATTCCAATCATCTAGAAAACCATTTATTCTTTTTAACCCTATTGCATACACTTGGTTAATCAATTATTTTAGCCCAAACTCTTAATCCATTGTATAATTTATTTATTTATTTATTCTGTAAGCTCAACCTAATCTTATTTATTTTGTGAACACAAAACTCATTCTATAATTGTATTTGATTCTTTATTAAATTGTGAAGCTCAACCCAATTCTTAGCCCAACTCAACTCAACCCAAAACCCAAATAAAAATGCAAAACATAACAGCCAAAATCCCCACCCCCTCATCTCTCATAACCGAAACCCACTCTTTGTCTTATTCACTGCCCATGATCAACCTCCTATTAATTCTATTAATCACACATAACCCCCAACATCTCATTAACCCTATTAATTAGCCTATTAACCAACCACAAACCTGATTCTTCTTCTTCTCCTTCATTTCATACACAGTCGAAACCCATCACTGCCTCCACTTCAACATCCGGCATCTCCATCGGCAACCCTCACAACCTTCGATGCCTTACATTCTCCTACAGCCCACATTCAGCGTTCTTTCGCTCTTGCAAGCTACCATTCTTAATGCCATAGGTGTTTCCTCACTGCTGTAATTGTTGCCTCGCTCGTTGTGTCACTGCGTTCTTGTTGTCATCGCATTTCTAATGTTGTGCACTCGCTGCCGAGTTGTTGTTGTTGCTATTGACATTCTTAGTGTTTCTGCTGTCATTATTGTTGCATGTTGCCGTTCATTCTCGTGTATTGTTTACACCACTGTTTCCCTTGGGATTCTCTTCTTTCCATTGTTCATTCAAATTCGAAATCGTCGTGTTACATGCAAGCATCTCTTAAACCCCATTTATTGTTCGTGTTCAAGAAAATATTTATTGAACTCTTGCAAGTAGTTCTTATTGTATATCGTTTTATCAAATTATATTCTTGATTTTTCGTTGAGTTCATTCTTGACTTCTTCCCTTTATTCATTAGCGAGTCGGATTCATAGTTTTTTTATCGTGCGATGTTATTATTCAAGTCTTAAACGTTAATTCACCATGTTACCGTATATTCAGATTTCTGCTCTGCTATTTACTCGAACTTGTACTGAGATTTTGACCTAGTTACATGCATTATAATTTAGAACCCTGTATATGAAAGTTGTAGCCCTCTGTATCTAATACTCAAATCGTTTGACGGTTTTACAATCGGACTTACAGATTGTAAGATTTCGGATTTTCGGATTGTAACGTATTAATTCCAGAATGTTATTTAGAAATACATCATTATGTTTAATTAGTTGAACAGTGGGTTAACTTAGGAATTAAGACCCGAGATTAATCAAAATGTTACTAAACAATGTTAGGAACTAGATTATGACTTTTGTAAGAATTTTTATTAAGTTTTTATTCGAATTATATATATAAGAACTTGGCACTAAGCTACTGCCTGAACAGTAGACTCATAAAGAATTGATTGATATACCTAGCTATTGTAATTAGAATGTGGCGTATGAGTATGCATTGGGATTTGGGTGATTCATTCGTACAGAGCCATACAGCTATTATTCCCTCTCTTACTTCTCTAAGATTCACCGCTCTGCTTTATTTATTTCTTTTCTTTGAAAAAGGTAACCCGAGCAACAAAACTCAACCCTTTTCATGCTGAGACTTAGGGGAACTGAAAGAGCAATCAATGGAAGTAAACGATGTCTCTCTGGTAACCCGCCGCCAGTCATATAGAGAGCGCTCCGCCCGCCACCACATATGTAGAAAAAGAGGGAGCGGGGAAGGAAGAACAACTGTTTTTCGCACATGAGGTGGCGGGTTTGGCTAGGTAACAAAATGGAAATGTATTGAACTGCAAATCCTGGAGTATTTTATTTCTTCCCTTTACAATAATAAGGCATATAAGGCTATTCTTTCTCCCCCAGCCCCTCGACAGGGAGTCTATATTTTGGAACTTCTAACGAAATCGGATTCGCTTTCCTATAGCAGTGGAAAAGTGAGTTTTTGTACAACAACATATTGTTGTCCAGAATTTGTATCTTCATGTATTTAAATATAAATATGTTCATTTCTCGCATTTGGTAAATTGAACTCTATATCATGCATTACATTGTCCTTGATACATTCTTGATTCTGTTCTGATACTCGTTTCCATTGTTGTATGTTCATGAGTAATTATTGTAAAAGAATAACAAGCCGGTGTAATAAAGGGAAAGACCTAGTAGTGGACAATATAGGAGAGTGTACTCGGAAGGGGGCCCGTGTTTTTCGTAATAGTGACTCATGTTTACATGTTTAACTGTTTCTCGTTCACAAGTTTACATGTTTTCTGTATCCTGTTAATGCCACTACAAGACCCGAGTACATAACCCTATAGAATTCACCACTAGAGTCTAAACGTTCATATGATTATATGCACCCGAACCTGTGCTATGCGATGCAGAATTGCGTAGTGTTGATAAAAGATTAATAGACTTAAGATTAACATTGAGGACGTGCATGTTCCTGTATACAATTTACATGATTCATGTTTACAAGTTTAAATGATTCCCGTTTACATGTTTACATGTTATCCATTTATAAGTTACATGATTCATATTTACAAGTTTGCATATTTCTCGTTTAATTGACATGTTTCTCGTTGCATGATTACTTATTCCCGATTGACTATACTTTGAGACTTGGTTAATTTGTCACTTGCATCCTACACGATCATGTTGTTCCATAGTTCAGTCACTAGTTCTTGTTTCTTTCTTTGTTATATCTTATTTCTTGTTACCTTTTTACCATTTCTTTGCTTGTTACTACTTGTCATCCATAGCTTGCTCTAACGGACCCCCCCCCCTCCCCCCCAACTCTAGATATTGAACTTACAGGTATAGAAGATTAACTGAAAGAAGGACTTGGTGACCATATCTTCTAAAGGATGAAGATGGAATTTCACTACCGGATTAGTTTGCCTGTTTCATGTTTTTCCCGTTATTGTTGTTATAATTCTGTTCATTGTATAATCGGGCTTTCTAACCCAAAGTTCTTGTATCTCAGATATTAGTTGTTGTATTATATTCTTTGTTTTTGTGATTATTAATACCTATATTGTTGAGTTAAGTGTTACAACTTATTGATGATGTATATATCATTCGCTGAGCCTTAGTTGCATGCCCGTACTTTCGTATTTTGGGAAGCGGGGCGTGATACTTACCCATTTTCTTCGATAGGGATGCGAGTTACTCTGGCTTGTAGGAATGTAGTTAACAACTTCTTGACTTAAGCTAAGTATCTAGCCATGCGGTTATCCCTATCTTCATAGTCTCATTTAATTTGGTTCACCACCAGCTGGGAGTCGCTGAATACTTTGACTCTTTAGGACCCTACTTTACGACTTAAAAGGAGGTTGGTGATCAATGCCTCATATTCGGCCTTATTTTTGGAGGATTTGAAGTTGAGGCAGAGTGAGTACTGGAGAATAAACTCGTCTGGACCGCGTAAGATGACACCAGCCGTGCTCCCTTCGATGCAGGAGGAGCCATTGATGTAGTGGGGGATCCTCATCCTCCTCGGGGAGGGGATCAGGGATGGTTCTTTTAATAATAAATTCGGCTAAGACTTGTGCCTTTATAGTTGTCCTCGAGCAGTAGTTGATGTTGTGATGGCTTAACTAGATGGACCATTTCATGAGTGGCCCGGAGCCCTCTAGCTTGTGGAACACATGCTTGAGGGGTTGGTCAGTGAGGTCCAAGAAATAATGTACTTGAAAGTATGGGCAGAGTATGCAGGTTTCTTTGATCAGAGCATAGGTCATCTTTTTTGTCTTGTGATAACGGAGCTCGGCATCATGGAGGACTTTGCTTATACGGAGCCATTTCCCTCACAAAGATGGAACTAAGGGTCTGATAAGAAATGGCCAAAAATAGGTAGAGCGCATCTCCCGGCTCGGACTTCCTTAGGAGAGGGGAATTGATGAGATATGCCTAGAGCTGTTCAAATGCTTTTTGCAGCGCTTTCCCCCGCTCAAAACCTTTTGCTCCTCAGAGAGCATTGAAGAATAGGGGGGGAGGGGGGCATTCACGCCCCGCTTTCCAAAAAGGAGATACAGAATACAGATACGTGACTAAGTCCAGCGAATGATTTTCATCATCCATAAGCTGTCAGGATCTTCACAACATTTCACAAGAATAACATGAAGTAAACAAGGAGAAATCAACCACACATGCGTGAATGAATCAATATACCAACAGGATTACTTGAAACAAAACTTAATAAATCTCAAATAAACCAGATCTGAACAAGTCAATAATTCTAGGTCACACTGCCCAATACAAAATTCATGTAGCAATTACATTTATTCAAGAATAACAAGAAAGTAAATTATAGCAAGAACTCCAGCAACTAGAATTTTAGATCACCTACTCCATCGAGCAGCTGATCACCATAATCTGCAATTTAACAAATTGCAGGAAAAATGAAAGAGAAACAAAACGTCTGTCAATGCAAGTTACGAGCCGCTTGTAGTGCAGGCACAAGTACAAAAATGAACAGATATAGAGTAATAGCAGAAGCAAACATAGCATGGAATAGATAAGACAAAAAAATAGAACAACTAGCATGAATTGTGAACAGAATAAAGTAATATGGTGAGATAACAGGTGTATACAACATGTGACAGGTAACAGGTATCATGCAAGCAAGTAAATATTTAACAGGTGTTAGGTAGCATGTAACAAGTATTATGTCATGTCAGGTTTTGTATTTATTACTATCCAGGTAGCACTTCATGCGTCCCAAACTTTTACCACATGGTTGCTACATACATGCAAATTACGTTTAGGCCTAGTGGTGGGTTTCTATAGGGCCATATACTCAGGCGTCAGGTAACAGGTAACAGGAATAGGTTCATAAATCAGGTAGTAAATAGGTACACGAACCAACGGGTTCATGCATCAACAGGTTCATGAATCAACAGGTAACAGGTAAACAAACCAACAGGTTCATGCATTAAAGCATAAAGTATAGCAGGTTCACGAATCCACGGATTCATGAATCAAACATAAAGTGTAACAGGTTCATGTATCAACATGAATCAAACATAAAAATGGGAAACACGAGCCCCCTTCTGAGTACACATACCTATATTGTCCACTACTAAGGTCTTTTCCTTCACCCCGACTTGATTACTTGTTATTATTATCAAACAGGCATATACGTGCACAGAACAGAGCAAGATCAGTAACATGGCATGAACAAGTAACAGGCTCAGGTCAGAAGATAAATATGTACAGGTGATAGACAACACATAACTAGGTAGAACAACGAAAATTCTAGTTCAGGACAGCAAGACAGTACTGCACCAAATCTGGGATTTCCGTTGCCACAAGTATGCAAACCTGGATCTGTCAGAAAATTTGAAAAATAGACTCTCGGCCGAATCCAGCAAATATATATAAGTCATATGGTAATTCACAAAAATAGGACTCAAAACAAGATTGTATCCAGAAAACATGTTCAGCCAGAAATCAGAAGTTTGTATTCATAAACACGAAAACAGCATAAAAGTTAACTGATTATGTAACGCCCCGAATCCCAAATACACTGAATTCGAGATGTTCTACAGGATATTTCCGCTTCATTTAGTACAATTTTACAAGAAAATTTGAACTTTTCACTTTACATCAGAGTTTTCATGAATACATTACAATTTACATTGCACAGCGGAAGTAAACTTTACAATAATGAAATAAATGTACAACAACATTGAATAATCTTTAAGCATTTGTTCCTCTTTAATCTTTATCATGCCATTTACCTGCATATAAGACTGTGGGCACGTCAGTTTATTCAACCGACGAACATTATACACGGCCATCCTCTCTATGCCGGAAATAGTATAACTTATTTTCCATATTTAGCAAACACAAACTTGTCACATATCAAACTAAAGGGGCTACCCTATTGATATCGTGTTGTGGTTGTGCACTTAATCCTTAATGCAGTTATTTATATTATATGACACTAATGCGTACTTGTTCGGATTCTATGCATCCCATACTACATAGGTCTGAGGGCAAGCCCTTAATCGTTCTTCATCTTTGTAGGGTTCAATCCCTCGTCAGGACCTAATCTACTACTGTAATACGGTAAGTATCCTAGATGTTTTCTGACCTACGGACTCATGTCTAGGCGCCCTGGAGGGAATCCCATCGCACTGACACATGACTCATCATGCAGGCATCATGTGGTAATTCAGCTCCTACCATAGACATGACACCACCCGTAGTCTTCAAACATCCCACGAGCGTCGCCACTGGGACGGTACTCTGGAGCAGTATCCTCGCCCAGACTCATCATGGGACATCCTGGGATACGCTCTCGCTGCTATCCAATGGCCCTCATACTCAATGTTTTTCTCTTACTTTCATCACGTCTTCACTATGTAGCTAATCCTTAATTCTAATGATATAGAATCATGAATAAAACCAAAGCACTAGAGTTAGCCTTTCCACTAAACCGGACTTATACATTTGTTCAACATGACCAACCTTGGTCTTTCATATTTTATTTTATTTTTTTCCAAATGCCGGGGGAGACTTAGCTACTCTTTTGTTTCAATTCCCATTCACAAATTCTAAAGTTGAGTGTTTCAACTCATAGGTTCACATGTTGAGTTGTCATACTCAAAATATTTCTATCTTCAAATCATGATTTCCAAATCATTCAATAGTCAATAATTATACACTAAATTCAACTATTTATCATGTAACTCATGCAATAATATTTTCACATAAAATACCACATCACTAGTTACTTAATCAAGGATGAATATTTATATATCATGAATCGTCACACCATTCTCCATTGAGAATAATTCACATCACTTCATATAATTCACATCTTATTCGTATTTTTTTCCTCTAATATTCCATTTTAAATCTTTTGTAAAGTACCACTTTATACAAATGCAAGTGTAGAACTTATAGTTCTAAATTATACTTTTACTCCTTAAACATACTCCACTTCATACGAATAATCCTCAAATTATTTTTCATAAACTCCACATGATTTTCAAATAATAAATATATTTTTTTCCACATTTTTGATCACTAAAACACCCCAAAAAAATTATTTTTCCACAATATAAACACAGCCGAAGGCCACAGATCGAACCAGTGACCACTAGGAGAAACAACCAAAGCACAGACCACTAGGCCGAGTGCTGCCCACGCATAGAAGAGGGCGCGAAAGCATTAAATGTTCTTCGGCCGCGCTGTTTATGTAATTTTTGAAATGAAAATTAAAAGTATGGCAACCCGAGAGTTCGAACTAGTGACCTCAGACCACTGTAGCGCTCTAAGGCTATCCCGACCACTTGAGCTACGTGCTCAGGTTGTCAAAGTTACAACTCGAAATTTATTTAACCAATTATTCTCTGTTATTTAGAGTACATCGATGTTCATCAACATCTTACTTCAATTTGCTCTTACTAATATACTATAAAAATTTCAGATTTATCATTTCCATCATGAATTTTACTCCAGTATATAAAAATAATTTTCTCAAATAATTAAACATATTTTTTCCCCATAATTAACACATTTCTACCATACAAATTGGTTAATTTAATATACTACCACTAATACATTCCTTTTTCGACATTATAGTTTCATTAGTCTCTATACTAATTTTTTGCCATTATTCATCTCATAAATATAATGACTCCATCTTAATTTATTCGTTACAACAACATAACAAAATTTCTAATTAGCACATAATGCGACATTGTCAACTACTAATCTTTGTGCATAATTTTCATGCTACTAACGAAAGTTCATTTACACAATTCATAACCATATTCATGTTGCACCCAACTTGAATTTTAATAGTAGAATCACACACAATTTGCATATCAACAATTCAATCAATTATAGCTCATTTTTCCAATTAAATGCGCACTCTTATTAATCATTTTCATGCATCATTTTTCTAATTGAATCTAGCATGCATTCTTATTTAGAAATAGGAAAAATTTACCCACCTTAATTTGGAGAGAAAAATACAATTTAGCAACCTCCTAGACGAATGTGCTTGCAACGAGAGTGCTCCTCCTCCTTGAACACGCGCACACAAGCCTCCCAAGAACCAAACCGAGAGCTCCTAGTTGATGGCCGGCCTCCTTTTCTCCTTGATGTTGCAAGCACAATCCCACACACTCTCAATCTTTTAACTCACAAAATCACTACTAGATAATATAATTTAGACTATAGGTTTGGAGGGATTAATAAGCACAAGAATAACTAGCCATGGGGGGGGGGGGGGGGGGGGGGTATTTATACTAAAAATCTAGGGAAATGGAGGGCTAGGATTGAAGTAGGAGTTAGGAACAAATGGTTTAGATTTACTGAGGAGTTACACTAACTACCCACAATCAAGTAACCACCACACCATGATTTCCACTCAAATTTTCATTTCCCTCCAAGATGCAATCCGGCCTAGTGTAGGAATGTGCATTTTGCACGTGTATGTGCAAGCAACTAGGTCCCGTACGTTTTGGTGTAGTAACGTCTTGCTGTCCAGAATTGGAATTCTCATCGTTTTGATAATGTTAATTTGATTGACCCCCGAATATAATTCCCACCTAGCTTAAACTTTTTTCCTGTTCTTGATCATATTTACTTACCCTGTTTTGTACACTTTCATGCCTGCTTGATAATAATAATAAATAACAAGCCGGAGTTTAAGGGAAAGATCTAATAGTGGACAATATAGGAGCCTGTACTTAGAAGGGGACCCGTGTTTCCCATGTGACTTGTTTACCGACCAAGTTAATGACTAAGTTACCAATCAAGTTACTGACCTAGTTAGTTACATGTTACCGATCAAGTTTACCGACCAAGTTAGTTACATGTTACTAATTAAGTTTACCGACCAAGTTTTGTAGTCCTGTGAAGACCCGAGTACATGATTTATAGAATCCACTACGAAATCTAAACGTAACTTGTTTGTATGTAGCAACCATGTCGTAAATAAATGGGACGCAAGAAGTGCTATCTAGACAGAATTAAACAATATACTTAAGAATAACTTGTTACTTGTACACACTTGTCACCTATCTCGCATGTTACTTGATACTTGTTACTTGATACTTGATACAAATTACATGCTTACTGTTACCTGTTCCTACTACTTGTATTTATTACCTGATCCTGTTACTTGATTTGTTTCTCTTGCTAGCTAGTCTCTTGAACTTACTACTTGTTGCATGCCTGTCATATCACGTCGTATGCTCTTGATTCCAAATCTGCTTTCATGTTTTCTTACACTTGTTTTCATACCCCTTGCTTGTACTACTTACGGCCCGTAACTTGCACTAACGGGCTTCTGTCCTTGTTTCTCTATTTTTCTTTTACATGATATAAATATACAGGTTTTGAAGATGAATTGCCTACAGGAGTTGGTGAGCAAACATTTTAAGCTTCGCCTGGAGAAATCTTGCTTTACATATATGTACTTGAGTTCATTTAATTCTTGTTGCTACTTAAAACTTGTAACAGGCTTGTAGTCCCGAAGTGTTGCTTTGATCCAGATCTTGAATTTATTTGGGAAATTTAGATTATTTCAAATGATTTTTGTTGGTTAATAATTTATTCATGCATGCGTGGTTGAGTATATTCTGTTATATTTTCTGTTATGATGCTGAGTTGATCCTACAGCTTATGAATGATGAAAATCATTCTATGGGCTTTGTCACATACTCGTATTCCGTATTCCTTTTTGGGAAGCGGGGCGTGACACCAGATGTTGGATATTATGTTTTGAATTATTTCATCTATTATTGAAGTTGTTCTTAATTTATGTGATAATATTTTCTTGCGTGGCTGTGATTGTTTTTCATATTGTTAAGTTAGACTGGTACAGCTTATGGATTACATCATTCGCTGGGCCTTCTTTACGTGCTCGTATTCCCATATTTTGGAAAGCGGAGCGTGATAGTGCCTCTAACCCACTCTTACCCACAGTCGGTGTCGAAAGTTGGCTCTAATACCATTTGTAAACACCCCGAGCCCCGCTCATCTACACACGTGGTTACGCATGTGCGCACACGCGAACAAAATAATTCCTAACAATGGCCCGCCACAGGCTTGCATCACAAAATGTGCTATAACTTTTAGGTACCCTTTGCTCCTAGGCAACTATATATATTAACTCAATTTTCCTCACTAATGGCTGATATGGGACTTTTCTTCTACACCCATTCACTTCATACACACACTCACATGAGAGGGGGCACACACACACAACATGCACACTCCTTCACACCCAGGCCCACATCCAAACCATGCAGCCACCTTCTCCTCTCATTTTTTTTCTTTTGGCCCATTTCCATACAACCAAGCTCATAATCCAGGACAATAGGCCCGCTACTTTATTATTATTATTATTATTATTATTATTATTATTATTATTATTATTATTATTATTATATATATATATATATATATATATATATATATATATATATATATATATATATATATATATATATATATTCTTAAGTATGGGGTGTTATAGTCCCTATAGATGCTTGTAGGCTCTTCCAGAATCGCGAAGTAAACCTCGCATCCCTATCTGAGACTATTGTTACAAGCATTCCATGAAGCTTCATTATCCCTTCGATGTATACTACTGCTAGCTTTTTCAGCGTCCAGGTAATCTTTATTGCTAGAAAATGCTCTGGTTTGGTCAACCAGTCCACTACTACCCATATCAAGTTTTTACCATTTGGACTTCTAGGTAGCCCCGTGATGAAATTCATGCTGACAATTTCCCACTTTCATTCTGAAATAGGCAATGGCTGCAACAATCCTCCGAGCTTATGGTTTTCCTATAGAATTGAAAAAATTTCATGTTAGGTGTGTTTGTCATATTTTAAATCTTTGTGTACAAGATGCACAAAAATATGGACACGATAAAATTGAGGCAATGAGAAATTGAGTTCATTTTATTACGTTGAGTGGTCCAATATATCAAAATTTTCATGATTGGTGTCAACTTAGCAGAATTGTATTTAAACGTTTTTCTAAAGATGTTAGACATCGTTGGAATTCTACTTATGATTTATTAGGTGTTGTTCTTCACTATCGTTTTAATCTTAGAGAATTTTGTGTCTCTCATTTACTCGCTCTTTCAGACTTTGTCAAAGTTCCAACTGAGCTAAAATTGCACCCAAACCTTGCATAACCACTTCGATTCCTACCTGATTTATTTCTTCCTCTAGCTCCTTCCTTATCACAATTAATGTGGATAAATTCTCTTTTTCTGTTGAGTTCATCCGCCACCACGTTGGCTTTTCCCAGATAGTACATAGGCCTAATGTCCTCCAACACTTCCAGCCACTATCTTTGCCATAGATTTAACTCCTTCTATTGATATATATACTTGAGACTCCTGTGGTCTATATACATTTCCCCCATCACTCTGTAGACATAGTGTCGCCATAACTCTCAGCCGAAAATTATCGCCAGCTCCAAGTCATGCTTGGGGTTGTTCTTCCCATGCGGTCAAAGTTGTCTCGACCCGCCTTTTTAAGTAGCCAATCGGAATCAATCCAATGACATGTTACACACATCATTGGTACGCCGTTCACTCCTACCCACCCATCCGATGTTAAAGAAACTCTAGTGTTTAGAGATGTTAGTGTTGCTACTAAAAAATCCTTAGTCTCATTGTAAACTAATTTACAATCACCCTTGACTACCTTCATAGCAATTTTTTTATAATGAGGGCTTAATGCGGTTTGTGCAAAAGTCTCTACATTCCTACTTTCACCGAACGAATAAGGTAATTCATCTCTAATTACTAACTTAGTCATTTCCATACGAATGATATCATGATCGTAGCTATGACTATCTACTTAACCGGTCATAGGGTGTATTTTTTGTTGTGTGAGATTGTCTTTACAAATTCCGGATTGACATTTATTTAAGTGGCGTTGAAGTGTACCCGTTCCCGATCCTATTTTAAACTTATAGAGTGTTTGACACTTCTTACAAATTTTTAGTCCTACACTCTTATCATTTTGTGAAGGAACATAGTCAAAATAGTCAAAATATTTGTGTACTTTGGAAGTGTTCCCTCTTATTTTACGGGATTGAGAAGGGCCTTGTTCCGATGGTTGTGGTTCTATGTCTTCCACTTCTATTTGATCCGTGTGTGTTTCATGAAAATCGGAAATAGTATCATAATTCATAAGTGTTTCTTCACTATCTACATATGGAGTTAGAATGGAAGGAATGCGATGACTACTAGTGGACTCTTGGCTACTATGTCTACCGCGTGATCGGTTAGATGCCATCTAAACTAGTGTATGTTCTAAAAATTAATTCTAGGGTATGTTCAAAAAATTAATTGTAGTGTATGTTTTAAATATTAATTCTACAAAACAAGAGGAGACACTACTAATCGTAATGGATATAACGGCATATCTATCCCGACGTGTACACCCAAATGCCGGGATAGATCGTCTTAATAATTTTTTGTTAATATCGAATGTCTATGACAGCGTTGATATAACACGCCGTTATATATATAATATATAACGGCATTTATGAATGTAAAACGCCGTTATAGACTGTCGTATCGTTGCACTAGTTAATGGGATGTATGCGCATTTTTTATTGCAAACGCCGTTATACGGTAGCGAATTTTATTCTCGTCCCGCCCCAACTATTCATTCCCCCCCCCAAAAAAAACGCTCTTAGCCAAAATCGCTCTAACCTTAAACGCCCCAACTCTCTCTCTCTTCCTCGTGAACTCTCTCTCTGTCTGACCACTCACCCCCTCTCCTCCTCAATCTCGCCACTCGTCCCCTCTCCCCCTCAATCTCGCTAGTCGCCATTCGCCGCCGCCCTTTGCTGTCGCCACTTTGTCCATCGCCGCCGACCCTCCCTCCGTTGTCATACCTCCCTTGCTGTCGCCTTCGTCCATACCCCTCTTTCGTCACCATTGCTGGTATAGACTCAAAATTTTACAGATTTTAGGGCATTTTAAAATTTAGGGCATTTGAAAATTTTAGGGCATTTGGAAATTTTAAATTTTTCACGCCCCTTTTTCGTCCACGCCCCTCAGTCAACATGGTTTGGTGAATGATTTAGAGCATTTGAAAATTTTATAGATTTTGGTATAGACTCAAAATTGGTTTTTTTATGCCCATATGAATCTATTTACTAATGTTGTTGTACTTATTGTAGTTTGGGTTAGTGAGTTACTTAAAACAGTAAGAATTTTGAGGGGATGGATGCTAATAATGGGTTTGGGTTTGGGGTTTCGAGTTTTCCGACGTTGGAGTCATGGGGTGAGATCTAATTCTTGGCAAGGGTGGTGGTTGAATGGTTGTGAGGGTTGTACAGATCAGGGCATGGTTATTTTCTTAATTTTGTGGTTACATTTAGGGTAATCTTGGGAATTGTTAGTTTTATCCTTTTTCCCTTCTGTTGTTTTTTTTGTTGTTGTTGATGTAATAATCAGATGTTGTTAATATACGGAAATTGTTCATTTAGTGATAAATGTTGTGGTTCCAAATCATCGGTTGAGTCAGTTGGTAGTTTTCACCATTAGTTGAGTGATTTAGTCAGCATTCGTCATTTCCCTTATCATATGATGAGTCTCAAATAATTTTTGTTGTTGTTGAATCATAGTGAAAGGAAGAATCATAGTTGAGTGAGTTAATGTTGAGGTTCCAAACACAATTAAATATTTTTTACTAAAAATGTATATTATCCAATTTTGCATACAATTGAAGTTCCCTAAAAAGATTATTCTCTTTCATGATTTAATCTTTCTCTTTCATCATGGTTTTAGGATAAAGAAAAAATCATGATGTTGATCCTAGCATACTTATATTTCGGATTGACTCATATTTTTCAAAATGGATAAAAGTTGGATTAATATGCCACAATTATCCAAAGCGTATTGGGATGGTGTTAATGAATTTATTAACTATGCAAAAAGCAATTCTCCTGATCCGAACATGATTTTATGTCCATGTGTCCGATGTTCAAACTGTGATTTGAGGACGTGCGGCGTAGTTAAGACACTTGATTTGCAATGGTTTTCTATAAGGGTATACACATTGGTTTTGTCATGGAGAGTCTGTTCGTTTAGTTTCTACTAGTCCGGTTGTGAATGAAGACGAGGCTTTATTTACAAATGATCTAAGTATTATTGATGAAATGCACTCTTTAGTGCGGGATAGGTTGGAATTCCATAACTTCAAAACTCACATAAATAATCCAATCAATCAAGTCCAGAATGAGCCAGCAGAAACATCACATCAAGGAGACGGGGTAGAAGAAGAAATGCCCAGACCTAAAACTAATAAAGAATATAAAGCCTTTCATAAGTTTTAGAAGATGCAAATACTCCTCTGTATCGTGATTGTCTCAAGTTCTCTAAGTTTTCATTCATTGTTAGACTGTTTCAGATTAAATGTCTAAATGAATGGTCTGCCAAGTCCTTCACTTTGCATCTTGAATTGTTGAATGAAGCTTTTCCTCAAATCTGTATCCCCAATTTAGCCCAAGCCACAAAGAAATTCCTCAAGCATTTTGATTTAGGGTATGAGAAAATAGCATGATGTCCATATGATTGTATGCTATTCTGAGGGGATAAGGAGACTCTCGAAAAATGTCAAGTATGTGGTACTTCAAAATGGGTGAAAATGCCGAATGAAGTTGAGCAAACTGATGAGCCAATTACAACAAATAGAAAAAAGAAGCCGGCAAAAATACTGCGTTACTTTCCTCTAATTCCTAGGCTACAAAAGTTATTCATGTCATCTAAGATATCTTCTGATATGAGGTGGCATGCAGAAGGTCGCAAGAATGATGGAACTCTCAGGCACCCAGCTGATTCCGATTCGTGGAAAAAATTTGATCAAAGATATCCTGATTTTGCTGAAGATCCTTGGAATGTGAAACTCGGATTGGCCAGCGATGGTTTTAACCCAGTTAGGCAAATGATCAGCACCTACAGCATATGGCCCATTGTGTTAATTCCATACAAACTACCCCTTGGTTGTGTATGAAGCAGTCATCCTTCATTTTGTCCATGATAATTCCTGTACCAAAATCTCCAGGAAATGATACATATGTGTATTGCAGCCGTTGATTGATGAACTGCAACTATTGTGGGAAGGTGTTCCAACATATGATGCAACATCTAAAGGAACTTTCCGTCTCCGAGTTGCCTTGACTTGGACAATCAATGATTTCCCTACATATGAAAATTTATCTGGTTATAGCACGAAAGGAAATTATGCTTGTCCTTGTTGTGCTAAGCAAACTATTTCAAAGTGGCTATATAAAGGCAGAAAGTATAGCTACATGGGTCATAGGAGATGGTTGTCTACCACACATATTTTCATAGCATAATCAACGACATTTGATCGTACCGATGACCGGAGACCTACTCCTATAGTTAATTCTGGGTCAGATGTGTTAAGGCGACTAGAAGGCCAACGATTCACTTTGTCAAAGGAACCCGAAGTCATTAAAAATGCCAAAAAGCGAGCTAGAGATGAGCAACAGAACACTGATGAATGTGATGCAGATGAATGTGATAGTCATCTTGGTTTAGGGTCATGGAAGAAGAAGAGTATTTTTTTTTTCAGTTGCCGTACTGGGAGTTCAACTTATTGCACCACAACATTGATGTGATGCATCTTGGTAAAAACATTGGTGAAAATTGTATAGGAACAATTATGGGGGATGACCAAAAGACAAAAGACAATCTTAAGTCTCGGCTTGATTTAGTAGAAATGGGCATAAGGCATGAGTTGCATCCTGAAGAGTTACCCAATGGCAGAGTACGACTTCAACCTGTAATCTACTCAATGCCAAAAAGCGAGTTGGAGATGTTTTGCAAAGTTTTACAGGATCTTAAAGTCCCTGATGGTTATTCATCTGATCTATCAAGATGTGTCAACTATAAGGAGAAAAAGCTCCAGGGTCTAAATTCACATGACTACCATATCTTAATGCAAGATCTCCTTCCCGTTGCTCTGAGGTCTTTAATGTGTGAGTAAGTGACTTCCGTCCTGAAAGATTTATGTAGTATATATAAAGGATTTTGCTCGAGATTGCTACGTGTTGAAGATATTGACATATTAGGGCAGCGTGCTACATTGACACTTTGTCAAATGGAGAGGATATTCCCCCCATCATTCTTCACTATAATGGTGCACTTGATAATCCACCTAGGCGATGAAGCAAGACTTGGTGGACAAGTACATTATCGGTGGATGTATCCCATTGAGAGGTAGTACTTCATCCCTCATTAAGTTCATTAATTATTTACTTCTTAGATGTGTAATTTCCAAACGTTTTCCAATTTAAATTTGCTTGTTTAGGTACCTTTACCGACTTAAGGATTACGTTAGAAATAAAGCTTATCTAGAAGGTTCAATAGTAGAAGGTTATCTTTCTGAGGAGTGCTCCAATTTTTGTTCAAGGTATCTTCAGGGTGTGGAGACATGTGTAACTAGACCAAGAAGAAATTCAGACATTTCCAACCTCAAAGGCGCTAAATATCTCTTTCAGACTGCGGGCACTACTTTCAGAAAAATTGATGCTTTTGAGTCAGATGACTTAACATGGGAACAAGCACATTGATATGTATTGGATCACCATGCATCATGTGAGCCTTATCGAGCGTAAGTATGAAATTGTAGGTAGTGTGAATTTATTTCTTACAATTAAAGAGTAGTTAACATTCATTCTTACCTTGTTCCAGCGAATTTATCAGGAAAATGAAAAGAAGGCATAGACAAAAAAACTTGAAGCCACGTGAGCAACTGTCACGCCCCACTTTCCAAAAACACGGAATACGAGTGCGTGACAAAGCCCAACGAATGATTTTCATCATTCATGAGCTGTAGGATCGACTCAGCATCATAACAAGAATATAACAAAATGTACACAATCACGCATGCATGAACAATTTATTAAGCAACAGAAAACAATTGCAACAAATAATAATATCCCAAATAGTTTTTAACTCTGGATCAAAAGATAAAAACTCGGGAACATAAACATGTTACAAGTTTTTAAGTAGCAAAGAAATAAATAACTCAAGAAAATAAAATATCTAAGCAAGTCCTTGCTCCAAGTAAAGCCTAGAATGTTTGCTCACCAATTCCAGCAGGCAACAAATCTCCAAAGTCTGTATATATAAATATAAAAAGAAAAAAAATAGAGAAAACAAGACAAACGTCCTTAGTACAAGTTAGGACCGCAAATAGTAAAACAAGTACAAGAAATATGGAACAAGATTTGGAATCAAGTAATATGGATGCAACAAGTAGTGGGGATTCAAGAAATTAGCTAGCAAGAAAGACAACTCGAGTGACAAGATTGGGCAACAAATACTAGTAGTAGAACAAGTGGCTAGTGAACATGTAATGGTGTCGAACATCAAGAAACAAGTATCACGTACAAGTGTCGAGTAACAAGTAATAAGTAATAAGTCTCAAGTAACAAGTCTCAAGTACAAGTATCAAGTCTTGTGTATCATGTAATCAAGTATCGAGTAAGCATGTATCATGTAATCAAGTATCAAGTAAGCATGTATCATGTAATCAAGTATCAAGTAAGCATGTATCATGTTCAAGTATCATGTGTCAAGTCTTGTAGTTATTACTATCTAGGTAGCACTTTATATACCATCCTTTTATCACATGGTTGCTACAGTCAATGCAATTTCGTTTAGGCCTAGTGGTGGAGTTTATAGGGCAGTGTACTCAGGTATCAAGTATCAATCAAGCCATGCGCATGAATTGGGTAATTATATAACTAGTTCATGTGTTAAGTTATAACAAGACAAGTCATGAATCAAATATATACTAGTTCATGAATCAAATAATATACTAGTTCATGAATCAGATAATAATATACTAGTTCATGAATCATATAATATACTAGTTCATGAATCGGATACAATATAATTAATTCATGAAGCATGTATCAAATAGGAAATACGGGCCCCCTTCCGAGTACACTTACCTATATTGTCCACTACTATGGCTTTTCCCTTAAACCCCGGCTTATTATTCATTATTATTATCAAGCAAATATGAAAGTGTGTGAAACAAGTCAAATAAACATAATCATGAACATGGAACAAGTCTAGGATAGGTAGGATACATGTTCGATGGTCAAAACAAATTAAAGTATCAAGAATAACGAGAATCTCGGATCCGTCAGAAGGTCTATAAACTAGACTTCTGTCTGGTTCCAATGCATATAATTAAGGTACATAAAAGTTGTGGTAACATGTGTCAAAACAGCAAACTATACAGCATTTGTGTTCAGCCAGAATTTGTGAATCTGAGTTTATACATATGAAACAGGGTTGAAACATTATTAATTAATTCTGAAAAAATTAGGGAATGTTCTCTAGGGTTTCCAGTAACAGCATGCAAAATTTCAAGTCATTTACTTACTAGTAGCATAGTTAAAATAAATTGTAAACTAAAGAGGTGCAGCAAATTTTGTGAATCTGCGATTACCGATACAGCAGCAGTAAAACTGCGATATCTCCTAGTTCTTAACTCGGAATTCAAAAATTCTATATGTTATTGATAACTAGACACTTAGGGCTACATTTCATATTCAAGATTCAAGTTCAAATTTTGGTTCTATTGGGGTCGAAACAGCAGGTAAAGACAAGAACAGCAGCAAGTGTGAATTTCTTTTATATACAAGTTGCATGATAAATGACTATTATGAGTCTAGATTAGTATGTGATACAATACGGATGCAATGGGGATCAAATCAGCAAGTTACACGTATTTCTCAACTCAAAAAAATGTAAGATAATCACAATACATCATACAACACACGTCTACAAGTCAAGGGGTTCATATTCAAGTAATTAGGAGATAAAAAGGATCCAACTAGTTTTGTAAATATATCAACGAAGGGTTGTAACTCTTAAAATTATGGAATCGATGAGGAATAATTTAAGATCAACAACGATGAGACAAGGAGGAGCCACAACTACGATCTATTTGTAGTATTTTCAATTAAACGCTTGTACTAGAACAATAATTTGTACAAGAAGTATACTTGCCTTTAGGACGACAATTAGCTCTGATAATTTGAGAATAACGGGATCGGAATTCCGGCAACACATCAACGAGCAAACGATCATGATGATCACAATCGAGGAACAGATCTCATTGATCAAGATGGTGATCAAGGTGAAGATCGAGCGAATCCGACGGCCGAGATCGAACATAAAACATATAAGAATTAGAAGAGTACCAAAAGAGTAAATATACCATGATTGACAATTTGATAAATGAGAACAAAAAGTGGATCAAATGTTTAACTCACCAAATAGAAGACGAACGAGATGATCAAGGGCCGAGATCAAGTTGGTCAACCAATCGACGGTCGAGATCGAAGATCAAGATCAAGATAAAGATGATGATCACGATCGCGATGATCAACGATCGGATGGCCTAGATCCAATGGCTTGGTGATGATCAAATTGAGGATCGGATGGTTGAGGTTCAAAGCCATGATCAAGATGAGATTGGATGGTCCACAATCAAATGATGGAGATCATGATGATCATGATGATGATGATGGTGACGACCTGATCACGATGCAGGATCAGACGGCCCAGAATCAACTAGATGATGATGATGGAGATCCCGATAACGATGGGGATCGGATGGTCACCAAACAAAAGATCAAAAACAGCCATGGCTGAGAGGGAGTCCCTGCAGCTATCGCGGCATCGGAGGCAGTATGCACATAGGTGATGACAATGTTGGGGAGAGGCGCTAGGCTGCTGGCTGCGTTGCGATGCCGAGAGGGAGACGGCAGCACAGCGGGGGGCAACGGGACGAGGGAGGGAGATCAGCAGCGACGTCGGGGCTGACGAAGCTGCACTGCGGTAGGGCGGCGCTCGACCACGGTTGGCTGACAACGAGAGGCAGGAGGAGGGTTGGCGCGCGACGGCTCAGTCAAAGAACAACAGCAACGGTTGTCGTTGCAACAGAAGAAGAGGACGGGGAAGCTCTGCGGATGCAAGGGAGACGGAAGAACGGGAGAGGAGATCAGGGTAGGGGTCAGGAGGTGCAGGTGGAACGGGGCGTGCTAGGGTTTTGGTTATAAGGGGGAAGATGAACAGTTTAGAAATATATATTGCGGCTGTATAATTGTATAATAGGGTAGAGTTAGGGTTTAGTATTGTAACACCCCGCAAAATTAGAAAATACAATTTTGCCCTTATGTGTTACGCACGTGCATTTTGTAATGTGTTTTCATCACGTATTTTGATTACCGACTATTTATACATTTCCCGTACATTTTATCCTATTTGGGTTAACTAAAATATTGAATTTCAATCTCTGGGTTTTACGTGCTTTTTACGTATTTTTTGGTGCACGTATCGATTATATGTTTCCACCGCTACATGTAAGATTTTCTATGCATTTAAGTTATTTATTTTAGATATTCAAATCTATTTTTATAAAACAGAAATTCATTTTCGTATTTTCGATCTAAATAATTTTTGTACGTATAATGCATGTGTTTTCTACGTATGTAGCAATTACGTCGTAAAATTAATAAATATATTTCCTTATATTATATTTTTATTATCTTTAACATTTTTTCAGTTGATAAAGTCAATTTTCGTATTTTGGTATTTTACGTGCGACACACGTATTTTCTGTAAACGTATTTGGGCATATTCATTTTCAAAATAAAATTTTGGAATGTGTGTATTTATTTTATTTTTTGCATGATACATTATAAATTCTAATTAATCGATTTTTTTTACTTACATTCTAAAGTATATATATATATGTGTGTGTGTGTGTGTGTGTGTGTGTGTGTGTGTGTGTGTGTTTTTAAATGAGTTGTGACATATGCGGGTATTTGAATGAATGTATGGTGAAAGGGGGGCCCACTGCATTTGGAGAACATCACACAGATGTGCCAGTTTCACCATGGACCATTTCCAATATTGCCTACATACCTACCATTTAATTATTTGTACCTATTGTATAATATAAGTGCATGCATGTGTTAGTTTTGGGCTCCCTGGGCCTGTTTTCGGTTGGTGGAGAGGAGGATCCGGGTGGGGAGTTTTAGGAAGAGAGAGAGGTGGGAGTTTTGGGGGTTAGGTTTTGAAGAGGTGGAGAACTTGAAAAGTTGGGAGTTTTGGAAGTTAAGAAAATGAGAGGTTGGAAAATTAAATTTAGTAATTTATTAGGTGTGTAATTTTGCACATTGAACCCTCCACATATCCTATAAATAGCACCATACCCCTTTTCATTTCACACATCAAAAAAATAGAATCAAAGTAATAGAAAGAAAAGAAAAGAAAAAGAAAAAGGAAGAGAGAAGAGAGTTTTGTGCTTGGAGGCCATTGCTAGGAGGAGAAGAGCTAGGAGCCCTTGAAGCTAGAAGTGGTGTTCTTCCTTTCAATTGTTCAAGCTTTCAATCAAGGTGGACGTTCTCCTACTTTCTAATTTTTAGAATGTACATGCTAATAAAAGTGAATGAGTGGTTTTGATAAAATAGAATAACTATACTATGATTGTGGTGAGATTAATAGTGAATCATGCTATGTTGACAAATAGATTAACATTGTGTTAATTGGTGATCCTATACCTTCTAATTGTAGGGGTTGCATGCCTAAATAGTAGTCTAATTTTGATATGAAAATTAGAAGATAAATTCATGTTTTCATATATGTTTAAGGATAGAAATGTTAACATTTGTTTAAAGAGCAAAGTAATTGTCTTGTTGCTTGCAAATGAGAAAAGAAATAATTGATTAGTTGACATAAACTAGTATACTTGAATGTAGAGATTTTGATTATGTGAATGATTGTTGAGTTTTTCTTTTTGATAAGCAAATGAATTTTTGTAAAAAAAAATTATTTTTGGTGCTCATAATTTTATTTGGTTGTTGGAAATTACTAGTTGATTAAAATGAAGAGATAAATTGCTTATTCATAAACGAGAAGAAATAGATTTGAACTTTAGATGTATTATCAAATATAAATTTTTAATACATGAGTTTCTGTTAAATTTCAATCTAATTAAATTATTGTAGACTAATGGAAGATTTGATTAAAAGAGAAAAGTAAGTTTTACGAAAATGAAGGAAATAATACGAAATTGGAATAAAACCTTTCGGGTTGCCTGAGAGTCGCTGGGTGTAGATAGTCTAGTGGTCTGACCTTGCGCTGGCTCTCTGGTTGGCTCTGGTTCGAAACCTGATCACACCAAAGTTTTTGGTTTTTATTTTTTAAAACTACTTTTTCAATTCCGAGAAGACTTAATAGGTTTTTGGCTTGGTAAATAAACACCTAGCCTACTTGGGCTATTGGCTTTCGGTCTGTTGTTGGGGTCTTGCTTCTGTTGGCTCACGGGATCAAAACCCCACCACCTTTTTTTTTTATTTAATTTTTTGGGGTGTTTTCAAATGATTTTTTGGGGTGTTAATGAGACAAATGCAATTAAAAATTTGGAGAATAATCTAGGGTTCATACTAAGTGATGGAGAATCTATAAATAAGTATAAAGTTTTGCATGCATATTTTTGGAAAATAAAAATAACTTTGAGATAGATAGATATTTGTCTTCAAAAACTAAATTGTTGAAGAACATGATTTGCATCATTAGAAGAGAAGTAAAATGTAGATTTGTAAATTAATTGTCTTTGATGGGATTATTCATTTGTGTTGCATACTTGATTATTTAAATTGCAAATGAGATTGCAAGTGTTAAAATCATGTTTGTGAAAGAGATAAAATTTTGTTGAATGAATTGGTTTCATGAAAAAGAATTATTATTATGAATAGTGTTAAAATGAGACAGAGAATAAATTATGGATAAGTTAGAGACATAAATATAATAAGTTAAGACATGATTATTAAAGGGTATGTGTACCCATGTTTCTTGCACATGAAAGGTTTATGATTTAGAATTAGTAAGACCCCGGTTACCGGTAATTTTGAAAGAAAGATTTTGAGACTTGATTTTGAGATAATGCTGTCGGGCGATCTCGTATTTTGTGAATAAATCCGGTATGAGGTAAAACTGATTCTAGGGTGATAACATATTCATGTCTTGAACTAAAAATAATTAGGCACTTAGGTGAAGATGTAATAGACTTGTGCAAACGTAAATGAGTGCTTCTATATAGTCGGCGGTGGACCTCCGTGGCTATAGACCCAGTTGGTGGACTGTGGTTGCTCCGTACGAGATGGACTGTATTTTATCCGGGACTTAGGGTAGTCGACGGATGTTTACCATACTCCAAAGAATATGTATATACCGGGGCTAGAGGGGCATTTACGGGATTATTCTCACGATATAATAGCCAGGGAGGCTGGAATCTGTTATTATAGCCAGGGAGGCTGAGATCAGTATCTGTGAAATAACTCTAAAACTTGTTTAATTACTGGGTAGTCTCATGGCGAGAGATCGAACCCTTCAATATGGAGTACGTAGGCACTTGCCCTCAGACCTATGTAGTATGGGATGCATAGAATCTGAACAAGTGTGCATTAGTGTCATCCTAGTGTAGAATTGTATGCATTAGGCATTAAGACATGACATACACTTATGTTTAGAAGAATCACTTTTGACACTTTATATGTTCATTCAATCTTTTTGTGATTTGTTAAAGTATGAGATCGTTATACTATTCCCGGCATAGAGAGAATAGCCGTGTATAACATTTCGTCAGTTGTAAGTGACTGACGTGCCCACAGATTGACATGCAGGTAATGAACTATTCATGGAGTTATAAAGTGGATATGCTGTTGCTGTTTAGAAGTTAAAGATGTTGCAAATGATGTTAAAGTTATACAAGTTGTATTTCATTGATTGTAATCTTTTAGTCTTCCGCTGTGTAAAAACCAAGTGTAAAGAAACTCTGATGTATTGTGAATGAAAAGGTTTAAATTCCTTGTAAAATTGTACGAAGTGAAGTAAAGATCCTGTGAAATCTCTAATTTATCCTTATTTGAAATTCGGGGTGTTACAGATGGTATCAGAGCGGCGCAGTAAAAGCGTGGTTGGCTTGAACCGTTATTCATGATACCTTACACACTTCCCTCTCAAATTATTTTGTAGATTTTTATCATGGTACTTTCTCCATAAATTTTTTTTTTCAAATAAATATTTCTCTATGTTATTAAATCATTTGAATATTTATTATTTATCTATCTTCCTTAGTCTTGATATTTTAAACTTGTTTTTCAAACTTAAAATTTTGTCTTTCATGTATTTATGTCACTTTATGTTTACCCGTTTATATCTACTCTTACTTTACGTATTTTGTCAAGTTGTTGTTTATTAAATTAATATTGCAACCAATATTTTGTTCATTCATTATTTTGAATTTTTCTTATGAAATTTTCTTATGTGCACTCATTTTATATGATTTGATTTATATGATACTATCCTATATGTTTTTAACAAGATTGAAATTTTCTACCTATATAAATATGACCTACCATTTTTGTTTTTATTTGTTTACCTTCGGTACTATTATTGCATATTTGTTTTGATATATACATTTTTACTATTAATCGCTACTCATTACTTTTATAGTTTTACATTGCACATACTCACTATTTATACAATATCCTTTCTCAAATTTTAACTGTCTTTACATTCTTAGTTATTACTTATATTTTTCCAATGATCTCTAGATATATATCATATATTTCAATATTCTTATTATACATATCATTTTACCCTCGTCTAATTATTACATTAATACTTTTGCATATGCTTGTTTATATCTATTGTCCTAATTTGCTATACTATATAGTTATTGTTTTCAATTGTGTTTTCATCTCGTGTATGTGCCTTACACTATTTTGTCTTAATATTATAAATTATTTTTATTACTACAAATTTTTGTATATATATCTATTTTTATGTTTTTGCCATCATAATTTCCAATTTCATTTACAACTTTTTCATTCCCTTATATATCACTGATTTCAAAATATAACGCCCAATATTCAAAGATTACATCTTTTCGTCTTCCATTTTGGTGCAACCTGATATCGAGAAGGCAAGTCTGCAGTTGGATATCAACGAGACGAACCTACACCAGAAGGAGATTGCCTACTTTAATAAATCCTATTTTGTTTACTTATCCTTATTCTATTTTAGTACTAGCTAATAATATTTTGCAATCTGGCATTATATTATTTAAACTAATTTCTATCATACTTGTGTAATTACTATTTAATATCAACTATCACTTTCCTAATATTTCAAAACTTTTCATACCGCTTTATCTTAATTTATTTTGCCACTAACTTATCGTAGATTTTGGTGTCTACTCACCTAACAAAAATAAATTTTGTATTTATACTTTTTCTTCAATTTGCAAATTATTTCTATATGATCGGTTTTCGCATTATTTCAATAATATATTACTACTTTTCCCTACTATGATGTTTGCTTTACTCCGACAAACTATTTATAATTTCCATGTCATACTATTGGTTGTCTCACTCTAAAATTTTACGCCTATAAAATTTTGTATGTTGGTATACTTGACAATTCAAAAGTATTTTAATTTATGCCTTCTATTTTAAATTTTCAAATTTGCATAGTTACCTTACATACTATTTTATTAATTGATATACAAAGTCATTTTATGTTCCCATTTATTTTTCCAAAATCTTATTCAATGGTTTTGTTTTAAATTGCTAAATTAGATTTCGTTATAAAGTTTGCGAATTTTCTACCGTTTAATACATTGATAAATTTTTCCAAATTACCTATTGACTATTCCTTGCCACATTGTTTTCCGAACTATTTCAAAATTAACAACTTAATTGACTTTTCCCTTTTATCTAATGCTTATCTAGAAACACTTTGGTTATATTTATTTCCTTATGTGAGTTTTCTCGTTTGTTTTGATAAAATTTTGATATTCATAGTTTTCCTATATAGAGTTTGTCTTATTTTTTTTTCGTTGCGTATTTTATACCCTTAAAGTTTGCAGTTTTCTAAATACAAGAATGATATTTTCTTTGGCGTGTACAAAATACAACCTTTACCCTAGCGAGTTCCGGGGACGGAACTACTCTAAGGGGGGGAGAGTGTAACACCCCGCAAAATTGAAAATTACAATTTTTCCCTTGTGTGTTACGCACGTGCATTTTGTAATGTGTTTTCATCACGTATTTTGATTACCGACTATTTATACATTTTCCGTACATTTTATCCTATTTGGGTTAACTAAAATATTGAATTTCAATCTCTGGGTTTTACGTGCTTTGTACGTATTTTTTGGTGCACGTATCGATTATATGTTTCCGCCGCTACATGTAAGATTTTCTATGCATTTAAGTTATTTATTTTAGATATTCAAATCTATTTTTATAAAACAGAAATTCATTTTCGTATTTTCGATCTAAATAATTTTTGTACGTATAATGCATGTGTTTTCCACGTATGTAGCAATTACGTCGTAAAATTAATAAATATATTTCCTTATATTATATTTTTATTATCTTTAATATTTTTTCAGTTGATAAAGTCAATTTTCGTATTTTGGTATTTTACGTGCGACACACGTGTTTTCTGTAAACGTATTTGGGCATATTCATTTTCAAAATAAAATTTTGGAATGTGTGTATTTATTTTATTTTTTGCATGATACATTATAAATTCTAATTAATCGATTTTTTTTACTTACATTCTAAAGTATATATATATATATATGTGTGTGTGTGTGTGTGTGTGTGTGTGTGTGTGTGTGTGTTTTTAAATGTGTTGTGACATATGCGGGTATTTGAATGAATGTATGGTGAAAGGGGGGCCCACTGCATTTGGAGAACATCACACAGATGTGCCAGTTTCACCATGGACCATTTCCAATATTGCCTACATACCTACCATTTAATTATTTGTACCTATTGTATAATATAAGTGCATGCATGTGTTAGTTTTGGGCTCCCTGGGCCTGTTTTCGGTTGGTTGAGAGGAGGATCCGGGTGGGGAGTTTTAGGAAGAGAGAGAGGTGGGAGTTCTGGGGGTTAGGTTTTGAAGAGGTGGAGAACTTGAAAAGTTGGGAGTTTTGGAAGTTAAGAAAATGAGAGTTTGGAAAATTAAATTTAGTAATTTATTAGGTGTGTAATTTTGCACATTGAACCCTCCACATATCCTATAAATAGCACCATACCCCTTTTCATTTCACACATCAAAAAAATAGAATCAAAGTAATAGAAAGAAAAGAAAAGAAAAAGAAAAAGGAAGAGAGAAGAGAGTTTTGTGCTTGGAGGCCATTGCTAGGAGGAGAAGAGCTAGGAGCCCTTGAAGCTAGAAGTGGTGTTCTTCCTTTCAATTGTTCAAGCTTTCAATCAAGGTGGGCATTCTCCTACTTTCTAATTTTTAGAATGTACATGCTAATAAAAGTGAATGAGTGGTTTTGATAAAATAGAATAACTATACTATGATTGTGGTGAGATTAATAGTGAATCATGCTATGTTGACAAATAGATTAACATTGTGTTAATTGGTGATCCTATACCTTCTAATTGTAGGGGTTGCATGCCTAAATAGTAGTCTAATTTTGAAATGAAAATTAGAAGATAAATTCATGTTTTCATATATGTTTAAGGATAGAAATGTTAACATTTGTTTAAAGAACAAAGTAATTGTCTTGTTGCTTGCAAATGAGAAAAGAAATAATTGATTAGTTGACATAAACTAGTATACTTGAATGTAGAGATTTTGATTATGTGAATGATTGTTGAGTTTTTCTTTTTGATAATCAAATGAATTTTTGTAAAAAAAATTATTTTTGGTCCTCATAATTTTATTTGGTTGTTGGAAATTACTAGTTGATTAAAATGAAGAGATAAATTGCTTATTCATAAACGAGAAGAAATAGATTTGAACTTTAGATGTATTATCAAATATAAATTTTTAATACATGAGTTTCTGTTAAATTTCAGTCTAATTAAATTATTGTAGACTAATGGAAGATTTGATTAAAAGAGAAAAGTAAGTTTTACGAAAATGAATGAAATAATACGAAATTGGAATAAAACCTTTCGGGTTGCCTGAGAGTCGCTGGGTGTAGATAGTCTAGTGGTCTGACCTTGCGCTGGCTCTCTGGTTGGCTCTGGTTCGAAACCTGATCACACCAAAGTTTTTGGTTTTTATTTTTTAAAACTACTTTTTCAATTCCGAGAAGACTTAATAGGTTTTTGGCTTGGTAAATAAAAAACCTAGCCTACTTGGGCTATTGGCTTTCGGTCTGTTGTTGGGGCCTTGCTTCTGTTGGCTCACGGGATCAAAACCCCACCACTTTTTTTTTATTTAATTTTTTGGGGTGTTTTCAAATGATTTTTTGGGGTGTTAATGAGACAAATGCAATTAAAATTTTGGAGAATAATCCAGGGTTCATACTAAGTGATGGAGAACCTATAAATAAGTATAAAGTTTTGCATGCATATTTTTGGGAAATAAAAATAACTTTGAGATAGATTGATATTTGTCTTCAAAAACTAAATTGTTGAAGAACATGATTTGCATCATTAGAAGAGAAGTAAAATGTAGATTTGTAAATTAATTGTCTTTGATGGGATTATTCATTTGTGTTGCATACTTGATTATTTAAATTGCAAATGAGATTGCAAGTGATAAAATGATGTTTGTGAAAGGGATAAACTTTATTGAATGAATTGGTTTCATGAAAAAGAATTATTATTATGAATAGTGTTAAAATGAGACATAGAACAAATTATGGATAAGTTAGAGACATAAATATAATAAGTTAAGACATGATTATTAAAGGGTATGTGTACCCATGTTTCTTACACATGAAAGGTTTATGATTTAGAATTAGTAAGACCTCGGTTACCGGTAATTTTGAAAGAAAGATTTTGAGACTTGATTTTGAGATAATGCCGTCGGGCGATCTCGTATTTTGTGAATAAATCCGGTATGAGGTAAAACTGATTCTAGGGTGATAACATATTCATGTCTTGAACTAAAAATAATTAGGCACTTAGGTGAAGATGTAATAGACTTGTGCAAACGTAAATGGGTGCTTCTATATAGTCGGCGGTGGATCTCCGTGGCTATAGACCCAGGTGGTGGACTGTGGTTGCTCCGTAGGAGATGGACTGTATTTTATCCGGGACTTAGGGTAGTCGACGGATGTTTACCATACTCCAAAGAATATGTATATACCGGGGCTAGAGGGGCATTTACGGGATTATTCTCACGATATAATAGCCAGGGAGGCTGGAATCTGTTATTATAGCCAGCGAGGCTGAGATCAGTATCTGTGAAATAACTCTAAAACTTGTTTAATTACTGGGTAGTCTCATGGCGAGGGATCGAACCCTTCAATATGGAGTACGTAGGCACTTGCCCTCAGACCTATGTAGTATGGGATGCATAGAATCTGAACAAGTGTGCATTAGTGTCATCCTAGTGTAGAATTGTATGCATTAGGCATTAAGACATGACATACACTTATGTTTAGAAGAATCACTTTTGACACTTTATATGTTCATTCAATCTTTTTGTGATTTGTTAAAGTATGAGATCGTTATACTATTCCCGGCATAGAGAGGATAGCCGTGTATAACATTTCGTCAGTTGTAAGTGACTGACGTGCCCACAGATTGACATGCAGGTAATGAACTATTCATGGAGTTATAAAGTGGATATGCTGTTGCTGTTTAGAAGTTAAAGATGTTGCAAATGATGTTAAAGTTATACAAGTTGTATTTCATTGATTGTAATCTTTTAGTCTTCCGCTGTGTAAAAACCAAGTGTAAAGAAACTCTGATGTATTGTGAATGAAAAGTTTTAAATTCCTTGTAAAATTGTACGAAGTGAAGTAAAGATCCTGTGAAATCTCGAATTTATCCTTATTTGAAATTCGGGGTGTTACAGATGGTATCAGAGCGGCGCAGTAAAAGCGTAGTTGGCTTGAACCGTTATTCATGATACCTTACACACTTCCCTCTCAAATTATTTTGTAGATTTTTATCATGGTACTTTCTCCATAATTTTTTTTTTCAAATAAATATTTCTCTATGTTATTAAATCATTTGAATATTTATTATTTATCTATCTTCCTTAGTCTTGATATTTTAAACTTGTTTTTCAAACTTAAAATTTTGTCTTTCATGTATTTATGTCACTTTATGTTTACCCGTTTATATCTACTCTTACTTTACGTATTTTGTCAAGTTGCTGTTTATTAAATTAATATTGCAACCAATATTTTCTTCATTCATTATTTTGAATTTTTCTTATGAAATTTTCTTATGTGCACTCATTTTATATGATTTGATTTATATGATACTATCCTATATGTTCTAAACAAGATTGAAATTTTCTACCTATATAAATATGACCTACCATTTTTGTTTTTATTTGTTTACCTTCGGTACTATTATTGCATATTTGTTTTGATATATAAATTTTTACTATTAATCGCTACTCATTACTTTTATAGTTTTACATTACACATACTCACTATTTATACAATATCCTTTCTCAAATTTTAACTGTCTTTACATTCTTAGTTATTACTTATATTTTTCCAATGATCTCTATATATATATCATATATTTTAATATTCTTATTATACATATCATTTTACCCTCGTCTAATTATTACATTAATACTTTTGCATATGCTTGTTTATATCTATTGTCCTAATTTGCTATACTATATAGTTATTGTTTTCAATTGTGTTTTCATCTCGTGTATGTGCCTTACACTATTTTGTCTTAATATTATAAATTATTTTTATTACTACAAATTTTTGTATATATATCTATTTTTATGTTTTTGCCGTCATAATTTCCAATTTCATTTACAACTTTTTCATTCCCTTATATATTACTGATTTCAAAATATAACGCCCAATATTCAAAGATTACATCTTTTCGTCTTCCATTTTGGTGCAACCTGATATCGGGAAGGCAAGTCTGCAGTTGGATACCAACGAGATGAACCTACACCAGAAGGAGATTGCCTACTTTAATAAATCCTATTTTGTTTACTTATCCTTATTCTATTTTAGTACTAGCTAATAATATTTTGCAATCTGGCATTATATTATTTAAACTAATTTCTATCATACTTGTGTAATTACTATTTAATATCAACTATCACTTTCCTAATATTTCAAAACTTTTCATACCGCTTTATCTTAATTTATTTTGCCACTAACTTATCGTAGATTTTGGTGTCTACTCACCTAACAAAAATAAATTTTGTATTTATACTTTTTCTTCAATTTGCAAATTATTTCTATATGATCGGTTTTCGCATTATTTCAATAATATATTACTACTTTTCCCTACTATGATGTTTGCTTCACTCCGACAAACTATTTATAATTTCCATGTCATACTATTGGTTGTCTCACTCTAAAATTTTACGCCTATAAAATTTTGTATGTTGGTATACTTGACAATTCAAAAGTATTTCAATTTATGCCTTCTATTTTAAATTTTCATATTTGCATAGTTACCTTACAAACTATTTTATTAATTGATATACAAAGTCATTTTATGTTCCCATTTATTTTTCCAAAATCTTATTCAATGGTTTTGTTTTAAATTGCTAAATTAGATTTCGTTATACAGTTTGCGAATTTTCTACCGTTTAATACATTGATAAAATTTTCCAAATTACCTATTGACTATTCCTTGCCACATTGTTTTCCGAACTATTTCAAAATTAACAACTTAATTGACTTTTCCCTTTTACCTAATGCTTATCTAGAAACACTTTGGTTATATTTATTTCCTTATGTGAGTTTTCTCGTTTGTTTTTATAAAATTTTGATATTCATAGTTTTCCTATGTAGAGTTTGTCTTATTTTTTTTTCGTTGCGTATTTTATACCCTTAAAGTTTGCAGTTTTCTAAATACAAGAATGATATTTTCTTTGGCGTGTACAAAATACAATCTTTACCCTAGCGAGTTCCGGGGACGGAACTACTCTATGGGGGGGAGAGTGTAACACCCCGCAAAATTGAAAATTACAATTTTGCCCTTGTGTGTTACGCACGTGCATTTTGTAATGTGTATTCATCACGTATTTTGATTACCGACTATTTATACATTTCCCGTACATTTTATCCTATTTGGGTTAACTAAAATATTGAATTTCAATCTCTGGGTTTTACGTGCTTTTTACGTATTTTTTGGTGCACGTATCGATTATTTGTTTCCGCCGCTACATGTAAGATTTTCTATGCATTTAAGTTATTTATTTTAGATATTCAAATCTATTTTTATAAAACAGAAATTCATTTTCGTATTTTCGATCTAAATAATTTTTGTACGTATAATGCATGTGTTTTCCACGTATGTAGCAATTACGTCGTAAAATTAATAAATATATTTCCTTATATTATATTTTTATTATCTTTAACATTTTTTCAGTTGATAAAGTCAATTTTCGTATTTTGGTATTTTACGTGCGACACACGTGTTTTCTGTAAACGTATTTGGGCATATTCATTTTCAAAATAAAATTTTGGAATGTGTGTATTTATTTTATTTTTTGCATGATACATTATAAATTCTAATTAATCGATTTTTTTTACTTACATTCTAAAGTATATATATATATGTGTGTGTGTGTGTGTGTGTGTGTGTGTGTGTGTGTGTGGTGAAAGGGGGGCCCACTGCATTTGGAGAACATCACACAGATGTGCCAGTTTCACCATGGACCATTTCCAATATTGCCTACATACCTACCATTTAAATATTTGTACCTATTGTATAATATAAGTGCATGCATGTGTTAGTTTTGGGCTCCCTGGGCCTGTTTTCGGTTGGTTGAGAGGGGGATCCGGGTGGGGAGTTTTTGGAAGAGAGAGAGGTGGGAGTTTTGGGGGTTAGGTTTTGAAGAGGTGGAGAACTTGAAAAGTTGGGAGTTTTGGAAGTTAAGAAAATGAGAGGTTGGAAAATTAAATTTAGTAATTTATTAGGTGTGTAATTTTGCACATTGAACCCTCCACATATCCTATAAATAGCACCATACCCCTTTTCATTTCACACATCAAAAAAATAGAATCAAAGTAATAGAAAGGAAAGAAAAGAAAAAGAAAATGGAAGAGAGAAGAGAGTTTTGTGCTTTGAGGCCATTGCTAGGAGGAGAAGAGCTAGGAGCCCTTGAAGCTAGAAGTGGTGTTCTTCCTTTCAATTGTTCAAGCTTTCAATCAAGGTGGGCGTTCTCCTACTTTCTAATTTTTAGAATGTACATGCTAATAAAAGTGAATGAGTGGTTTTGATAAAATAGAATAACTATACTATGATTGTGGTGAGATTAATAATGAATCATGCTATGTTGACAAATAGATTAACATTGTGTTAATTGGTGATCCTATACCTTCTAATTGTAGGGGTTGCATGCCTAAATAGTACTCTAATTTTGAAATGAAAATTAGAAGATAAATTCATGTTTTCATATATGTTTAAGGATAGAAATGTTAACATTTGTTTAAAGAGCAAAGTAATTGTCTTGTTGCTTGCAAATGAGAAAAGAAATAATTGATTAGTTGACATAAACTAGTATACTTGAATGTAGAGATTTTGATTATGTGAATGATTGTTGAGTTTTTCTTTTTGATAAGCAAATGAATTTTTGTAAAAAAAATTATTTTTGGTGCTCATAATTTTATTTGGTTGTTGGAAATTACTAGTTGATTAAAATGAAGAGATAAATTGCTTATTCATAAACGAGAAGAAATAGATTTGAACTTTAGATGTATTATCAAATGTAAATTTTTAATACATGAGTTTCTGTTAAATTTCAGTCTAATTAAATTATTGTAGACTAGTGGAAGATTTGATTAAAAGAGAAAAGTAAGTTTTACGAAAATGAATGAAATAATACGAAATTGGAATAAAACCTTTCGGGTTGCCTGAGCGTCGCTGGGTGTAGATAGTCTAGTGGTCTGACCTTGCGCTGGCTCTCTGGTTGGCTCTGGTTCGAAACCTGATCACACCAAAGTTTTTGGTTTTTATTTTTTAAAACTACTTTTTCAATTCTGAGAAGACTTAATTGGTTTTTGGCTTGGTAAATAAACACCTAGCCTACTTGGGCTATTGGCTTTCGGTCTGTTGTTGGGGTCTTGCTTCTGTTGGCTCATGGGATCAAAACCCCACCACCTTTTTTTTTTATTTAATTTTTTGGGGTGTTTTCAAATGATTTTTTGGGGTGTTAATGAGATAAATGCAATTAAAAATTTGGAGAATAATCTAGGGTTCATACTAAGTGATGGAGAACCTATAAATAAGTATAAAGTTTTGCATGCATATTTTTGGGAAATAAAAATAACTTTGAGATAGATTGATATTTGTCTTCAAAAACTAAATTGTTGAAGAACATGATTTGCATCATTAGAAGAGAAGTAAAATGTAGATTTGTAAATTAATTGTCTTTGATGGGATTATTCATTTGTGTTGCATACTTGATTATTTAAATTGCAAATGAGATTGCAAGTGATAAAATCATGTTTGTGAAAGGGATAAAATTTTGTTGAATGAATTGGTTTCATGAAAAAGAATTATTATTATGAATAGTGTTAAAATGAGACATAGAATAAATTATGGATAAGTTAGAGACATAAATATAATAAGTTAAGACATGATTATTAAAGGGTATGTGTACCCATGTTTCTTGCACATGAAAGGTTTATGATTTAGAATTAGTAAGACCGCGGTTACCGGTAATTTTGAAAGAAAGATTTTGAGACTTGATTTTGAGATAATGCCGTCGGGCGATCTCGTATTTTGTGAATAAATCCGGTATGAGGTAAAACTGATTCTAGGGTGATAACATATTCATGTCTTGAACTAAAAATAATTAGGCACTTAGGTGAAGATGTAATAGACTTGTGCAAACGTAAATGGGTGCTTCTATATAGTCGGCGGTGGATCTCCGTGGCTATAGACCCAGTTGGTGGACTGTGGTTGCTCCGTACGAGATGGACTGTATTTTATCCGGGACTTAGGGTAGTCGACGGATGTTTACCATACTCCAAAGAATATGTATATACCGGGGCTAGAGGGGCATTTACGGGATTATTCTCACGATATAATAGCCAGGGAGGCTGGAATCTGTTATTATAGCCAGCGAGGCTGAGATCAGTATCTGTGAAATAACTCTAAAACTTGTTTAATTACTGGGTAGTCTCATGGCGAGGGATCGAACCCTTCAATATGGAGTACGTAGGCACTTGCCCTCAGACCTATGTAGTATGGGATGCATAGAATCTGAACAAGTGTGCATTAGTGTCATCCTAGTGTAGAATTGTATGCATTAGGCATTAAGACATGACATACACTTATGTTTAGAAGAATCACTTTTGACACTTTATATGTTCATTCAATCTTTTTGTGATTTGTTAAAGTATGAGATCGTTATACTATTCCCGGCATAGAGAGGATAGCCGTGTATAACATTTCGTCAGTTGTAAGTGACTGACGTGCCCACAGATTGACATGCAGGTAATGAACTATTCATGGAGTTATAAAGTGGATATGCTGTTGCTGTTTAGAAGTTAAAGATGTTGCAAATGATGTTAAAGTTATACAAGTTGTATTTCATTGATTGTAATCTTTTAGTCTTCCGCTGTGTAAAAACCAAGTGTAAAGAAACTCTGATGTATTGTGAATGAAAAGTTTTAAATTCCTTGTAAAATTGTACGAAGTGAAGTAAAGATCCTGTGAAATCTCGAATTTATCCTTATTTGAAATTCGGGGTGTTACAGATGGTATCAGAGCGGCGCAGTAAAAGCGTGGTTGGCTTGAACCGTTATTCATGATACCTTACACACTTCCCTCTCAAATTATTTTGTAGATTTTTATCATGGTACTTTCTCCATAATTTTTTTTTTCAAATAAATATTTCTCTATGTTATTAAATCATTTGAATATTTATTATTTATCTATCTTCCTTAGTCTTGATATTTTAAACTTGTTTTTCAAACTTAAAATTTTGTCTTTCATGTATTTATGTCACGTTATGTTTACCCGTTTATATCTACTCTTACTTTACGTATTTTGTCAAGTTGCTGTTTATTAAATTAATATTGCAACAAATATTTTCTTCATTCATTATTTTGAATTTTTCTTATGAAATTTTCTTATGTGCACTCATTTAATATGATTTGATTTATATGATACTATCCTATATGTTTTTAACAAGATTGAAATTTTCTACCTATATAAATATGACCTACCATTTTTGTTTTTATTTGTTTACCTTCGGTACTATTATTGCATATTTGTTTTGATATATACATTTTTACTATTAATCGCTACTCATTACTTTTATAGTTTTACATTGCACATACTCACTATTTATACAATATCCTTTCTCAAATTTTAACTGTCTTTACATTCTTAGTTATTACTTATATTTTTCCAATGATCTCTAGATATATATCATATATTTCAATATTCTTATTATACATATCATTTTACCCTCGTCTAATTATTACATTAATACTTTTGCATATGCTTGTTTATATCTATTGTCCTAATTTGCTATACTATGTAGTTATTGTTTTCAATTGTGTTTTCATCTCGTGTATGTGCCTTACACTATTTTATCTTAATATTATAAATTATTTTTATTACTACAAATTTTTGTATATATATCTATTTTTATGTTTTTGCCGTCATAATTTCCAATTTCATTTACAACTTTTTCATTCCCTTATATATCACTGATTTCAAAATATAACGCCCAATATTCAAAGTTTACATCTTTTCGTCTTCCATTTTGGTGCAACCGGATATCGAGAAGGCAAGTCTGCAGTTGGATACCAACGAGACGAACCTACACCAGAAGGAGATTGCCTACTTTAATAAATCCTATTTTGTTTACTTATCCTTATTCAATTTTAGTACTAGCTAATAATATTTTGCAATCTGGCATTATATTATTTAAACTAATTTCTATCATACTTGTGTAATTACTATTTAATATCAACTATCACTTTCCTAATATTTCAAAACTTTTCATACCGATTTATCTTAATTTATTTTGCCACTAACTTATCGTAGATTTTGGTGTCTACTCACCTAACAAAAATAAATTTTGTATTTACACTTTTTCTTCAATTTGCAAATTATTTCTATATGATCGGTTTTCGCATTATTTCAATAATATATTACTACTTTTCCCTACTATGATGTTTGCTTCACTCCGACAAACTATTTATAATTTCCATGTCATACTATTGGTTGTCTCACTCTAAAATTTTACGCCTATAAAATTTTGTATGTTGGTATACTTGACAATTCAAAAGTATTTCAATTTATGCCTTCTATTTTAAATTTTCAAATTTGCATAGTTACATTACAAACTATTTTATTAATTGATATACAAAGTCATTTTATGTTCCCATTTATTTTTCCAAAATCTTATTCAATGGTTTTGTTTTAAATTGCTAAATTAGATTTCGTTATACAGTTTGCGAATTTTCTACCGTTTAATACATTGATAAATTTTTCCAAATTACCTATTGACTATTCCTTGCCACATTGTTTTCCGAACTATTTCAAAATTAACAACTTAATTGACTTTTCCCTTTTATCTAATGCTTATCTAGAAACACTTTGGTTATATTTATTTCCTTATGTGAGTTTTCTCGTTGGTTTTTATAAAATTTTGATATTCATAGTTTTCCTATGTAGAGTTTGTCTTATTTTTTTTCGTTGCGTATTTTATACCCTTAAAGTTTGCAGTTTTCTAAATACAAGAATGATATTTTCTTTGGCATGTACAAAATACAACCTTTACCCTAGCGAGTTCCGGGGACGGAACTACTCTATGGGGGGGAGAGTGTAACACCCCGCAAAATTGAAAATTACAATTTTGCCCTTGTGTGTTACGCACGTGCATTTTGTAATGTGTATTCATCACGTATTTTGATTACCGACTATTTATACATTTCCCGTACATTTTATCCTATTTGGGTTAACTAAAATATTGAATTTCAATCTCTGGGTTTTACGTGCTTTTTACGTATTTTTTGGTGCACGTATCGATTATTTGTTTCCGCCGCTACATGTAAGATTTTCTATGCATTTAAGTTATTTATTTTAGATATTCAAATCTATTTTTATAAAACAGAAATTCATTTTCGTATTTTCGATCTAAATAATTTTTGTACGTATAATGCATGTGTTTTCCACGTATGTAGCAATTACGTCGTAAAATTAATAAATATATTTCCTTATATTATATTTTTATTATCTTTAACATTTTTTCAGTTGATAAAGTCAATTTTCGTATTTTGGTATTTTACGTGTGACACACGTGTTTTCTGTAAACGTATTTGGGCATATTCATTTTCAAAATAAAATTTTGGAATGTGTGTATTTATTTTATTTTTTGCATGATACATTATAAATTCTAATTAATCGATTTTTTTACTTACATTCTAATGTATATATATATATATATATATATATATATATATATATATATATATGTATATATGTTTGTGTGTGTGTGTGTGTGTGTGTGTGTGTGTGTGTTTTTAAATGAGTTGTGACATATGCGGGTATTTGAATGAATGTATGGTGAAAGGGGGGCCCACTGCATTTGGAGAACATCACACAGATGTGCCAGTTTCACCATGGACCATTTCGAATATTGCCTACATACCTACCATTTAATTATTTGTACCTATTGTATAATATAAGTGCATGCATGTGTTAGTTTTGGGCTCCCTGGGCCTGTTTTCGGTTGGTGGAGAGGAGGATCCGGGTGGGGAGTTTTAGGAAGAGAGAGAGGTGGGAGTTTTGGGGGTTAGGTTTTGAAGAGGTGGAGAACTTGAAAAGTTGGGAGTTTTGGAAGTTAAGAAAATGAGAGGTTGGAAAATTAAATTTAGTAATTTATTAGGTGTGTAATTTTGCACATTGAACCCTCCACATATCCTATAAATAGCATCATACCCTTTTTCATTTCACACATCAAAAAAATAGAATCAAAGTAATAGAAAGAAAAGAAAAGAAAAAGAAAAAGGAAGAGAGAAGAGAGTTTTGTGCTTGGAGGCCATTGCTAGGAGGAGAAGAGCTAGGAGCCCTTGAAGCTAGAAGTGGTGTTCTTCCTTTCAATTGTTCAAACTTTCAATCAAGGTGGGCGTTCTCCTACTTTCTAATTTTTAGAATGTACATGCTAATAAAAGTGAATGAGTGGTTTTGATAAAATAGAATAACTATACTATGATTGTGGTGAGATTAATAGTGAATCATGCTATGTTGACAAATAGATTAACATTGTGTTAATTGGTGATCCTATACCTTCTAATTGTAGGGGTTGCATGCCTAAATAGTAGTCTAATTTTGAAATGAAAATTAGAAGATAAATTCATGTTTTCATATATGTTTAAGGATAGAAATGTTAACATTTGTTTAAAGAACAAAGTAATTGTCTTGTTGCTTGCAAATGAGAAAAGAAATAATTGATTAGTTGACATAAACTAGTATACTTGAATGTAGAGATTTTGATTATGTGAATGATTGTTGAGTTTTTCTTTTTGATAAGCAAATGAATTTTTGTAAAAAAAATTATTTTTGGTGCTCATAATTTTATTTGGTTGTTGGAAATTACTAGTTGATTAAAATGAAGAGATAAATTGCTTATTCATAAACGAGAAGAAATAGATTTGAACTTTAGATGTATTATCAAATATAAATTTTTAATACATGAGTTTCTGTTAAATTTCAGTCTAATTAAATTATTGTAGACTAATGGAAGATTTGATTAAAAGAGAAAAGTAAGTTTTACGAAAATGAATGAAATAATACGAAATTGGAATAAAACCTTTCGGGTTGCCTGAGAGTCGCTGGGTGTAGATAGTCTAGTGGTCTGACCTTGCGCTGGCTCTCTGGTTGGCTATGGTTCGAAACCTGATCACACCAAAGTTTTTGGTTTTTATTTTTTAAAACTACTTTTTCAATTCCGAGAAGACTTAATAGGTTTTTGGCTTGGTAAATAAAAAACCTAGCCTACTTGGGCTATTGGCTTTCGGTCTGTTGTTGGGGCCTTGCTTCTGTTGGCTCACGGGATCAAAACCCCACCACTTTTTTTTTATTTAATTTTTTGGGGTGTTTTCAAATGATTTTTTGGGGTGTTAATGAGACAAATGCAATTAAAATTTTGGAGAATAATCCAGGGTTCATACTAAGTGATGGAGAACCTATAAATAAGTATAAAGTTTTGCATGCATATTTTTGGGAAATAAAAATAACTTTGAGATAGATTGATATTTGTCTTCAAAAACTAAATTGTTGAAGAACATGATTTGCATCATTAGAAGAGAAGTAAAATGTAGATTTGTAAATTAATTGTCTTTGATGGGATTATTCATTTGTGTTGCATACTTGATTATTTAAATTGCAAATGAGATTGCAAGTGATAAAATCATGTTTGTGAAAGGGATAAAATTTTGTTGAATGAATTGGTTTCATGAAAAAGAATTATTATTATGAATAGTGTTAAAATGAGACATAGAATAAATTATGGATAAGTTAGAGACATAAATATAATAAGTTAAGACATGATTATTAAAGGGTATGTGTACCCATGTTTCTTGCACATGAAAGGTTTATGATTTAGAATTAGTAAGACCGCGGTTACCGGTAATTTTGAAAGAAAGATTTTGAGACTTGATTTTGAGATAATGCCGTCGGGCGATCTCGTATTTTGTGAATAAATCCGGTATGAGGTAAAACTGATTCTAGGGTGATAACATATTCATGTCTTGAACTAAAAATAATTAGGCACTTAGGTGAAGATGTAATAGACTTGTGCAAACGTAAATGGGTGCTTCTATATAGTCGGCGGTGGATCTCCGTGGCTATAGACCCAGTTGGTGGACTGTGGTTACTCCGTAGGAGATGGACTGTATTTTATCCGGGACTTAGGGTAGTCGACGGATGTTTACCATACTCTAAAGAATATGTATATACCGGGGCTAGAGGGGCATTTACGGGATTATTCTCACGATATAATAGCCAGGGTGGCTGGAATCTGTTATTATAGCCAGGGAGGCTGAGATCAGTATCTGTAAAATAACTCTAAAACTTGTTTAATTACTGGGTAGTCTCATGGCGAGGGATCGAACCCTTCAATATGGAGTACGTAGGCACTTGCCCTCAGACCTATGTAGTATGGGATGCATAGAATCTGAACAAGTGTGCATTAGTGTCATCCTAGTGTAGAATTGTATGCATTAGGCATTAAGACATGACATACACTTATGTTTAGAAGAATCACTTTTGACACTTTATATGTTCATTCAATCTTTTTGTGATTTGTTAAAGTATGAGATCGTTATACTATTCCCGGC
This sequence comes from Hemerocallis citrina, assembly GCA_017893485.1. Lineage (NCBI taxonomy): Eukaryota > Viridiplantae > Streptophyta > Magnoliopsida > Asparagales > Asphodelaceae > Hemerocallis > Hemerocallis citrina. The sequence continues at coordinate 130,730,751 of CM030363.1, read as the reverse complement.
ATAGAGAGGATAGCCGTGTATAACATTTCGTCAGTTGTAAGTGACTGACGTGCCCACAGATTGACATGCAGGTAATGAACTATTCATGGAGTTATAAATTGGATATGCTGTTGCTGTTTAGAAGTTAAAGATGTTGCAAATGATGTCAAAGTTATACAAGTTGTATTTCATTGATTGTAATCTTTTAGTCTTCCACTGTGTAAAAACCAAGTGTAAAGAAACTCTGATGTATTGTGAATGAAAAGTTTTAAATTCCTTGTAAAATTGTACGAAGTGAAGTAAAGATCCTGTGAAATCTCGAATTTATCCTTATTTGAAATTCGGGGTTTACAAGTATAGGGGAATGGGTAGGGTAAAGTAACGGAAATGGGTTTGGGTTGCAAACGGGTGTGGGGCTTCATGTAATAGGTCTGTTGGGGTTTTAATACGTTTAAATGGGTTTTGGGTATGAGTTTTATAATGGATTTTGGAAATGGGCTAAAATGTGTTTAATAGAAAAAAAGAAGAGTAAAAATATCTAATAAAATATAATTTATAAAATAATGTAATTTACATTACAAAATAAGATTTATTTAAAATACTACAAATATGGTTAGTAGATAAAAGTGGATTTTTTAATAACCAGTCAAAAATATTAATAAGAACAATAATACTAATAACAATAATAATAATAAGAGTAATAATAATAAAAGTAAGAATTTTGCTACAATATAAAAATCATGGAAATAGTTGCAAATAAATTTATTGATCGAAAACAAATTTTAATAAGAGATCCAATAATACAATTTGACAAAAGAATTTGAAAGCCGAAAAAAATAATTTACAAAGATTTGACATACTGAAAATACACAGAAAATACATTTTTGGGGAAACAGGGGTTACAGCAACATAAACTAATGAATGAGCAATTCCACAAGTGGTTTGAAACTCACATAAGTGACCAACCAAGGTTTGAATTAAAGTACTGCAAAAAATAATTTAGAAGGCTTATGCTAATACCATTTACTATATAATTGTAGGTTTCCTCGTTGGGTATTGATGATGTCTCATCTGAAGTAAAGATTTTTCTCAAAGGTCCCCATAAAATGATTAAAATATATAATGGATATATATACAACGGCATCAGATTTCGTACAAAGGAGCGTGAACGCAACTTGAAGTCTCAAAATAGCGGCATTGTAGTGACTTCAAAAACTAGAAGCTATGCCTCTAATAAAGACCTGAATCCTGTAGACAGGGATGTTGATTATTATGGGGTGCTAACATGTCATGCCCTGCTTTCCAAAAATACGGAATACGAGCACGTAACATTGGCCCAGCGAATAATTTTCATCATCCATAAGCTGTTCATGAATCTTTACAATATTTCACAAAATAATCAGACTCGGAAGCCAGAAAAATCAACCAACATGCATAATTGAAACGAGATACCAACAGAAATTTACTTGAAACAAAATACAATATTCTCCAATAAATCAGAGTCTGGACAAAATCAAATATCCAGGGTCACATCGCCCAAATACAAATAATTATCCAAGAAATCAAATACACCTTTATTCAATGTCAAGCAACAATAATAATAATAATAAAGCAGAACCTCCAGTACTAATACATCATTTCGCCAATACCATCTGGCAGTCGTCCATCCTGATCTGCAATTAGTAAATTTACAGGAGAAGGAGAAAAGAAGATAACAAGTACCCGTCAATTGCAAGTTACGGGTCACAAATAATGTAGGATACAAGCACATGGGAAAACTAGCTAATAGCATGGTATACTAATAGTATAGATGTTTATGTCAAATGCAGTGTCATATGGCAACTAACAGTGTCCAGTAACAGTAAGCTCAGTAATCAGTGTAACAATATAACAGTATCAGTCCAACAGTATCGGCTAACAGTATCAGTCTAACAGTATCAGTTTTATGTTCTTACAGTCTTGTGTGTATTACTAGCTAGGTAGCACTTCATGCGCCCCATATTATAACACATGGTTGCTACAACAAACAGTTTCGCTTTTAGATTTCATAGTAGACCATAATGGGGCAGTGTACTCAGATATCAATAATAGTAGTAGTAGCAGTAACAATAACAGTAAGAACCTAGTGGTTTTCTTCTCCTCTACACCTTCCTATAGGAAGTAATGTAGACAGGGTCAGATAACAGTAACAGTATGGAACACTAGTTTCCTTTCAAGTACATGTTTCCATATTTTCCACTACTAGATCTTCCCATAAGAAACCCCGGCTTGGTTACTTTTATTATGGTCATCAAACATGCATGATGTGTACGAAATAGTGTCAAACTAACATGGTATAATTAGTATCAGGTTCAGAGAAATAAATAAACATGCATAGATAATATACAATCACATAAACGAGCAAAACAGTGTATGTTCATATTCAGGACAGCAAGACAGTACAATACTAAAACAGTGATTCTTGTCACTACAGAAATGCAAATCTGAATCCATCGAATGATCTGGAATATAGACATCCACATGAATACATCGAATACAAATAAGTCACATAGTACTTCACAACATCATAACTCAAAATAGGTTCGAAAAAAGAAAACACATTCAGTCAGAAATCAGGAAAACAAATTCTCAGTCAGGAAAACTGCATCAAAACCTCTCAAATAAATTTAGGAAAAATATGGGGTATTCCTCTATGTGTCTAGAATCAAAATATAAAGTTTCATAATATTTAAGTAAGAATAGATCAGTCATCAAAAATACGAAAGCATCAAGAAAACATAGTTTAGCAAATCTGGAAATCCCAACACTGCTGTACGAAAACTAAGATATCTCGCAACCAGTGAAATAAAATCCAATTCTGCTAAAGGAATATGAAAACAGATAAAATATACTAACTTTCAAATTTCACAAACATTTTTCATACAGTATAGGGAATTATAGTGAAAATAGGATTCTTTACAGAACAGTGAGCAAGATACAGAACGTATAGATTTTATAAACGAGCATGAAACATCACATAAAACTTATCAATAAAATTTACCAAAATTCTGGGTAATCCCTAACTTAATAAACAGAACACTGGCCAAAGTTTCAAATCAAAATAATGTGTATAACATGATTCTTGAAAATAGTTTGCTATCAAAATTACTGCAAAACAGAATCTGAAAAAGATTGACACCTCTGTACTAAAATAGCCATAACTCAGTCATACAAAATCAAAATCAAGTAAGGTCAGAGGGGTTTGAAAATATACAAAATCATCTACAACTCTCGTTTTATATCGAAATCAAGATACTGACTGTAACCCAGTCGAAAACAGCAAACAAAACAGAACATTGCCAAATTACAGATTTTTCCCTTCGAAACAAAATCAACATAGATTCAAGAAAATTGCTCCAAACACATCCAAACTTGAAATAAAGTCTACCAAGTGTCTAAACATCATGAATTAGGGTTATTAACATGTCCACACCAAATATATCATATGGGTCTCAATCAAAACACAAATTTGCACACAAGTCTCACATACATGTTCCAAAAATCAAGAATTGGGTGAATCCTAGGTTAATCATGTTTATATGGTGTCGCGAGTCGTCTATGACCAAATTATCACAATAAAGACAAAATCCATCAAGGAAAACACAATCAAGAGTTGTCTCTAGACCCAACTATACTATAGGTGAACTTTGGGACTTGTATCAAACAAATGAATTGAAGTACAAGTTACTTGCCTTACATTGGGATAAAGAACAATGAACTCAAAGGTAGGAGCAAAATCCACGAACGAAAATTCACGAACTCACGAATGATCTACACGCGCACTCGAGCACGCGCAAGAAAACCCCAAGAGCAAGAGAGCGCGAGACGGCGGATGGAGAGGAAGCGGGAGAGATGAAGCACGACGCAATGGTAAGGGAAAAATATATGTCGCAAGGTTGCAAATAAAAAAAATATGTAAAGATATATAAACACTAGGTTGAAGAAGGGGAGGTGCACATCCTGGCAGCGGCTACAGGTAAAAGAAAAGAAAAAAAATGGGTCGGGTGCTTTGGGTAGGCTAACAGGTAAGTACGTATTTTATATATATCTTAAGCAAATAGGCCTACCCCATCTCTCCTTTCTCTATTTTGAAATAGATAAAGGAGAGCAAAAGTAGCAATTGACACGTGCATGCCACATTCTTTAATTAGCATAATTAAATTCAAAAAAACACCCAAAAAAAACCCATGTCCCCCCCCCACCCACAAAAAAAAAAACCCGCTAACCCTCCCCCCCAAAACCCTACACCCGATCGCGATCGCGATCGCGATCGCCGCCCCTCCTGATCGTCGTTCGCAAGCGTTGCCCGTGCTCGCCGCTCCAGATCACCACTCCCGAATGCCGTCGCTCCCGATCGCCACTTGGGAACACTGCTTGCGAAGCCGCCCCTCCCGATCGTCATTCGCGAGCGTCGCCTGTGCTCGCCGCTCCAGATCACCACTCGCGAACGCCGTCGCTCCCGATCGCCACTTGGGAACGCTGCTTGCGAACGCCGTCCATGCTCGCAGCCCACTCTCGCCGCCTCCACCTCTGCTCCCCCCCCGCCACCTCTCACCTCCATACCAAAAATGGTGAGATCTGTTACTTTGCTCTTAATGATCATGTCACTTTGCTCTTAATTATCTGATTTGAAGTTATCACTCTTTGAGATTTTGTTATGGTTGTGATTTATGGATGAATGGTTTTGCTGAATGGGTGTTCAGGAGGGGATTTAGAGCAGATAAGAATTTTAATGGGAGAGATATGGCGGGGTGAGAAGTGGTACAGAGAGTTCAACTTGGGGTTGCCTTCTGTTGCGAGTTTGTGAGGAATGGGATGCAGGTTGTTGTCTTTTTTAGGGTTCTATTTTGTTTTATGTTATTGTCTTTCTTTTCATCTTGATCATTATGTTGTAGTCCTTCTTTTCTCAATCGTGATCTTGATCTTGGTGGTTGTAGTCATTCTTTTCTCAATCTCAATCTTGATCTGGGTTTGGATTGGTCCTAAACCTGACACGAATCCTGAAACCAATAATTGGTGATAGGCTGTAATTGGCTATGTCCATGACTTTTAGTTGAAAGAAATTGCTAATTGTATTACACAACTTACACTGTTTTTTGCCTTCATGATTATACATGTGTACGCTCCTAGCTAGGGTCATCCGTTCAATTGCAGGGTAAGTTTGTTGATTACACAATTGCAGTAGAAGTTCTTATGATATGATTGATATACATTAACCGGCAGTTAAAATACCATTCAATTGCAGGGTAAGTTTTTTATTAAACAATTGCAGTAGAAGTTCTTCTGATGTGATTGATATACATTAACCGTCAGTTAAAATACAGAAAATGCTTGCTATATTATATCGTAAAGTACATAGCACATTGAGTAGGGGTAGGGTTTAAAATCCCATTTTTTTAGGTTAATTTTATTTTGGGTTGATTGGTTAAATAGTAGGACAGTGGGAAAATGCAGGCTGTCATCTTTTTTGAAATAAGAGATTTCGAATAGGATTTGGGGTTTATGTATGTATATGAATGTTCTCTGTTTATATGAGGGTTAGGGTTTTAGAAGTGTTAAATTTTCAACCCTCTTTTGGGTATTTACACATCTCCTGTCGATGAATTTCCGTATAGAAGAATTAAAAGCTTGGTGTTATTGACAAATTTTTAACTATTTTGTTTGTAACAGGTATGAAGAATCAAAGATATAGGGAGATTTCCATTTATTTTGGGACAAGTCAGTAGCTTTTTCATTGTATCAGGTGTGTTCTTCTCACATATTATACATTTTCCTGAGTTTATCTCTATAGTTATTGTTCTCAGTATGTAATGTTTCTTTCTATTTTTCTTCACTATGTTGAATTTACTATAAAAGTAATGTGACTATTTATATTTAAACTAGATTTACCTGTGGCCACGTGCATACGACACTTCTTTATAACGATACAACATATGAAAAGTCTTGCAATTACGTTTTAGTGAAAAAGAATATTGCAAATATGTTGGTTTTAAAATTTAGCAGTAGGATAAATGATTAGGGGAGAACTGCGACAAGGACAGGAAAAAAGTATTTATTTGGTATAGGATAAATCTTCTTTATCAGAGTCTTCTCGCCTTTGCTAACTATACGAGTCCGATGAATTTTATGTGTCAATCTTTACTACTATAACGTTATTCAAATGCTCTGGTTGACATCATTACATGGCACTTGACTTTCGACCTTCTCCATTTCTTGGTATCTCATGTAAATGTCAGTACCGTCACTCATGTACATTTCATCAATTAGGTTCATATTAACATGTACCGCAATTTATTTATTTGAAAGTTGTTCTTATTAGGTTAATTTAATTTGTTCTTTATGTTATAGTGGTGAAATTTGTTCGGTTCTTTCCTATATTATGTTGTTCAATTTTTTACATGTAGTTGGTGTCAGTTTACCTAAAATTGCCAAATTTCATGGTCGGGTTTAATTTACACAATCTATAAAAAAAATTATGAACCTTACCATCAATTTCATCCCCAAATTCCATGACTCTCAAAATTGTTTTAGGCCATTTAATTCAATGAGTTTATAATATGTTGAAGTTATTAACATGATACAATATTCATATTAACATGTACTGCAATTTTTTTGTTTGGAAGTTGTTCTTATTTGGTTAAATTAATTTGTTTAAAGTTTTTAACTTGATAGAATATTCATATTAACATGTACAATAACAACTTTTCTGCTAAATATTCAGCTGATAGAATATTCAGTTTTTTTAGGGTTCAATGACAGATTTTGATATGAATTGGCATTGTTCACAAATTTTTAACTATTTTAAGGCAAGACTACTGATCTGTGTCTTATATCACTTGGAATTATACTATATCTTAAGCTAACAGTCTACCCCTTCTCTCATTTCTTTATTTTGAAATAGAGAAAGGAGAGCAAAAGTAGGCCCTAACACGTGCTCAACACATATTGAGAATTTTGAGTAAATAAAGAAGTAGGTGAAAAAAAATAACTCTCATCTTCTCATCCTACTCTTCTCATCCACTTTTTAAAAAAATTTAGAGTAAATAAAGAAGAATGTGCAATAAAAAACCCTCATCTTCTCATCCTACTCTTCTCATCCACTTTCAATGAACTGATCATCTTCATCTTCTTCTCTTTACACGTTCATAAAAACCCTTCGATTTCGAATTTGATTTCTTCGTCCAATTCACGCAACTATACTGAGGTAACAATTCAAAGATCCCACCCTTTTTATAATCAAATCAAATATCAATATTTGTATTAAAAAAATCTATTTTTTTCATTTTTTTGTTTAAAATTGTTGTGTTTGTGATTTTTGCAGGTACTATTGAGATACTTGATGCACAATTCAGTGAGTTTTTTTTTCTTCCAGATTTCGTAGTATTTTTTTTGTTAACTTTTTTTCTGTGTTTGATTTGATTTGAAGCACATGATTGTTATAGAATTGTGGGGGTGGGGGTGGGGGGGGGGTGGAATTAAGTCTTTTGAAACTTTATGCATTATGATTTGGAAATGGTTTCTATTTTCATGTTTATTTATGTAATTCTTTTTTGATTTTATGTTAGTTACATTGTTGTTTAAAATAAAATAATTTTGTGGAGTTTTTTATTCTATGTAAGTATAGATTTCAAGAATTGTAGCTCTTGTGGTAAATGGGATTTGTTTACCTTTTGTAGGAAATGAAAAGTTATGGTTTTAGTTTTTGAATGGTAGAGGGTAAATATCATATTTTCTACATTTTTTGTTTTGTTTGAATTTTTTTAATGAATTGTAGTATTGTATGTGTGTTTAATGGTTTGATCATTTTGTAGGAGTACAAATAATGAGTAATATAGATCACAATTGGAGGTAAATATTGAGGAACTTCACAGACAATATGAATCTTTGCAAGCAAGATTTAGAATGGAGGAAACTCACAAGATTGCAAGTCATTTTTGAAAATACATATTTTTTGGTATCTCTAAATTTGGGGACCGAGGGTTTACCTATGTTTGGTACTGGAATTGTTGAAAAGTTACAGACAACGAGAATTTTGGGGCTCCTTTCAACTAAATAGAAAATATAGAATGATGTTGGTTTGGGAACGTGAATTGGTAATCTATACTTTTGTTATCTTTTGATATAGCTTATTATTAATTATTATTTCTTTTGTTATCTTTTGATGTTGATTTTATATAGTTTGAGAGAGAATGCTTGATTTGAGAGGAAAGACAGTTGAGAAGCGCACAGTCAATAAGTAGAGAGCGGAGTACATCAAGAAGTCTGAGAAGAGACGCATCCCAACTTCGGTAATTATTCGGTTTTTTTTTCTTTCCTTTAAATTGAATAGAAATATAGAATTATGTTGGTTGGTTTGAAAGTGTGAATCAGTTAATTTGTAGATTTGTCATCTTTTAATTATATTATGATCGAAATAGTTAAGGGATCTCTAACTTTTTTAGTTCCATATAATTTTACGACTCTCTCAAAATTATTTTAGTCTGTGCAATTTGCACAGGGTAAGACTAGTGATATAAATTAATAGGTGATTAGGAAATAGTTTAGTGGTTATAGGTGTTAGGTTGGGCTGATGGATTCATGAAGGTGCAAATGGGTTTGCTTTGGGTTTAATATCCATTAAGGAAAAATAGGGTTTGGGTATTAAAGAAAAATCCAATAGGAAATTAAATGGATTTTAGGGTTTTAAAATTAAATAGGAAAATTAAATAACAAATAAAAATATTGTTTACAGAAAAATGTAATTTGCATTACAAAATAATATTTATTTAAAATAGATACAATATAATTAGCACATAGAAATGGATTTTCAATAACCCGCCAAAATTAGTAATAATAATAACAATAATAACAGTAATAATAATAAGAGAAATAATAACAAAACTATGAATTGTATTTCAATATAAAATCATAGAAAATAGTTACAATTTAAAATTATTGATCGAAAATAGATTTTAAAATAGAAGATCCAAAAAAATATATTTCGACAAAAAAAAAATTTTGAAAACCGGAAAAATAATTTGCGAAAATTTTTAAAATACAGAAAATACACAAAAATATATTTTTAGGAAAACAGGGGTTACATAACAGATATCATAGATTTGGATTATTACGGGCACTTTCGAGTAGTATTATTTCGTGGTGATTCGGCTATGTTAAGTAACAACCAGCATGATAAGTTGGGCTTTATAGTTGTAGATTTCTCACATCTAATTCACACTGGGACACACATTAGTCATGAACTATTTGTGTTCCCATCTTAAGTGCAACAAGTTTTCTATATTCAGGACCCAGCAGTGGAAAAAAATTACGTGGCGCTACCTATGCAACCAAGAGATGTATTTCAGCTGAGGGATTATTCAGATGAAGAAGATGATGAAATTGAGAACAATTTCACTGCTTCTGAATTTCCTACATTTGATGTAAACGTTTTGGATGTTAATAGTTGCCCTACCTGGCTCCGTACAAATGGAGAAGAGGGAGATCTAATTTATGATATTGTAATATAGTATCTTATACACATTTTTGGAAATTGTGCCAGTTCATTTGTTTGTCGATTGTTTTCATATATTTCAGTGCAGTTAATTAGTGGAACATATTATTTTTATGATTATAATTAATGTTATTTGACGTAAAAGCTTAAAATTGTTGGCATATTGTAATGATTTACTTTTTGTTTCAATTTACATTTTGTTTAATTTATTTTGGTTGTTTTAATTTATTTAGAACTTATTGTGGTTGTTTTAATTTACTTTTTGTTTTAATGTAATTATTTGTTCATATGTTCGATTTGTTGATTAAATTTTAATTAGTCTGAATTTTCTTGAAACATGTGACATATGGCTAGAATAAAGAGAAAGTTGGCAACAATTGTGCACGACCAAGACGAGGCCGTAGAGCAGCCTAGCAGGGGACTTTCTACTCAGCACCCGACGGAAGAGCTTGGAGGGGTGGCGGATGGGGGTGCTACTACAGTCGAGGGGGGTGAAGGTAGCACTCCCACTACTTTGAGGAGGTCGAGGGGGCTGACGAAGATGAAGGAAATATGGAAGCTCCCAAACAATAAAAAAATAGTGGTCATTGGGAACAATCACAACCAACCAGTTGGAGTTGAAGGAAGAAAGCTCGGGAAGTTTTGCGTGTCATAGCAAGAAATCCTCATATCCTTCTTCTAAGCTACGAGAGTTGGTCGAAAGTACCAACGACGACCAAGGCAACGGCCATCGATCCTTCTTCTAAGCTACGAGAGTTGGTCGAAAGTACCAACGACGACCAAGGCAACGGCCATCGATGCGATTAAGGTATATTTTTTAAATTTTAAATTTGTGTGAAGCAACTTGATTTCTACATTTAGACTGTAGACTTCAGTCTCAGAACAGTCCTCTGCTAGGCTGATATGAATACCCTGGATGCTTTCTTTGAATACATTGTTAAAGCTCAACAAGAGACAGTAGTATACAAGTACTAACTATGTACGTACAAGCTATTGATTTTTTGTTTTGTTAGTTTATCAAATTTTCTGTTTCTGGTTCTGGTTGAGTAAATAGAAGCTCTGTTATGATGACAATGTTAATGAGAGTATGTTATTATTACCTAAAGACTGGAATGTAACAGAAAATTTTGCCGAAATGCCCCTATTTTTGAAAATAATTAGCGAACTGCCCTTGTTTCCAAAACATTTAGCGAGATGCCCTTATCTGTGACACGTCAGCAACAAACGTTATTGGGAAAAACGGCATAGGTTATTTCCATGCCGTTCTTCCCAATAACGGCATCTGTTTGAAAAAAAAATTGCATGCCGTTATTTGGAATAACGGCATAGGTTGTTTTGTTTTTCGAGAGCTTGTAGTCTCCACTTAGAGGAAAAATTGTAAGTATGAAAAACCTTATAACAGATGCCGTTATTCCGAATAACGGCATTCTCAATACTGATGCCGTTATTCCGAATAACGGCATCAGTTATAAATTTTTTTAATAAAAAAGGAACTTATTATTCATCTTCTCTGATCAATAAGTAAAAAAAAAAAAAAAAAAACTTTATAACTGATGCCGTTATTCCGAATAACGGCATCAGTTATAATTTTTTTTTTTTTTTTTTTTTTACTTTTTATTAATTTTTTCTGTTTCCAAACAACAGCAAGAGTGCATATTGATATATAACTGATGCCGTTATTCCCAATAACGGCATCAGTCATTCGAATGCCGTTATTCAGGATAACGGCATTGTTTATAAGTTTTTTTCACACTTAGAACTTTTTAAACTTAGAAGAATCACACTTGTAAGACAAATATACTGATGCCGTTATTCCCAATAATGGCATGCAATTTTTTTTTTAAACAGATGCCGTTATTGGGAAGAACGGCATCGAAATAACCTATGCCGTTTTTCGCAATAACGTTTCTTGCTGACGTGTCACAGACAAGGGCATCTCGCTAAATGTTTTGGAAACAAGGGCAGTTCGCTAATTATTTTCAAAAATAGGGGCATTTCGGCAAAATTTTCAATGTAACATAGAGAAGTCCCACCATTTAGTTTTTGAAGAAAAAAAAAAAACTAATGAGATGCTTAATTCTCTTCTCCTTTTTTTTTTCTTTCTCCCTTGTCTTATTGTAAAATGGATGATTTTAGAAGGCTTAATGCCAAATGGATGATTTTGCTCGTCCTCATCTCTTTCTTGTCACGTACCATGTAGCAGAAGATGACATTTGCAATTGGCCTCATATCTCAAAGGGGATTCTTGTTCACTCTTTCTACTGGCTAAGATATAGAGTATAAAATAAAATATTATAAAGCTTAGAAGGCTTAATGCCAAACACCTCTACTGTCATAATTGAGAGAAAGAGTCTATATCAGTTAATGCTAATGCCCTTTTTGATACAAAAGTTAGTAGAGTTAACTGAGTGTTCGGGGAGGTAAGTTTTTCACCTACACTTATCTAAAATTTGATAGATCATATTCTAAAGTTATATTATATTACAAGACAAAGAACATCAAAAAACAAATTAGTTTATTGGAAGCATAATTTTTTGAAATTAGTATGTCGGACTTCAAAGGTGGTGCTCATAAACAAATGAGAAGATAGTACACTATTCAGTGCAAATAATCTGATTACAAGCACTTTTCTAATCTGATTATGAGGCCAATATATTTTCTGTGACTTCCTCATTGTTTTGCAGCAAAAGTTTACAATCCCTTATGCTATTGAAGGATGGGTCGATAAATCGATTTCGAAAAAATGGAGAGATCACAAGAGCTTCTTGAAAGGGAAGTACTATGACGAGAAGAAGACCGAGGTCGAAAATGCAAAGTCAGTCCCCGAATGCATGACGCCACAGGATTGGCATTTTCTTGTCAAATATTGAAAATCAGATGTTGGAAAGGTAATCATATTTCATTGTTTATGTATTCCATTGATGATATAAATTATTGATTTTGGTAAACATTCACATGTATTCCAATTATTAAAATTGTATAGAGGAAAGCTGAGATTGGTCTAAGCAGCCGTAGGCAGATGAAGGTCAAGCACACTACGGGGTGCTGCAGCTTTGCTGTTGTGCGGGATGAGCTGGTAATGGACATTTTTTTTATAGCAAGTCTGTTTTTAAAATGGTTGGAATTTTTTTTTGCCAATTTCTGCGTTGGTATGATTTAACTATTGCATTTGACTCATATATAGAATACGTCAGTCGAGGGAGAGAGCGTCGGTGAGGTAGTTTTTTTGAATCTACCCACACAAGTAAGGATGGGACCCTTCGGGATGAATTTACAGCTGATATAGTGGTAAACATGAAACTTTCGAACTCATTTTAATTTGGGAATAACTTTCAAACTTTCAAACTTTCAAACTAACTTTCAAACTAATTTTTGGTATTAATGTTGTGTTTGCTCTCTTTTGTAGAAAGAAGCTAGAAAACTGATTGAAAAGAGGTCGTCATCTTATACAGTTGATCGATTAACGATCCAGCGTAAAGTTATGACCGATGTGTGGGGGAGAGCGACCCGGTCGTGTGTAGGGAATGGGATTGGGGCCAACACCCTCACAGGTACATTAGCATTGACATCAACACAAAATAAAACTTTCATTCCTATTGTGCGGGGAACTATATAGATATGACATCAACACAAAATAAAACTTTCATCTTAATCATTTCTTTCCATTTCATTTGTTAACCTTCTCACAGTGAGAAAAAATAATTCATTCCTATTGTTTGTATATATATATATATATATATATATATATATATATATATGAGGTCCTCTTATTGAATAGAAGTGTGCATAGGTGTATATATAAACCTCTTTACTGAGTTGAACATTTGGGTATATATAACATATATAAAAAACCCCCTTTTTCCACTGAGTGAAATATACACTGAATAGGATGGAGCATCAGCAGACAAAGAAGATTTAGAAGAAACCCCTTTTCACTAATATAAAGTATATGTATATACATATCCTGATACTTAGAAGGAAATCTCTCTCACTGATTGTATATATATATATATATATATATATATATATATATATATATATATATATATATATATGTTGTATAGAGAGGTGGTCTTTAATTGAATGCAACCTATGTAGATGTATAGCAGATGGAAAATTTCCTTTTACTGATACGCATTTCTTTTATTGAAGTGAAGTGTGTGCAGGATATGAGAGTTTAAATTGATCATATGCAGGAGATAGAAATTAGATCATGTGCAGGATATAAAAATTAATCATATGCAGGTATATAGGAAATACTGATATGGACATATGAGTATATAGGAGATACTGATGTGATCATAGGAGTACATATATATATATATATGACAACTGATATGTAGAAAGTATCCCTTTCTACTGAATTGAAGAATAAACACAGGATGTGCATATAATCTTTTACTGGTATAAAATATATATGTAGTTATAGAAGTTGAACTCTATGAAGGATATAGGAATTAGCTCAATGCAAATATATAGAAATAGCTCATATGCAGGTATATAGAAATTGAACCACATGCACAATGGGTATATGCATCTACTTTACTGAAATAGGAGTATGTGCACAAATGGGTATATATATATATATATGTGTGTGTGTGTGTGTGTGTGTGTGTGTGTGTGTGTGTGTGTGTGTGTGTATCTTTTATTGAATAGGAGTTTGCACAAATGTATATCCTTTACTGAATATGAAGTATGCACAATATATATATATATGTATGTATCTTTTACTGAATAGGAGTTTGCACAAATGTATATCCTTTACTGAATATGAAGTATGCACAAATATATATATATATATATATATATATATATATATATATATATATATATATATATATATATATATATATATATATATATATATATAGGAAAAGCTTCGGTTGTGCACTACCTCTAGTGTGCACTAGGCCTTCAGGCGTTCATATCGACGATCCGAACCGTTCACATTGATCTACACATCTAAATTAGTCTAATCATGTAAAATCAAATCATTTGAAATTTATTTACCCATCCACTGAAGTGTTACAAAATTGTATGGCTGAAAATCATTATTTTTTATAGTCACATGATGGATGGGAAAATGAATTTCAAATGATTTGATTTTACATATTTAAACTAATTTGGATGTGTAGATCAATGTGAACGGTTCGGATCGTTGATATGAACGCCCGAAGGCCTAGTGCACACGCGGTGTGCACTAGAGGAGTGCACAACCGAAGCTTTCCTTATATATATATATATATATATATATATATATATATATATATATACATATATATATATATACATATATCTTTTACTGAATATGAAGTATGCAGGAATGGGTATATATATGCAATTAATTGCTAGAAAATGCAATTAATTGCTACATTTTGCACATATATTGAGCATGTTGCAGAAAATAAATTGAGCAATAGTAAGTAAATTTAATTTAAGGTGTTGAATCATAGGTATTTAGTCCTTGTGCTTCAAGCTCAAGTCGTACTGCCTATCCGGACGTGTTCAAGATGCAGGGAGATTGACGGCTTGAAAGATATGATTACTTCTCTAATCTCTCAACAAAACCTCAACTCTGAGAATCCAGCATATGGAAATGTAAGTAATCAGCAAAATTTTATCTGTTTAGTTAATTCCTATCTAACCTGGTTGCATAAAATACCAACCAGTTGGCTATGAGAGTTGCCAACTTTTTCTACCAACTAATGGTAATTTAAGTAGAAGGTGAGATCTGTCTCTTTCTGTGATGACCTTTTTCCCATCTCTGTGTCCTAATCTTCATCATATCTTCCTTTCATCTGTTTGCTGATAGTCTTTTGTTCTATGCTACTTCACAAACAGTGGCGGAGGCAGGATTTTCATCCAGCGGGAGCGAAAGAATAAAAACCACAAATTTATAAAAGACCTTAAATATCCACATCACAGTAATATTACAAAAGCAATTAAACAAACATAGGTATATTACAAAACTCCCCTACGCGACTTCATATTTTGAAACCTTTTCATGATATCATCATTTTTGATTGACTTCAATGTCCTTTTCTCGACATATGCAATCAAACAATCATTAAACCATTCATCTCCCATCTGGTTGCGAAGAGAAGTTTTTATAAGCTTCATAGCTGAAAATGCTCTTTCACAGGTTGCCGTTGCCACCGGTAGGAGTAATGCCAACTTGATAAGTAAATACACCAATGGATAAACAATATGTCTTCTAGTCTGAACCATTTTTTGAGTCAAATCATTAATTCCAGTCAGATTAGAAAACTCGGCAGCACGTGTGACATCTTCAAGGTATGTATCAAGTTGGAAACTCAAAGCCATCAAATCAGTGGGAGAAAAATTAACTGGGTAAAACTTTGCAAATTGCAGTAGCTTTACCTTATCAAAAGCAGAGAATGAATCTCTTGGATCAAGACAAGCAATGCATAACACCAACTGGGTATTTATTTCATCAGAGCGATGATTCAACTCTTGAAGTTGTAAGTCGATCACTGCATAAAATATCTCTACACGATAATGATGAAGGTTTGTCAGTTCCTCAGCTCGACGACGTGATCTCCCAGGTGCTACAAAAGTTTCATCCATGTTTGGAAATGAAATTTCATTTTTCTTGCAAAACTCACAAACTTCTTCTAAGAAAGACTCCCATTCGTTCTCCCGCAATTTCTGTAATTGTCTTTTGGTTACACCAACAAGATTGATTGCATTTAGAATGTCTTGGTCCCTTCTCTGTAATGCTTGAGATAACTCGTTACTGATTCCCAATACGGTTCTCATGAAATGCAAATTAAATGCAAATTCAAAATCAAATAACTTCAATAGCATATTTGCATCTCCATGTAGGTCATCCTCATCAATAACTTCAAGTACCTCAACTATTGAGGGAAACAAGTGAATTACACTCAAAAGAGTATTAAAGTGCGATCCCCAACGTGTGTCTCCTGAGCGCTTTAGTGTAGCTTCTTGATTCAATCCTCGCCCTGTTTCAATTTCACCACTACTTATTCCCGCAATCAATCTCTCAAACTGTTTATCCCGAAGAACATCATGTCGTTTTGCTGAACCTCCAACAATATTGCACAGTTTGGTAATTAAGTTGAAGAATGTGGCAATAGTCCTATGCTTATGAACAACACCAACAAGTGCTAACTGTAACTGATGAGCAAAACAATGAACATAAAAGGCACACTGATTTTCTCTCATAATCAATGTTTTGAGACCATTATATTCACCCTTCATGTTGCTAGCTCCATCATAACCTTGTCCACGCAATCGTGATATACTCAACCCATGATTAGCAAAAAGAATATCAATTGCCTCCTTTAAACATATCGCAGTTGTAGAAGAAACATGTACCGCTCCAAGAATACGTTCAACGACACAACCTTTTTTATTCACATAACGAAGACATACAACCATTTGTTCTTTCACGGATATGTCTCTAGATTCATCAACTAAAATAGAGAACAGATCACTTCCTAGATCATCCATGATTACATTTGTGATCTCAGTTGCTATTGCTTTCACAATATCCTTCTGAATCATTGGGCTTGTCAACTTATTATTCTCTGGAGCATTGTTCAAAACAACTTTTTTCACTTCTTCATTATCTTCAGCATAAAACTCTAGTATTTCAAGAAAGTTTCCCCGATTATCTGATTCATCAGATTCATCATGTCCGCGAAATAGAAATCCTTGACGCAAAAGTAATTTAATAACTTTAATTGAAGCAAGTAAACGCGTGCGATACTCCATTCGAGTTTTGTCTGATTGCTTTACCAGCTGAACATCTATATGTTGTCTTTGATTTATTAAATCAAGACACTTCTTCATGCATGAATTATGAATGCTATTATGACCTCCTACATGCTCTTTGAATTTGTGTGGCCCTTTCTTCCAATTTGTAAATCCTTCACCAACAAACTTGTCACCCCCACTTTGAGAACCACTTTCAGGCTTGAATAAATAACAACATAAACAGAATGCAGCATCTTTAGACACACTATACTCCAACCAACTCCTATTAGGGTGTTCTTGAAACCAATTAGGAAGAAACTTTCTTTTCTCATTGCCAAAATTCCTAGAAGGGAAGACATGGGACTTTGGTTGACACGGACCTTTTTGCCAATAATGCCTTCGAACTATATCTCTATCATTAGCATCAAATGAATAAATATTTTTCCTATTTCCAGGATCAGATGCAAGGTCATCAACGTTCAGCTCTACACGAGGACGAGGAGGTCGAACACTTGAATCACCATCCTCCCTTGATATTCTTTTCAAAAATTTATCCATAACTGTTTGAATATTGTTAAAAAATTAAATTAGTATCTAACAAAAAACTAATTTGTAAATCCTTAATTTAGTTCCTACACATTAGAGCCTATATTGAAGTGTCTATATATTGACTCAATTCAGGTGTTGATCAAAGAATATTAATTTATATTAGATGATGTTGATTAGTTGTGAAGATATTGATTAGTTGATCAAAGGATATTAATTTTTCCTATTTCCAGGAAACAGTGTAAGACTACAAACAAAACTCTTAATTATGAAACAGTTTTGCTACAAAACACTTGCTCACAAAACTCCTTGTTCATAGCAAATACTAAACAGAGCCTTTAGTATCACAAACTATATAAAAATAAAAGAACTTAATCATAAAATTTTGGACCTATAACAAGATGTAATGGGAAAAGACTTACTTGTAGAGTGTCTCCAGATTGGTCAGATGTGCATCGAGGTTCATTCATCAATTACCAAGCAAAGATGGTAGGATCATCTCTATACTCTATTCCCGTCAAGTGATTTTTCCTTGTTAGAATAGTCTGCAAACAGAACATTAAAACTAACAAAGATCAAACAATTGATACATTATTGGCTAGCTAAACTAGCGTAGTACATCAACCTCTCATTTCATACACCCAAACCATTTTAATAAATGACTGCTTCAAACCATTTTAATAAATGACTGCTTCCCTTTCTCCCCTCATTTAGATTAAAATTTACAGGAATCTATAGTACAGGAAAAAAAAATCTGTTAAACTATAGTACTGTCCCAGTGTCCCGTACAAATAGCCAAGCAACAAATTAAACTAGTGAGTAATTAATGATACATATTTAAGCTACTTAGCTAAAAACAGTCTGCCATTGTAGAAAATAGCATAATTTAAAACAAAAGAAAGGAGAGATTGAGAGAGGCTGAGAGTGAGGTCACAATCTTTATTCTAATTTATTGTTCAGCCTGAAATTTGTTTATGATTGAGCTAAAGGTGGGTCACAATCTTTGGATCCAGTCAACTCTTCATGAATTACATCTGAAAACACAATGAATCACTTAGAAGGGGAGGAAATGCAATTTTAAAATGCAGGAAGGAACTCAGAGGTTATCAAAGTAGGTTTTTTTTTTAATAAATAAAGTTTATTCAAGGCAAAAGAGTATTCCAGAAAAAATGTACTACCAATGTCCGAATTGATCTAGTTGTAACATCACAACCAATTTTGTAACTTAAAAATTATCTTAAAAATTATCTTGATATACAAATTTGTCTTTGTTGTATATCAACCCAAGCCTGCAGCTTTCATTCTTTCATGTAATAAGTCCGAAATGACAACTCAGAACAAATTTTGAAACTTAAAAATTATCTTGATATACAAATTTGTCTTTGTATTGTATATCAACACTAAATATTACACTATAGCTCTATAATATAATAAATTAATGAACAGACCTCCCTTTACCTTTGTAGCATACTAGGGAATTACTCAGGGGGAACTAACTCGAAGTTACTAAATAGTTGTAGGAAATGCCTCCCAGATAAAACAGCAGGACATGTGAATTTTATGTTTACTAGAACAACTTCAATTGTACTACAAATTTGGAATGGTTGGTTTTCCCTAAATGATTAAATGAAATACAACCACACAAATAAAATAAAATAGAATAATATAATGGTTTTGTAATATGAGGAAACAAATCAAAGTACACATCTTACTGAATAGTTGGTTTGTAGCGTACATTTCTTTTATCCGATTTCCTGTTAAGGGAGATTGATAACTGCTAGGTCTCCAAACTGATCCTAAATATTGCTTTCTAATTATTAGTAGGGAATCAGTTGATTCATATTCCCTGCCTTCTATAGATTTTAAAAAAAAAAGCATTTATCATTGTTCAATAATTTTCTAATAACTTTGTTAATGTTAATTTTAATCATCATGAAGTTTACTTTAATTTATTCTTTATTCTACAGTCTGTTTGATGCCACTACTGAAACCTATGACCTTAAAATGTATTAACTTTTTAGTTTCAAAAGTCAGACGTACAATAGAGACTAGCATTATCCTGAGCCAAAAATTTGACTGAAGATACCAATTGAAGGTTATATAGATTAATAATATGGCATGCCCAACATAACTATAATCTGCTCTTGCTCTACACTATTATACTCCTAACTTTACATAAACTTGTGGCAGAAATTCAGGGCACATGTAAAGAAATATGATCATCAAGAGCCAAGCCAACTATCTCAGCGGACTTTAAAAAAAGGCCTTCAATTAGGAACGGTGTAACAATACGAAAGCCTTCACCAGTTGCAATCCAAGAAACCCCTCATCAATTTGACATGCACCCATTACCAGTTGTACTGGAGCATTCACCACTTGCACACCAAAAATTTTGATCGGTTTCATCATGGAGATTAAAACATCTCATCAAACACAAGTGAGGAATCATGGTTTTGTCACTAAAGGCCTCCCTGACTTTGCAAAGATTCAAAACTACCAACATCATGTATCAGTGAAGTGGTAATGGATGCATCTAATCAAAGGCAAGCAAGGAATCAAAGGTTTGTCGATGAAACTTCTACCATAATACAATCTATCTTTTTATAAAGAAAAAAGGGGAACACAAAAGCATAATATTTGTCCACGATATGAGATTTATAATGCTCCAGATAAATTTATTGCATATAACCTAACTGGCTAACTGCAAACAGCAAAATATGAACCACTACATTAATGTGGTTTGAGGGAAACTGACCAGGAGTTGTCCTGCAAAACAAATATGTGCTAGACACAGGACTTGACAAAAATTCAATTCATTGCATATTACCTTAGCATCCATGTGGACCATATGTACTTTTTATGTGGGTGCATTCTTGTGTAGCCAAAGCAATAGTCACGGCTAAACAACAACTTTTATCTCAAAATCATTGGGATAGTCATGTTGATCTTTTTATCTAGTCAACTCAGTTAAAGGTTATCACCCTATTCAGCAATGTCAAGGACATCTTCAGTCGAAGTAACAAACAGTAAATCCTTTCTTAAGTTGGCACCATTCAGAATCATTTAGGTCAACCACTTTACCCCTTTCCTCCATCCAAGTTCATAATTATAATCCTATAGTTCTTCCTAATCGTCATCCATTGCACATATATTTATAATTAAGAACCGAAAACTAATTTACACATCTTTGATGGGTTTGCAGGAAGTTTGGACGGTTTGTCGAATCTTCAAGAGGAATTTACTAGATCTGTAGATCATGAAATTCAAAAATTTCAACAGAATCAAAAATTACTAGGTCAAATTAGCAGATCTGAATGAGGAAATAACAGCAAAATTGAAATTGAGAAGATCTAGGAATTGAGAGAAAGGTCGAACCTTGGAGTGAACTCAGTGAAGGAGGAAGAAGAAGATGGAGAATCGGAAGAGCTTCTTGGTTGAGAACCGTGGAGCTTCCGGTTTGATGGTGGGTTTGGCCGTTTGGGAGTTCTTTGGTTTTGGATGGGGAGAGAGGGGAGTTGGTGATGACTTTGAGAGAGGCTGAGAGTGAGAGCTAGGGTTTCCTTTTTCGATTTTGGAGGCTTGGAGCTGAAAGAACGAAAGAAAGAAAAGAAGAAAGAAGGGCTGGGAGCGATCGGGGGAAAAAGGAGCGGGAGGGGAGCGAAATGGGCTGTTTTAGGGGGAGCGAAATTTTTTTTTACTGGGCTTTTTTTAAAGGCCTGGCGAAATCCAGGGGGAGCAGCCGCTACCCCTGGCCCAAGGCTGCATCCGCCACTGTTCACAAATATACTTCTTATGTCTTTATAAAATTAATCTATAAGAAAGATCTTGCTGTTTGCCTAAGGTTATTCCCTTTGTAAAGATTGCTACTTTTGAATGTGTTCTTGTTGATGGTCATCTAATCATTCGTCCAATCAATCTCATATTTACATCTTTTCTTTATGGGATTCTGAAGCTATGGTTAGATGACCATCAACAAACACCTTCAAAGGTTCGAGCATACCTGCCATTCTTTGCACTTACAAGAAGTAAACATGGGCTTTGTAGATTTTCTCATTTCTTATTTTTCTCAATTATATCCAACCTCTTCTTTCCCTTATTGACTATTTGGTGGAGTTCTTCTGGTCTATATCTAGTGTAATGTGCTTCATGTTTTATTCTTTTGTTGCGACCTTTTTTAACCTTTGTTTTGTTTGTTGATGGAAACTGTTAGGGATTTCCCACTAGAAACTCCTATTTTAGGATCTTGTTGAGTCATTTGATGCAATCAATACAAACTACCAAGCATGCATGAGATCATACCAAACACAACAAAGCACACAAATTTGTCCCGGTTGGGGCTTTTGCCTGAATCTGAAGAAGAAGAAACCCAAGATGTTATTCAACTAGAGAAAATACAAGAATATTACAATTCTCACCACGACCCTCTCTCAAACCTTACTAGCAAGTACTAATTGTTTACAATTAGAGAATCACTCAATTTCTCTTTCAATGAAGTACTCTCTCTCTTGGCTCTCAATAGAGACCAATAACAACAATATATAGAGATCTAGAGAAAACCTAGTTTGATATCTTGATACAGTAACCATTGGATATTCCTGAAGAGATAACCCTACGATAGGAGCCGTCAGATCTAACTTGAAGAACAAATTGGGCTTCTCATGAATCACCAAGATCCGACCCAATTAACCCATCAGCGCCGCGACCGGTCAACTGCACCCCCAAGGTCGGTCGACCATCCCCCTCTCGGGACTTCTGCACCCTATGACCGGTCGACCGCACCCTTCGACCGGTCGACCGCCACTTCTGCAAATACAGCATCTGACTGTTTCCTTGCCTCCACTCCGTTTCCAATCTTCTCGATTCCTCCATCGTCTCATCGTCTTCTTTATCCAACCTAGTATGCAAGACATAAACCCAACAATCTCCACCTTGGATTGCATACTCATGAATTCACACCTGTGTGATTTGAAACCCTCTAGACTCTTTTCCTTCTCTTCTTGCAAATAACTCGTTTCAATGGCTTCCTCTGCTAGTTGAATATATCTCCACCTGTTTTTCTCCCGCTGTATGCCCCCTCAAGGGCACATCCCAGTAGATATAATCATGGAGGTGCCACCCTCCACACGAACTCCACCTACCTCAAGGCTCTCTCCACCTTCCGACGATATTCAAACGTCGCAGTCTCGCTCGGATGATTCTAGTGACGGC
Organism: Hemerocallis citrina; assembly: GCA_017893485.1. Taxonomy (NCBI): domain Eukaryota; kingdom Viridiplantae; phylum Streptophyta; class Magnoliopsida; order Asparagales; family Asphodelaceae; genus Hemerocallis; species Hemerocallis citrina. The sequence continues at coordinate 130,707,749 of CM030363.1, read as the reverse complement.
ATACTAGATAGTGCTTTAGGAACAATGGGCTTCAAACCACTTGGCCAAGGTTTCCTGTTCCCACGAAGCTGGTAGAGGTTGTGCTGAATCTGTCCAATCCCACACTTACCCTTCATCACCTTGCGATAACTTTTCCAAACTGAACGAACTCTACCTGGATCTGTGTACCTGCAGTCCTGAACATCTAGAATTCTCATAGAAATAAGGCTCCACTTCATCAAAGGAATATGCATGCCCTTCTCTAGTGTGTGTCCCCTTCCACCTGTCATCTTTGACTCATCTGTTTTCTCACATCTTACTTCACAAGTCTTGTCAATCTTCGTTCTCACACAACGACATGACGCAAACTTGTAAGTAGAAACCATTACTTCACAAATCTTATCAAACTTCGTTCCCACACAATGATATGATGTAGTCTTGTAAGTAGAAACCATCTCCATCTCGGAGCAAACTTGCAAAGAACTAACCGAATCAAAATAATAACTGGAAATCACATCTAAAGAACTTGAAACAAAAGCACTGTTTAAGCCTTCACCTGATTCAGCGGCACTGAACTTGGCACCCCCTGACTCAATCGCTAGCAACAGTCTCTCATGTAATGCTCAATCCCTTTGCACTGGTGGCGACGGACCTTACCCCGACATACACTTTTCCTTCCAATCAAAGTACAATCCACCACCAAGCAACTCACAGAAGTTGATGCTGATTTCTGACTCTCCTTCCTAAGTGCATTCTCCTCCAACCCCTTGATCATACCTACTATGAAAAACTTCTCCTTGATAGATTTCTCGCCTAGCACGGTTATCATGTTAGATGGATTTGATGGTGAATATATTGAGTTTGAAACCCTTAGATCATTTGCGTTGAATGCGCTCAGTTTAGATAACTTCATATTGAACTCCACTTCATGATTTAGAAGAGCGGTACTTTCCTTCATTGAGAAACCCCACAACTTTCTTCGCTGGTGCATCCGAACTTGTGACGACGATCCCGAGTAGTCAGTTCTGAATCTTGCCCAAAGACTCGCTGTACTTCTTCTATACCTGACTTCGTTCATCAATGACAACCGGATTAAACCCAAGGCTTCTGAACACATCTGCTTTCACATCTCCTGCTTTGTGCCGATTGGTCTCCCTTTATCTCCTTCTAGGACTAGATCCAAGTCCTATTGAATCGATGCTTCATGCATGTCCATCTTCAAGAGATTAAAGTTGATCTTGCCTTTGAACCACTTGATCTTTGTGATTTGATCTGCCATCATCTCCAAGAAACTCGAACAAACCCTTGAACCAGAAGCTCTGATACCAATTGTTAGGGATTTCCCACTAGAAACCACTATTTCAGGATCTTGTTGAGTTATTCGATGCAATCAATACAAACTACCAAGCACGCATGAGATCATACCAAACACACCAAAGCACACAAATTTATCCCGGTTGGGGCTTTGGCCTTAATCCGGGGGAGAAGAAACCCAAGATGTTATTCAACTAGAGAAGATACAAGAATATTATAATTCTCACCATGACCTTCTCTCAAGCCTCACTAGCAAGTACTAGTTGTTTACAATTAGAGAATCACTCAATCTCTCTTTCAATGAAGTACTCTCTCTCTTGGCTCTCAATGGAGGCCAATAACAACAATATATAGAGATCTAGAGAAAAACTAGTTTGATATCTTGATACAGTAACCATTGGATATTCCTGAAGAGATAACCCTACGATAGGAGCCGTCATATCTAACTTGAAGAACAAATTGGGCTTCTCACGAATCACCAAGATCCAACCCAATTAACCCATCAGCGTCGCGATCGGTCGACCGCATCCCCAAGGTCGGTCGACCGTCCCCCTCTCGGGACTTCTGCACCCTATGACCGGTCGACCGCACCCTTCGACCGGTCGACCGCCACTTCTGCAAATACAGCAGCTGACTGTTTCCTTGCCTCCACTCCGTTTCCAATCTTCTCGATTCCTCCATCGTCTCATCGTTTTCTTTATCCAATCTAGTATGCAAGACATAAACCCAACAAAAACTTCATCTAGTTCTACAATTAGAACTGGTAGTTTCTTTTATCTTTGGTTTTAGGTTTTTTTTTGTTGTTGTTTCTTATATTCGTTAAGAAAATTGCGCTGTAAACATTCTTAAATTTAGGTATGATATGTGATGGTCTATCAGAATGGTATGAAGAGAGTTGTCGAAATCATACTGTGCTCGTGGTGTCTATGTTTGTGTTTTAATCATGCTGATTGGTTTGCCTCCTCAAGCATAGGCGCCAAGACTACGCAGTATGACTTAGACAAATCTCTTCAAACTGATGCAGTGTATTTATTCCTTTGCAGTAGATCCATTTTTATTGATCTACTGCAGCCATTTCGGAACATAAACAGGGTAACATCTTCATTCCTAGATTGCTTGTGAGTTCTGATTTTTGTATTATCTGTCCGTATTTGCCAGAATCCGTACTGAGTATCATTTCCAGAATTTAGTAATTATATCTGTAAACTATTTGTTACCCTGTTTATGTTTTTTTTGATGAATCGGATAGAGCCAAAAGGCTCCAGCCATCACAAAATATATTAATCAATAAAAATATTTTATGTACAAACAAATAATCACTGGCTTTACAAGTTGTAAAACAGAAAATAAGCATACAAAAAGGAAATCAAAAAATGGCTGACTAATCCAGCAAAACAGGGAACTGCGCAAGAACAGAAGCAGCACTCCGATCGGACAGGATAAACAAAAAACTAGTGAAGCCAAGCCAACTTGTCACACCCGAGAAGGACCAGGACCTAAGCCACTGAGTCATGAAACAGTATGCCAAACCTCCCCACTCGAAGACATCCAACTCCACTAGCGGTCCATGAGAACTATAGCGGCACAATGGAGGAAACGCACTGCCTAAGAGAAGAGAAGGCTCCCGCAGAGAGTCACAATCACCAAGCAACAGGAAACAGGCACTAACAAGAAGGGGGGCTTAAACTCAGACTACATGACTCAAAAAAGCTGAAGGCTAGGCAAACGGGGCCCAAAGTTGGCTCAGCAAACCAATAAACACTCTAGAAGCACAAAAAGGATAAGCCTGTCTGCCCAGACTGAGAAAGGCGAAGAGGACGACACCTCAACTGTGCACAATCTGGAGAGACGATACGGAAGCAGCTTTCCTAGCAAGAATACGAGCACTCACACGTATCTGTACTTTATTGAAGACTTTCTTGTTGCATTTCCGCTTAATGGGGGGCAGAGCTACCTTCACCAAAGGAGACGAGATTGCATCCGGGGCAGGCAAGGAATCTTCATCTTTGATGAAGCAAGACGAGGGAAAGAGAAAACTGAGGGAAAATGGGTGCAGGAAGATCCTCACCCCCGAGAGGAGATGATGTATCCAAGATTGAAACCCTAAAACTTGATACATCGAAAGATGCATCCCGGGAAATGAAGGGAAAACGTAGGAAGATTAGGCGAAGAGATCAACATAGAACAAGGATAATAATAGACTAAAGAAGGAACCTTAATATCAATAAATGCATTGGCAGTTGGCGCCTGAGGGACCAAAGAGCTGCGATGCAGGGCGAGCCCCATCGCATTGCAGTGCCAAGAGTGGCGCGAGGCAAAGGATTTAAACAATCCTTCATTATAACTCGAATTCAAGATTAACGAAGATGCCACTGAAGCAGTAAGAGGACGAGCCTTGTTAACACTCAATCGGGGGAAGGAGATCAATTTCGTATAAACCTTAAGATCCTTAAAGCGGTTAGCAACATTAGGGGGCTGAAAAGTAGCCCTCGAATCACATAACACTGAGGAGGGTAAAGAGGGGAGCCTAGCTGGACTGGAAACAATCACTGAGGATTCTAACTCCTTTCCAGAATGAATACTCAACTTCTTAGACGTGCAAACATGAAGTCTGCGCTTTAAGAGAGGATAGTTAAGAAATGAGAGAAGTTTGGTCGGTAATTGAAAGCCTCTGGGAAATCCAAGGAGTTCTTGGAAGGAAAAGCATCGACTGCGTGAGTGACCAAACTTCTCACAGAAGAGGCACCTCATTTTGTTCACGCACTCACGTTTAAAGTGCCCTAGAAGAAGGCACCTGTAACAGGACAGTAGAGGGTCGGCCCTACCGTGAGAAGGAGAAATGGTGGAGCAAGGTGAGCTCAAGGAACGATAGGTATTACCCAAGAGCGGAGAAGATAAGTCGCTATTCAAAACCCGAACCGTCACTAAACTGTTAGGTCTAGCTTCAGACTCGGAGAGCTCCATGACTGAAAACCAACGCAATAATACTTTAATACAACCACCAACAAGAAAGAAGGCAATAGACAATAGTACCAGAGGCACTATAGAACCAACTTCACCAGCACACCACAACTGAAGAAACAAACCAGCGCAGTACTAAATGGTGCAACAACACCCACAAATTAGAGAGAGAAGGGATGGGAGAAAAATAGGATAAGAGAAGAAACACTTAAAAAAACAGAAATTGCTCCAACTGAAGCTCAGGGAGAGATGAGCTACAGGGGAAAGAGAAGATAACCAGTGCTGGTGGTTAATAGAGAATACGCAATATCCCTAGGGAGGGGGAATAGAAACGCAATCTAGACGAGAGAATAAACTGAGAATAACGAATAGCAAAGCAGTCACACCAGAAACATGTAGACGCACTCGGCGGCTAATCAATAGGATCCACAACCTCACAAAGGATCCAGAATGTGATCAGACGCAATTAGAGAGAAGAGAAGATCCAAAGGAGGGGGAAGAGAAAATCAGTGATGTCGAGGGTCTCGAACGCTCACCAAGATGTCAACGAAAACACAACTAAAACACCAAAGGGCGATCGGAGCCCAACAAACTGTACCACAACCACACTAGCAGAAATCGAGAAACTAAAAATCTACTTACAGTGATGGGATATCTTGAACACGACAATAGAAGGGCACACACCCACCGAAGGCGCCGCACAGGAGAGAGGGAGAACGAACGAACGAGAGCGGCTGGGGAGGACGAGGACACGATGCAGACTTCCGAGGTACGGACGACGCTGAGATAGGAGAAGCCTGCCTCAAACTGGAAGCAGGGGGAGAAAAGCGGCCGGCGCACCCGGGGGGGGGGGGGGGGGGGGGTACGATCGCGCTAGCTGGGAGAAGGAGGGAGAGAGATGTCAAGTAGAGGGATCGGGCGCGAGCTGAAAAGGGTTTGAAGCTCTTGGAGAGGCGAACAATTTTAATGAAGGTGATAGAGGGGGAGGGAGAGAGGATTCGCCGGATCTGAGCTCCGAAGAGCGATGGAGGAGACGAGAGAGTTTTCGAGAAAGGCGCAATTGTAGTATCTATTTTGTTATCAAGATTTCAGTTTTTAACCTCTATTGTCTGTAGAGTAGTTTTATGTTTTATTGATTTGATGGTTTTAGTGAAAGTTTTTGAATGTATAGTGTTATGATGCAGCAAAAGATCATTCTCCATGATGCTGTACTATTATGGATACGTACATACATAAATGAGTAGGCCTTTCTATTCACCTTGGTTTATAGAATTTGCCTTGGTTGACTGCTTTCTCAACAACTGATGCAATCTTTTGTTGAGGGCGGTTTTGTTGCTTGCTTTAATGTCATGTTTTGGATTAAGCTTTATATTTTACTTCTTTGTAGTTCCACTAAGTGGCACTGAGGCCCAAGCCACTTGAAACTTTTTATTATCCTCTTTTATTTTTTTTCTCATAGTGTTCATTGAGTTTTAAAATCTTTTTAAACTAATAAATGACACTATTGTGAATTATACAGGGCTAGCGAATTCCATCGAATTCTAGTCACGCACGTACAACTGGGCAAAATATCGATGGGAATAAAAGCAACGCCGACCCACACCAGGAGACTTCGTCATAGTTTAGTTGTATTTGGACTTTAGTTTTTTTATGTTTTGTCGAAACTTTATTTATGTTTTGTTATAAGAAACTGATGTATAACATATATATTTTTAACTCTTCGTATGGTAGTTTTTAGACAAGTAATTATTGTTTATTGTAATACGTGATTATATGGTTGTCTATTATGCTACTATTAGTGATTTTAAGATTTGAACATTCAAATTTGATGTGACTACACATATTTTTAATTTGTGATTAATTATTTCTGACCCATTTTAAAATTAACTAGAAAAAACCCGAAACCCCCTATCCGGGCGTTTTGAGAAAATATGTCGGGATAGATATCGATCTACCAAATGTGGCGAATAATTTAAAAATATTTAATTGAACCTATCCTGACATTTTTCAAATGCCGGTATAGGGTATTTAAAATATTTAATTGAACCTATCCCAGCGTTTTTCAAAGCCGGTATAGGGTATTAAAAAAAATTTTAAAAATATAACGGCGTTTTGGTTACAAAACGCCGGCACATGTCAGTATTTTATTAAAAATTGGAAATGAAAAAACGTCTATCACGGCATTCACTACGCGTCGTTATAGCTCAACAACTTATAATGGCGGTTAGTAAAAACGTCGTTATAGGCCTATGGTTTGTCCCGATGCTCGATACAACGGCCTTATGCGCGACGCTATTGGAATCGCCGCTATCATCTATAGCGGCATTTATAAACGCCTTTATTGTAGCGCCCCGAATTTTCAATATGATATCTTAGAAATACGTGGCACAATTCCCAGCATCAACTTCAATTTCAATATTAAACATAGTCAAAAACACAGATAATTTTTATTTCAACTTTATTACAACACTTGATTACAAAACACAGCGAAATACAAAACACCTTGAATTACAAACTTTCTTTCTTTACAACACTTTCTTTTTACAAAATCACGCAATCCATTACATCACTTTAACTCAAGCATCCGAATCCCAAGCTATAGGTAATCACCTGTAAAATATAAGGCTAGAGATAACCCTAACCCCCAAAACTACAAGGGTCAGCCATAATGGTGTGAGCGACATAAAAACAAAACAACATAAATAAAACATAGAGTATGGAGTCATCAACGACATGGACTAACAGCATGAATAAATGAAATAAGAAACATCAATACATAAAACATGAAATCATCAAGGAATATAAGATAGTATTAAGTAATACATAAAAACATAAAGTGTATCTGGACTAAGTGTCACGTGTAGGAAAAACAGAAAAACACAAGCATAAAACCAAGTCAAGAAAACACAATCTCTATATGCTGACTCTATAATACATACTTGTCAGATTCTATGCATTCCATAGTACATAGGTCCGGTGCAAGCCCTTAATGATTTCCACTTTATAGGGTTAAACCCCTCGTTATGCAACTAATCATACTACGGTGATAAAAATAAGATCCAAAATACTCCGCGAATAGGCACCACAGCCCTCGACGCACAAACATCATGTAAGATAGCTAAAAAACAACCGGAGATTCATCTCCCAAACCGTGTACCCCATGAATAGGCTTGCAAAGCCTGTGACGTGCAGATACACCAGGTACATTTCGTAAATAGGCCTGCCGACCCTCGAATGAACCCTGCATGCTCCGTGAATAGGCCTGCAGATCCTCGACATGCGAACATACAAATGTCCTATCGGGACAGAACAACAAACAGTCGTGGAACGCATCCTTTGAACTAACAAAACCATGAGCCTATACTTACATTTTCCAAGTTCCATCACAACCCCACTAGTGCCTGTCCTTAAGTTGGTTATTATTAAAACACAAAAATCTCCATCTCTAGAGTTAGTGTATCCTGTCGGACTTAAATACTCAACAACAATCAAACCAAGACCCCCAGGTCTAACTCAACAATCTCAACTGCCGGTACACAGGACTCCCACTTAACTCCTAGAGATATCATCAAGACCAAAAACTCATAAATCCATCGTCAAAACGATTATATGGAGAAACTTCTCCAATCAACAAAAACCCACATCTTTTATAAAATTCCAGAATCCAAACCCAACAATAAAACATCTTGAAAATATATGTTCTATAGAAAAGATAATATTTAGAATAGAAAGTTATAGATTCAAAAACATTTAAAGAATCAATCGTTTAAAGAACATCTGAAAAACTCAAGAAAATATCAGTAACAGTCGACTGTAAAAAGTAATCGGTCGACTGTCCAGAGCGAAAAACCGACACTTCAAGAAATAAAAATCTTAGTAGTAGCAGTCGACTGCAAAAAGTCATCAGTCGACTGACCAGAGTGAAAATCCAACATTTTTAAGAAAATAATTCTAAGTATTGATGGTCGACTGTAAAAGTCATCAGTCGACTGTCCAGAGCGAAAATCCAACACTTCGAGAAAATATCAAAATAGAGCAGAGACAGTCGGCTATTCTGCACGAGATTTCAAGAAAACGAGAAAACACAGCAGCCAGATAGCGACGGTCGACTGTCGAAACATTCCAGTCGACTGTTACATCTACATACTGAAGTTTGGGTTGTGCATATTTCAACCGATACGGAGTTTTACTTTATAAAAACGAAATTTATAAAAAGTATATTTCTGATATGATCAAATACGACTTATAGGATATACAAAGATCCATAAAAACCAATCAAAACCACTTGAATTGATAAAATATCCTTTTTGATGAATTTCTTCAAAATAAAATATGAATATGTGCATACATCAAATTTAGAGTTTTTAAGAATCAATCATACATCAAAATAACTTTGTTTTATATTCTAAACCATATCAATACCAACATAAGTTGAGATATAGTCAAATTCTTCGAAAACGCATAAAACTCAATTTCTTCTAAAACAACAAAATACGATATTAATGAAAAACGTTTGTGCATGCTTGTGCACCAAAAGAACTTCAAAAATCCATAAATTAAAATAAAAAAAATATTCAGATTTAATCTTAGTATTTGAGAACTCCAAATTCAAGTAATATCTTTCACAAAATCATGAATCCCCAAATTTAGTCAAAATGTATCAAACCCAAATCTAGTCATCACAACTCAAATCCTCAAGACATGGTCTTTTAATCCATTACTCCTTCTCAAAATTCCTCAAACTCAATCTCAACTATTCTCAATAGTTGATTCATGAATAAAAATAAATTTATCATTAACATGACCAAGTTGCATTTATCCAACTCACCAATAGCCTAAAAATCTCATCTTTAGTCAATTAATGCATAACATTCACCATATCCAATCAAATCAGCAATAATCCAACAGAATTAGACTACTCACAATTTATATTGGGTTTTCCAACAATCTAAAATCATTCACATGCAATTCTACTCACAAATAACTAGGGTTTTCACAAAAGATCCAATTTTTAACTTATCAATTCATTCAATCCACCATATGTATTCATATCAAAACCCTAGCATGCTTTCTAATAGATGAAACACCACATACAATATTCAAAAAACACAACAAAATAAATTATATCACTCACCTTGTTGAAGAGATCAAACGAAGACAAATTGAAAATAGGAAAGAGCCTCTCCTTTGCAAGAAATCCAAAATCTTTTCTTTAAATCTCCAAGAAAATAAAAACAATAAAACCTTTGAGTTGTACAGTGAAAGACGGCTGCACTCTACCTTTTAAATAGGCTGGAATTAAAAGAATTAGGGTTTTGAACACATTTGAAAAATAATCCTTTTAAAATATAACTTTACATAAATAGGTCCATATACTTGGAAACTTGATAAAACCAATTTAATTGGGTTTTAGAAAATCAAATAAACACTTTATTTCCAGCCAGCACTGTTTGAAAAGTTCAGAAAAACAAATTTGCATTTTCACCCCTCAAATTGACAATTTTGCAAAAAGACCCTCTTTTATCGGAACTTGCAAAATAAACTAAATTCATCAAAACAGAAAGTAAAGTTGTTAACCCTGAGTTGACTAGGCATCATACCCAGCCTAAAAAGTCAAAAATGTGGAGTTTTCACCCTCATTTGGTAATTTTGCACAAAAGTCCTTCTTTTTGTAATATTTGCAAATGAGTCCAATATTTTTTAGAAAAATCTAGAAAAATCACAAATAATCTCAAATATTAAATAACGATTTTCTCCAAAATAATTTTGGCTTTTGAACTTTCCAAGAAAATATTTGCACATGTTTTGCACGTGTAAAAAAGATAAATCTTCAGAAAAATATTTATTAAATCTCCAAAAAATCATTTTAATTCATTATAACTCTTAAAAATAATATTTAAAAAATATAGGGTACTACATTTATAGATATAAAAAAACGTCGTTATATCCCTAGCCGTTTGTGGTGAGATAGATAAACTAGTGTATGTTCTAAAAATTAATTCTAGTGTATGTTTAAAAAATTAATTGTAGTGTATGTTTTAAAATTTAATTATACAAAACAAGTAAAGATAGATAAACTAGTGTATGTTGTAGAAAATATTTTTACAAAATAAATAAAGTTAAATAGAATAATACTATAAACCGGTATATGTTAATAATTCTAAACAAAAAAAAACAAATATTTCAATACAACAACAACAATTAAATTAATAAACTAGTGTATGTTTACCAAATTTATAAAAAAAATCTAAAAAGAAGAAGAACAATAAGTACAACAAAACTCAATCTAATTAAGAGAAATAAATGAGAACAAACAGGGGGGGGGGGGAGTTGAAAACAAAGAAATGCGGAATTTTATGTCCAACTTCATTAACTCCTCCAATTTGTAGTGTTGTTGTTGATTGTTGTTGGATGTTGTTAATGTTGTTGGTGCTGATCCTTACAAGAGAGTAGTTGAATGTTGTTGATTGTTGTTGATTTGTTGAGAGAGATGAGAGATAGTAGAGAGAGTTGAGTGAATTTGTGAAGATGATTAAATTAATGAAATAAGGTTGTCTATATAGAATATGCATTTTTTTGAATTTCCCCAAATACCCTCCCCAAAACAAGCTAGTATAGATCTGTTGGGGAGTATTTTAATAATTACACAAACACAATATTAAAAAAAAAGCTCTGAAAAAAAAACCCGAAAATCCCCAACGGTCGTCCCGCAGGCTGGGCCGGATTTGATTTTTTTGGAGAAATTGGCGGACCGGACCGGACTGCCTAGGTTGGGCGGGTTGGCCCGGTTCAGCCCAAATTTGGGTGGGCCGGGCTAGGTCGAGGACCGAGTAGGCCGGCCCGGCACTAATGCCACCCTTAATGAATAAATTATTTTATGAAGAACTGTGTTTATTTTAATGGATAAAAAATGCCTTTGGTCTTTTGACTTTGGCAGGTAACACAATATTTTAATGGGTAAAAAGTTTATTTTCTTTATCTTGCCCGAAATTTTTAAGTGACACCAATTTATCTGAAATTTGATATATTAATGATAAGGTTCACAGTGAACGGAAGACAGTAGTCACCACACTAATCTCAAAGAAAAAGTCACGTAAGCTATTAAAAAGTTGAACGAGGGGCCCAGGAAACAACTTCCTTACTGGGTCTTCGACAAAAGAATTACAGGCATGAGAAATGAATGGGCACATTCCTCCAAAAAATTTAGTAAAATAGGGTAGGTAATGGATTAGCAAGACCCATTGATAATCATATGATCACTATGCAGCACATAGATAGTCGGCACTAGAAATTCCCTTGACCAACTTGTCATAATTCCACCATCTCTACTATTTTAATGGGAGAGTTGGAATTGTAAACAAACAAATCCTAATTTTGTAACTGAGCAAATCCGTGCAATATACGTCCAAGTTAAATTCAATTAATGGAAACATTTATAGACAAACAAACCCGTGTATTGCCCGTGCATATCTAATTTAATATAAAGGAAGTATTAGATTTAAGACTAGACTACATTAAATTTTTTTACTATTAATAAAAATGTATTTATTAAGACGTGCATCGCACGTGGAAATTACTAGTGGTATTTTAATTTACTATTACTAGTAATTGACACGTTTAGTACACGTCTTAATAAATATAATTTTTTTAATAGTAAAAATTTAGACATAGGAGTTTGAACCTAAGATCTCATTTATAATAGTTTTGCACATGTATATAAATACACATTAGTAGATTTACAAATGACACTAAGGCATTTTTCCATTATAATAATAGAGATGTTTACTTCTTTTGCACATAAACTTTATATGTAATTAATTGAGAGATTCAAATGATATTTGCATTATTTTCTTTTTATGTGAAAAATGTATGGATGTGGGGCCACATCCCCAAAAAAGAAATTTGAGAGAAGAGGCAATATATGAAGAATGTTCACTAATATTTGAGAGGTAACATACGTAATCAACTGTACGAAGAACCGTTTCTAAAAGAAATTTGAGAAGTGCAGGATAGGGTCTGCCTGAGAGACGCTATTTACCGACAAGGTTTTCACATCTCGCATCATCAAAGAATTGGACCTGAGGTTCGACCATTTTGATGGTTTACTGCCAACCCCAAATTGTCTTAGTTGTACGTCACATTTGATACCCTTCAAAACACTCACGAAAGCAAGTCATCTACGAGGGCTTCTAGCTGTCGTTGCAAATGACATCGGCTACTACTTTTTAGTAACCATTACTGATATTATTATTTATATTCTTTTTGCGTAAAAAGGAGGAAATTATCCTCATGTTCTATAATTATTATACAACAAAACAAATTACATCAAAAATTTTCCTGAAAAAGAAAATCGAAAAACAATTACAAAACTAAAACTACAAATTTCACTTGTCCCTCTCCAAAATAAAACTGTAGTAAAATATATTTGCAACATGCTTTCCGATCCCACTAATATCGTGCAACAGAAGTCCCTATCCATCAATAACGACTCATCGATCAATCATCATAGCGATGACTCGTCAATTCACCTCTTGGCGACGACTCACCCGAACACCAGTCTAGCGACGACTCTCCATACTCCATTCGACGACGTTCACTCGTACAACACTCTGGAGAGGACTTGTCTGTTTACTTTTCTAACAATGACTTGCCTATACATCCTTTAGCGTCGACTTGCCCTTTCTTTATCCTGAATCGACATGCACGTTCACTGCCACAGTGGTAGCTTGCCCGTTTACTGCTTCGATGATGATTCGTTTGAACGTCATCTCTTGGACGGCTTGCCCCATTTACCGACAGTTATAAATATCCACACACTACTTTATGCTATTATGCTATGTATTACATATTTTGTAAAGAATTTATGGGTGGATGAGGTTTTGGACAAGCGGCCTCAAGTTCAAGCATAAACAATTTTGAAAAAAAAAAAAATCAAAGCTCGTCCAGAAACAGAAACCAACTTTTCTAACTTGCCGACGTTCAACCAAACTCTTGTAAAACCTTCCAGATGAATACCCTAAATATAGAGGTGAATAGAGAACTGATATGGGTAAAAACAAAACAAAATCGAAACTCTAACACCCCATAAATTTAAATGTATTATTTTGAATTATTAAATAATTTTAATTTAATTTATTGGAATATTTTGACTACTTTTTGAAATTTATTGTTTTGCACGTACAAAACACGTGCAAATATTATGGAATGCAAAATTTAAAATTTTCATGCCAAAAATTATTTCTTATCATTAAATTACAATATTTTTTATTTTTGAATTTATTTTGAATAAAGAGAAATACTTTGAAATTGTTTGGACAAAATGAAACTTTTTAAAGAAATCGTAGCCCATGAAAAGAGCCCAAAATTTAATTTAAAATTTTGAATTTCCTAATTTGGGGCCGGCCAAGTCTAGGGGATTTGAGGATGAGATCAAGGGGCAAATTTTATTTGGTTATATGTGAAAAATATCTAATTGATTTAATAAATAAACTAATTTATAAAACATGTGATCTTTGGGGGCTTATTTGCAAATTTTACTTAAGAAACCCTAATCCCAATCCCGACCTACTTATTGAGGTAGCAAATTTTGGCCTCCCCTATTTTAGATTATTTTTTAGTGAATTTTTGGAGCAAGGAGAAGAAGCTTTTGTTCAAGAAGATGAAGTGCTTTCTAGGTGTTGATTCGAATTCTTCAAGAGGTAAGCGTCTCTATAACTCTCTTGTGTGTTATTTTTTATCTTGAATAATGTATTATCAAGCCAGGGATAGATTTTGTGAATCTATGTTGTATGTTAGCATTAATATGATATTTGCCATGAGATAAATTATTGAGGTGAATAATATGCGATGTTTGATTGATATCCTGAAATGAAAAGTCAATTTTTTTATATATGTTGGACATACATAATTGAGTTTGAATATTATACCATGTTAGGGTATGAAAAGATTGAACTTTTATCCCCAAGAATTGATTGTATGATCATGTATATTGTTGTGGTTGATTACAACTTAATATGGATCTATAAATTCATGTTTGTTTGATCTAAAGATGAAATCTTGAGATTTAATTTATTGCTTTTGTTGAATAAAATTTTTATATTTTGAATCCTAGTTATTATACATGGATTGAAGTGTATTGGAGGCTTAAAGGATCAAGTTTGAAACATGCTAGGGCATCGGTTGGGGTTCAACAATGGGGAAGGGTTTTAGTTGCACTGTGCAAGTGTTGCCTTTCGGTTTGCAAGAAGTAAGGGGCTCGGGTGTGTGTGTATGGTAAGGATTTTTTAGTGCTAGAGTTTGAGAACCCTAGTGCATATATAGATACATATTAATATGTATAATTTAGTAATTTTATGAAGGTTAATTGATTTTTAAGAACAAGTTTTGGATGTGCAAGTTTCAGATTTTATAAAGAAAGTAGTTTCTGAATTTTGATGAATTAGAGTTCAAAATTTTGTATAATTGGATTACAAATTTTGTGACGTGATCTATGTTTATAGATGGAAGGTAAACTTAAATTTTTAGAATATATGTTTTAGTTTTGAGTGGTTTGTTTTCAAGATTGAGAACATATAAATTTCAACTTTTTTCGAAAACAAGTTTTCAGACTTTTTAATGTTTGAGATGCAAATTTGAGTATTGCAAATATTATAATTTGGATGATTAAAACTCTCAATTTTGAGGAGCTAAATGTTTGGTTTTGAACGATGAAATTTCAGAGTTTTCAAGGGGTTATTTTCTGTTTTTAAAAGGCAAAAGTTTCAGTTTTTGGAACTATAAATTTCTGATTTTGAGGGATAAATCACAGAGTTTATGGAGGATTATTGTTTAGTTGCGATCGATAAAAATAAATCCCAAGAAATTGGTTGTGTATTCAAGTATGGAATGAAGTAATTTTAAATTTGAAATAAAGAGTATATTTTTATGATTGAGCCAAATGGAGGTTCTAGATTGAAAGTTGGGATTATTGTGAGAATCCTAGATGGATGCTTGAGGCTTTGAGATGTGAGCACTAGAGACTGAGCAAAACCCTAGGGTACCGGCAGTGGTCATTTTGTTTGTAGGAAATCAGCCAAACTGGCTAGTGTTCCTAGTTTTGGTGAGTGAAGTCCGGTGGGGGTGAGCTAACTCGAGGTGGATGTGGTTACCTATGTTTGAACGTAAGGAAAGGCACTAGATTGGGAGTTGTGACGGGACTGGGGTCTATTTGCGGAATGTATAGAAGTGAGATGGATTTGGTATGTTCACGCAGTACACTTGTACAGTCTGGCAGGATGAGTTCCAGGACATGGGTCTATTTGCAGAATGTACGGTATGTGTAACACCCTCGAATTTTAAATAATGTTTTTGGAATAAATAAATAAATTAAAGTGAATTTTTGGTGATTTAATAAACTTTTTTTGAAATTTACCTTTTTGCACGTGCAAAACACGTGCAAATATTTTCTTGGGAAACACAAGGTTAAAATTTTTAATTGGAAGACCTAATATTTTTTAGTGAAAATTAATTTCAATTTTTTTGGATTTTATAAATCACTATTGGTATTTTTTGCAAATATTGTTAAATAAAGGGTTTTTTTTTTGCAAAAGCGCCACTTGGAGGCAAAATTTTGAAAGTCGGTTTTTTGGGCTGCGATATAAGACCGACCAGATCTGAAAGGATTTGAGATTCAATCTCAACTAAATTGGTTAATTTAATCACCTAATATAATGGATCTATATATGTAAAGATATCTCTTAAAAGAATATCTTGTAATTCTTGTAAAAAAAAACCCTTAAAATAGCATTTCCGGCCCATTATATACAGCCCCCCCCCCCCCCCCCCCCCCCCCCCCCCCCCCCCCCGAGCGTGCTTTGTGAAATCAAAATTTTATTTCCCTTCAATATTTTGTGAATTGGAAGATTGGAACTTGAAGCTTTGCAAAGGAGGAGAAGGCTTTCTTATTATTTTTGTTTCTTCGTTAATCTTCTTTAAACGGTGAGTGATACTTTTATCTCTTGTTAATCTATATTTTGTTGAATATGATGGCTTGTCTAGTAGGATGCATGCTAGAGGATTTTATGTTTGATGTAGTAAATAAATTTGATGGGTGATGTAGCGCCCCGAATTTTCAATATGATATCTCAGAAATACGTGACACAATTTCCAGCATCAACTTCAAATGTAATATTAAACACAGTCCAAAATACCAATAAAATTTTTCTCAAAATAATTTTACAACAATATTTACATAGCACAGTGGAATACATACACTTTGAATTACAAACTTTTTTTCTTTACAACACTTTCTTTTACAAAATCACACAATCCATTACATCACTTTAACTCGCGCAACCAAATCCCAAGCTATAGGTAATCACCTGTAAAATATGAGGCTAGAGATAACTCTAACTCCCAAAACTAAAGGAATCAGCAATAACGGTGGGAGTGACATAAAAACAAACAACATAAATAGAGCATAGATTCATCAACAACAGGAAATAGACAAGAGTAAATGAATTAGGGAATAACCATGAAACACGAAAACATCAAGTGAAACTAGACTAAGTATCAAGTGTAGACAACCGAAAACACATGCATAATACCAAGTCAAGAAAACATCGATGCTACATGCTGACTCTCTAATGCGTACTTGTCAGAGTCTATGCATCCTACTTTACATAGGTCCGGTGCAAGCCCTTAACGTTCTCCACTTTATGGGGTTTAATCCCCCGCTATGCAACTAATCCTACTTCTATGATTACTACGAGATATAGATACACTGTGAGTATTAGCCCATGCCCCGATAATTTCGGAGATCAATCTCTATCCACAGATAATTCCGGAGACTTTCACTCACACCTGGGAATCTTCGAGAATACCCCACACCGCAGGCTATGGCACCTCATCACACGAATACCACATGAGTGTCGCCTCGACCCCGATAATTCTGGAGATCAATCCCATATCACAGGTAATTTCGGAGACTATTTCACTCAAACCTGGATAATTTCGGGGATTATCTCACACCGCGAGCCATACTGAGGTCCATAACCCATGTTCTCATTCATCATATCACCACTAGTGCCTGTCCTTATCATTTAAGTTATTTAATTATTTTACGAATCTCCTAGAGTTGGTGTACCCTACCGGATTTAACTCAACAACTGATCAACTAAAATGCCTTAACAGGCCCAAAACACAAATATCTCAACTGCCGGTATACTAGGTCACACACACACCCTCTCGAGACTCACACCTAATATCCAAACCAATCTGCCATCATAAATTGCTCAATTAAAACAACTTGAAAACATATGTTCAGTAGAAGACAAGGTATAGAATAGTAAGTTATAGATTAAAAAATTAAGAGAATAATTCATTTAAAAGAACATTCAAACATATCAAGATACATCAGCATCAGTCGACTGTAAAAAGTCATCGGTCGACAGTCCAGAACGAAATTTCCAAAACTTCAATTAAAATAATTCTAAGTAGCGCCAGTCGACTGTAAAAAGTCATCGGTCAACTGTCCAGAACGAAATTTCAAGAAAACTAAAAAAAAGCACTGTAGCCAGGTCGCGACGGTCGATTGTAAAATACCACCGGTCAACTGTCGACCTGCAGACTGCAGATTTTCGGTTGTGCACATTTCAACCGATACGGAGTTTTACTTTATAAAAACGGTTTCTACAAAAGCATATTTCTTATATGATCAAATACAACTTGTAGGATATATAATAGTCAATAAAACCAAATCAAAACTACTTGAATTTATAAGAATACCAATTTGTTGATTTCTTTCAATTAAAACATGAACTGTGCATATAATCAAAATAGAGTTTATTAAGAATCAATTATTCATTGAAATAGTTTCGTATTCAGGTTCAAACCATATCAATACCAAAATAGGTCGAGATATAGTCAAATTCTTCGAAAACACAAAAAAACTCAATTTCCTTCAAAACTCACAACATAAGGTATTCATGAAAAATATTGTGCATGTTTATATACCAAAGAAATTCACAATCCATCAATTAAAATAAAACATATTCAGAATTAAAACTTAGGGTTTACGAAATCCAAATGCAAACAAACCCATCACCAAAATCTCAAAATCCCCAATTTGGTTATACCACATCAAACCCCAAATCAATTTCTACCATTTAATTCTCAAGACTTAATATCTTGATTCATTAGCCCTTCTCAGGATTCCTCAAACTCAATCACCATGATTAACTCATGATCATAAATAAATTTAACATTACCATATCAATTGTATTCAACCATTACTCAAGGGTAATAAAAATCTCATCTTTATTTAATCTATACATGAAAATCACCATACTCAATAAAGTCAACATATATCCCTAAAAAATAACCTACCCATAATCCATAATAGGTCGTTCAATATTTTCAAATCATCCACATAAAATTCTACTCATAAATCATTAAGGTTTTCACAAAAATCCAAATTTTGACCATCAATCCAACATCTATATTAATACCCAAACCCTAGCATGATCTCTAGGAGATGAAACACCACATACATCATTCAAGGAACAAAACAAAACCAATATATCACTCACATACAACATACATAAAACAAAATAAAACAAAACATGTCACTCACCTTGTTGAAGAGATCGATCGAAGATGAATAGAAAAATAAGAAAAGCTCCTCCTTCGAAATCCAAAATAATAAGAAATAAGAAATCTCCAGTGTTGTACAGCAAAAGATGGTTGCACAAACCCTAAATAGTCCGGGATTTAAGGTTCTAGGGTTCTAGAAAATATTTGCAAAATACTCCGTTTAAAATATCCCTTCACATAATTAGATCTTTTATTGGAAATTAGTTAAAACCAATTTAATCAAGTTCAAAAATCAAAAAGATCCCCTCCAGAATCAGCCGGCTCTGTAGGAAAACCCAGAAAAACAATTTTGCACTTTCACCCCCTAAAATAGCAAATTTTGCGAAAAGATCCTCTTTTATCAAAACCCGTAAAATAAATCGAATATGTTGAAACAAAAGGTAAACTCGTTATACCTGAATTGACTAGGCATTATATCCAGCCTAAAAATTTGAAAATCTGGGTTTTTCACCCCATTGATAATTTTTGCACAAAAGTCCTTCTTTTTGAAATATTTGCAAATAGATCCAATAATTATCAGAAAAATCTAGAAAAATCAAGAATAATCTCAAATAATAAATAATGAGTTTCCCCAATATAATTTTTGACTTTAACTTTCAAAGACAATATTCGCACGTGTTTTGCACGTGTAAGAGATAAATTTCTAAATGAATATTTATTAAATCACCAAAAATCATTTCAATTCATTTTCTAATCTCCAAAATAGTATTTTAAAAATACGGGATACTACAGGTGAGTGGTAATTCTTTTAGTTGTCATCCATTTATATGATGAATTGATTATATGTTGTGAAATAAGATAATTAATGGAATAGATTGCATGTTGAGAACACATGATATTATAAAGATTGAAAAAGATTTATTATAAGGTGAATCTAAGTGGATGATTAATCAAGCAACATCTTCATGAATGAATTAGAAATCGATGTGTGATCTATCATGTATAGTTGGTAGAATTTTTTTTTTGCACAGATCCCAGGTTTTCTATACCATGCTTGATTGATCATGTATGATTGATGTGGAATGTGTATGAGACTTGTATAATTTGACATCTAGTTGATAAAGATCATTTTTTTTTTCTCGTATGAAAGTTTTTTGACCTATATAACAAATTATATCCTGTGTAACTAGCATGCAAATTAAATGATGGTTTCTTTTATGGATACGGATGAATGATGAACAATTAGTTACTCCCCCCCCCCCCCCCCCCCCTTCACTTTATTCACTATTTTGGCTGAGAATGCGGAGGTTCATGGTTGTTTTGAGTTGGATCTAATGAAAAAAATGAAAGAACTTGAATTTGGTTGCATTGGAATTGGAATATTTGATTAATGAATGATTATTCTTGGATAGATCTCAGTTTTGATGTGTATTTATGTCCATCTTTCAGTACAAGAAGGGATCGGGATTTTATTTACATGTTCAAGTGTTTAGACGAAAAGAGCTTTCTTTACATTTTTATTATTAAATACTGTGATTCGGGATTGAGATTTTTTTGCGAAGTTTATGAAAGGATTTGATTGATGTATAAACTGAAATGGATTTGGCCAAGTATGTGCCTATTACATTGTATATTTTATCACAAGAAAACCATGTATTTATTCACAAATAAACGTATATCAGATTTGAAAAGTTGTGAAATTTTGGCTGTAGCAGACTCGACAAGACAGTCGACCGCAATGATTTGTACTGCGCTTGACGGACGACTGTCATTGTTGAAATGGGTTTCTTTGAATACTAAAATTTGACAGCAGTGAATTATACTGCGCTCGACGGTCGACTGTCATGATTTTTGGGTTTGTTGTTTCTTTGAGCACTGTCAGTTGACCACAGCTGTTTTTACACTGCGTCTGTCGGTCGGCCGACGTGGTTGTGCAAGTGCACACTATTTTTGGCTGAGTTTTCTTTTATTCGAGCGATTGTTCTTCGAATTTTTAAAAGTTAAGTTCTCTGAGTTTTGTCAATAAATGAACTTAAATTTCACCACTTCCAGAGAGTATGTTCTTAACTTCATTAAGTATTTAAATTCTACTTTAGTGGTTTTAAAAGGGTATATGTTTTTGAATTCAAAGAGTATTCTATAACGAATTATCTTCCACTATTTGCTACGGTTTCAATTGAATTAGTTTCAGCTGTATTGGGCAAAATATATGTTTATGGCTGCACGGGGAAGTGCTCGGTTTGACTGTTGTTTATTTTGGTAAATTCCTTTAACTTATTAAATGAATTTGAATGACTATGATTGAAGGTCTTGTGATAACCTTGGATCTTTGAGACTCTAGAGGTTGAGCAGGACCCTAGTATACCGGTAGACGAGATTTTGTGGTTATGGCCAGTTGGGGCCTTGATGTTGTTTAGTTGAGTTAAGTCCAGTAGGGTACACCAACTCTAGGAAACTTGAGCTTAATTAAATGAACTTAATAAATATAAGGACAGGCACTAGAATGGTGATATGATGAAACGAATAGCAAACGTGGGTTATGGACTCCAGAATGATCCGAGGAGTGAGATAATCCCAAGTATTCCGAGACGATTTCTGAAATAGGCAACAGAATGATCCACATGAGTGGATTGGTTTCCAGTATTCCAAGGACGATAACGACACTCATGGAATTTTTGTGCAATGAGGGTTCCAGGATGACCTGTGGAGTGAGGCAATCCTCAGTATTCTGGGACGATGGATGAAATAGGCCACAGAATGATCCACGTGAGTGGGATTGGCCTCCAGTATTCCAAGGGCGAGAACCGATACTTGCAAAATATCTAATTCTCGTAGTAGTCATTGTAGTAGGATAGTTTCATAATGTAACCCCTGTTTTTCGTTTTTCGTATTTTTGGTGTATTTTTCTTCTTTCGTGAGTATTTATACTCTTCTTGTATTTTGGACCATATATTGGAGTTGTTTTCAATATATATTTATTTTTTCTCATTTTTGATCTTCTTGTGATTGACTTTTCTATCCCTCGATTTGTTCTTGATCGTTATTATTGTTTTCGCTCTTTATTTGGTCCTTGTTTTCTTTGTTTTGTTCTTGGGTGCTCGTGGTGTTTTGGTTGCTAATCCTATTGTCTTTTGATCCCTAATTATCTACCAAACAAATTAGCCTATAAATCCTATTCAAATCCTAATTAAACCCAATCTCCTACTACTACTCCTAGACTCTCCACAAGCCAAATACCCACAACCCTAAACTCCACTATATATATACTCTCCCTCTCTCACCCTAAAACCCTAAACCTAACTCTGCCTACACCCTACCCCCAACCTCCTTCTCTATTTTGTGCCGCCACCCACCGACCAACACCCTAGGCCCCCTCTCCCGACCTGCCCTTTTCCGTCGACAGCACACCCTAACCCAAGACCCCCTTAACCGCACACCATCATCTCCCGAGCACCACCTCCACCATCTCTCTCTCCCGTCCTCTCCCCCGTCTACCGGTGTCGACAACAGCGACAGGAGCAACAGCAGTGCCAGCATCGGCCAGCGCTGCTGCCGCTCGTGCTACTCCTGATCTCTCTCTCTGTTGTTTGGGTTTGTGTGTGCACAGAGTTTGCACTTGCGGATTGCTTGGTTAGTGGTTTTTGTTCGTGGGTTTTTTTCATTGTCGGGATCCGTTCCCGTTATTCTTGGGTTTTCATCGTTTTCATCTTTGGTTAAGGCAAGTAACTTGTACTCAATTTCTTTGTATGATATAAGTCATAAATTCTGCTTGTAGTGTAGTTGTGTTCTAGAGACAATTTGTATGTGATGTATGTTTGATGAGTATTGTCTCTATAGTGGTATTGACCATAGTTGCCTCACGACAAAAATTTGACATGAAACAACTTAGGTTTTGACCGTTCTTAATGTGATTATATTTGTGAGATAATTATGAGAATTTGGGTGTTTGTCTGGATCCATGTGATATACTTGTTGTGAACATGCTATATACCCTATTTCATGATGTTTGGACACTTAGTAGACTATATAACATGTTTGTTAGTGTTTGGAACGAATTTCGTATATTGTATGTTGATTTATTGTTAAGAGAAAAATCTGTATTTTGTCAGTGATCAGTTTTGATTGGTATTTTAGACCATATTAAGGTCAGTATCTTAACTTCAGCATTAAACATGATTTTTAGAGAAATCTGTCTTCTTTCCAAATTTTCTGACAGAGATCGATTTCGTTTTCGTATGTGTGAGATATGATTGTTTTACTACCAAGATGTATTATATTTCCAGATTTCGTTTCTTGATAATTTCTATGACTAAACTATTTTGATATTAGTGCTAAGCATATTATATTGATCTGAAATTTTGCACAGTATTTCTATACCTATTTAGGGATTACCCAGAATTTTGATAAATTTTATTGATGAGTTTATATACCATTTCATGCTTATTTATAAAAACTATACTTGCTGGATTTTGCTCGCTATTCTTAAAATATTTGTATTTTCACCCTAATTCCTTTTTCTGTTTGAAACATATTTATGAAATATAAAAGTTAGATTATTTTGTCTATTTTGATCACCCTTTGACGGATCTGGATTTCGTTTTATGGTTTGCGAGATATTACAGTTTTCGTATAGCAGTGTAGAGAATTCCAGATTTACCAAACTATCGTTTCTTGATGTTTTCTGACTTTTGTTGGTTAAACTAATCTTATTGGAAAATTTTGAAACTTTATATTCCGATATTAGACATATAGGGGAATACCCCAGAATTTTTCTGGATTTATTTGAGGTGTTTTGATGCAGCTTTCCTGACTGTGAATTCGATTTGCTGATTTCTGGCTGAACATATTTTCTGGTTTCAAATCAGTTTTGAGTTATGTTATTCTGAAACACTATATGACTCATATGTATTCGCTGGATTTGGTTGGAAGTCTATTTTCCAGATTCTCTGACGGATCTAGGTTTTGATATTTGTGGTAAGGAGAATCACTATTTTAGTACTGTACTGTCGTGCTATCCTGAATAAGGAAGTACCCTATTTTGTACTGTTATGTGACTATCTTACCATCTGTACATGCTTATCGGTTATTCTAAACTTGTGGGTTGACATATCATGCTGATTTACTTTGTTTCATGCACATACACATCTGTCTGATAATAATTATAAAATGATCAAGCTGGAGTTTATGGGAAAGATCTAGTAGTGGGAAAGCATAAAAATGTGTACTTAGAAGGGAGCCCGTGTTTCCCATATGATTATCTGTGATCTGTTATTCTGTACCCTGTCTACATTACATCCTATAGGAAGGTGTAGGGAAGAAGAGAACCACCAGGTTCTATCTGTCTGTCTGGATTTTGCATCTGAAATCTATCTGTCTGAACCCTAAGTATACAGCCCTATATGATCCCCTACGAAAACTACAAACGTAACTGTTTTTAATGTAGCAACTATGTGATAAAAGGATGGCACATGAAGTGCTACATAGTTAGTAATTAATACAAGACTTATAAGAATCTGAATCTGTATCTGACATCTGTATCTGTTATCTGAATCTGTTATCTGTATCTGCTATCTGATTACCTGATTATCTGATTATCTGTTATCAGTCTATTACTATCATTTGATACTATTATTTGACACTATCCGTATATCTGTCTGTATGCTATTTGACTTTTGACACTTGACACATGTTAGTATACCATGCTTGTTGATTCTGTTATACCATGCTATATCTGTTCTGCTATTATTTTAGTAGTGTAGTTTTCCATGTACTTGTATCCTGCATTACAAGCGGCCCGTAACTTGTATTGATGGGTACTTGTTTTCTTTTTCCTTCTCCTGCAATTTATTGATTGCAGATCAGGATGGTCGTTTGCCCGATGGTATTGGAGAAATGAAATATTAGTGCTGGACTTCTTTTTGCAATTATTATTATCTATTGCTTTTGAATGATGTATTTGAGGACTTGAATTTTATTTGTATTTGGGCAATGTGACCAAGGATATTAACTTGTTCGGATCTGTTTATTTGAGACTATTATAATAATGGATTTCAATTAATTTCTGTTGGCACTTTGTTTTGTTTTGAGATATATGTCTGTGTGAGGATGATTCTTTTAGCTTCTGACTCTGATTATTTTGAGATTTGTTGTAAAGATTCTGAACAGCTTATGGATGATGCAAGTCATTCGCTGGGTTGAGTCGCGTATCCGTATTCCGTATTCTTTTTGGGAAGCGAGGCGTAACACATAACGTGGCATCGAACCCTATAAAGTGGAGAACGATAAGGGCTTGCACTGGATCTATGTAGATCGAGGAGAATAGATTCGACAAGTGTGCATTAGTTTTCATCATATGCATTTGTGATTCCCTTGACTTGATTTATGCTTATTTTCTGTTTTCTACACTTGACACTTAGCCTAGTTCACTTGATGATTTATGTTTCTTTTATTGATATTTTCATATTTCATTTGTTATTACCATGTTAATATGTCGACTATGATTTTTTTTTATGCTTCATTTAAGTTTTATTTCTTTGAATATCACTCACACCGTTATGGCTGACCCGTGTAGTTTTGGGGATTAGAGTTATCTCTAGCCTCATATTTCACAGGTAGGTACTATTAGCATGGAGTCGGGAGCATGTGGTAGAATGTTTTATGTTATCATATATGTTTTAAAAAGATGCATAAACAAGAA
Source organism: Hemerocallis citrina (assembly GCA_017893485.1). Classification (NCBI taxonomy): domain Eukaryota; kingdom Viridiplantae; phylum Streptophyta; class Magnoliopsida; order Asparagales; family Asphodelaceae; genus Hemerocallis; species Hemerocallis citrina. The sequence goes on along the minus strand of CM030363.1, from coordinate 130,682,227 downwards.
ACTGTGTTGTAAAATAAATTGTAATTCAAGGTGTTAATTTCCGCTGTGCTTTGTAAAAGAAATGATGTAATAAAAGTTTTAAATTTTCCTGTATTTGTACTGTGTTTATAATTACAACTGAGGTAGATGCTAGGAATTTTTCCAGGTATTTCTAATTTATTTATTGGAAATTTGGGGCACTACAGAGTTGGTATCAGAGCACGCTTCAATAGTAATGTTAAACGGTATTGGAAATAAACCTAGGTGGACACTAGAGCGTGAGTACCTAGGTGTGGACATTAGAGTGTGGGTATTACATATGAAATTAAAACAAGATGAAATGGTTTGAACATGATTGAAATTTTTGCAATAGGGTATTGGTGCGAATGTGATGTGTGTTGTGATGCTCTAACATTTTCCCGCATTTTGTAGTATTCAGTATAATGGTAGGACCCAGGACCAGGATTGGTGGGAATGGTGATGAGGTTGAAGATTCCCACGGGGCCCGTCTTGATCTAGAGACGGAGATTGACAGAGTGTATCAAACTTTGAATGCATTCATGGCAGCTAGCACGACCCGGAACCAAGGAGTAGGGCCAGTACCCATTAATGTAGATCTAATCAAGCAGGTGAAGTCTTTCACGCGGATGAAGCCGCTAGTTATTTAGGTTCAAGCTAATCCAAATAAGGCCAATGATTGCATCAGGCAGATGGAAGTAGTCTTCAAAGTTTTGGAAACCCCTGTAGCCAACAAGGTAAAATTGGCTACAATGCAGCTGGAGAAAGATGCTAGTGCCTGGTGGCAGTCGATGAAAAGGACGTTTAGTGAAGAGCAGGTGACTTGGGAAGCTTTTCTTGAGGAATTCAGGGATCACTATTTTCCCCTGGACATTCAAAAGAAGAAGGCGATGGAATTCTTGAATCTGCAGCAAGGCAACATGACAGTGCGTGAATATGAGACTAAGTTTGCCCAGTTGTCAAGGTATGTGCCGAAGCTAGTGGTTGATGAAGCAAAGAAGGCCAAGAAATTGGAGCAGGGCTTGAGGCCAAATTTGAGATCTCGGATGATACCGTTGGGCATCAGGAGGTTCGATAAGTTGGTCAAGAGAGCAGCCGTGACGGAGGAAGATATGGATTAGTTCCAGAAGAAGCAGGAAACTTGGAACAGGAACAAAAGGCCAGCAACAAACTAGAGTGGGAGGAAGTTTTCGATGAAGTAGGGCAGGTTCAGTAGGCCTGAGCAAAAGGCACCTGCTGCTTAAGGGATGACTTGTTATTATTGTGGTGAGGCAAGTCACTACAAGTCGGCATGTACCAAGTTGGGAAAGCGGACTTGCTTCCAGTGTGGATGAGAGGGGCATACTAAGCCGTTCTGCCCACAGCTTAAGAAGGATGGTGCGTAATGGAGCAAATTCCAGAGGCAGGGGCGAGTGTTCGCATTGACTGAGGCGGATGCGGGTAATTCAGAAGATGTGATTCAGGGTATGCAAGAATTTTAATTCATTTATTTGATTTATTAAATAAAACTTTGTTTAAGAACAAAATGGAGTTTTGAGTATCATTCTTCATGTAATAGGATTTGATTTGGAAAATGGAATAAAAGCAAAAGTTTTATTTGATACTGGTTCTTCGCATACATTTGTGTCACCCAATTTTGCTAAAGCTTTAGGTGTGGAACCTAAGATATTTTCAGGTAGAGTTTTGTTAGTAGCAACACCATCGGAAGAGGAATTGATTGCTGATCGGTATTACGAAGGTTGTGATATCGAGATTGGCAGGAGGCTTTTTGGTATTGATCTCATCGAACTGCAAGTTTTGGGAGTAGATGTCATGCCCTGCTTCCCAAAAAAGAATACGGAATACGGATATGTGACTAAGTCCAGCGAATGATTTTTGTCATCCATAAGCTATCAGGATCTGCACAACATTTCACAGGAATAATCAGAGTAGGAAGTAAGAGAAGTCAACCATGCATGCATAAATAAATCAATATACTAACAAGAATTTACTTGAAACCAAATTTAATAATCTTAAATAAACCATATCTGAACAAGTTAATAATTCTGGGTCACACTGCCCAATACAAAATTCATGTAGCAAATACATTTATTCAAGAATAGCAGGAAAGTAAATATAGCAAAACTCCAGCAACAAGAACCTCAGGTCACCTACACCATCTGGCAGCTGATCTCCAAAATCTGCAATTTAATAAATTGCAGGAAGAGGGAAAAGAAAACAAAACGCCCGTCAATTCAAGTTATAGGCCGCTTGTAGTGCTAGTACAAGTACATGGAAAAGATAAAAAAAATAGCATGGAATAGACATGATAATAAAATAGAACAACTAGCATGAATAATGAACAGAATCAAGTATCATAATGTGATAACAGGGTACAGGTAACATGTATCAGGTGTTATGCAAGCAGGTAAACAGGTATACAGATGAACAGGTAAATAGGTATATAGGTATACAGGTAAATCGGTGAACAGGTATACAGGTACAGGTAAGCATGTAATAGGTATCATGTTATGTCAAGTCTTGCATTATTACTATCTAGGTAGCACTTCAAGCGTTCCAGTTTTTACCACATGGTTGCTACATTCAAACAAGTTATGTTTAGATTTCTTAGTGGATTCCATAGGGCCGGGTACTTAGGGATCAGGAAAACAGGAACAGGAACAGGTAGAACCTATTGGTTCTCTTCCGAGTACACCTTCCTATAGGAAAGTGTGTAGTCAGGTAATCAGGTAAACAGGTACAGTAGAATCTACTGGTCCTCTTCTGAGTACACCTTCCTATAAGGAAGTGTGCAGTTGGGTAATCAGGTAAACAGGATCGTGTATCATGTAGTCATGAACACATAACAGGTGGGAAATATGAGCCACCTTCTAAGTACACATTTCTATATTTTCCACTACTAGATCTTTCCCTTAACCCCAGCTTGGTTATTTGTTATTATTATCAAACATGCTTGTATGTGACACAAAACAGAGAAAAAATAATTTGGCATAAACAAGTAACAGGTTCAGGTTGAAAGATAAACATGTACAGATGAAAGACAACTCGTAAAAGGATAGAACAACGAAAATTCTAGTTCAGGTAGCAAGACAATACTGCACTAAATCTGGAATTCCCGTTGCTGCAAACGTGTAAATCTGGATTCGTCGAAAAATCTGGAAAATAGACTCTCGACCGAATCTAGTAAATATATATAAGTCATATGGTATTTCACAACAACAGGACTCAAAACAGATTTGTATCCAGAAAATGTGTTCAGCCAGAAATCAAAAGTTTCCATTCAAGGACAAGAAAACAGCATAAAAATCACTAATTAAATCCAAGAAAAAATCTGGGGTATTCCCTAGTACGTTTAGTAACAGAAAATAAAGTTTCATAATTTTCCAACATAGATAGAATAGTTAGGTAAAATCAAAAAGTAGCAAGATACAGTAGTTTTGTGAATCTGGAATCATAAACACAGCAGTACTAAAACAAAAATATCTCACAAAATATAAATTGAAATCCAGATCCGTCAAAAAGGTGATAAAATAGATACAGTAGGCTACAATTCATATTCACAAAGTTTTTATAGACAGCAAATAGAATCAGGTTGAAATTAAGGTTCTTTACTGAACAGCAAGAAAATTCTGTAAGTATAGTAGTTGTTTGCAAGCGTAGAATAGTATATAAAATTTATCAAGTAAATCCACAAAAATTAATGGTTAATCCCAATCAAGTCTAGATATACTCAGCAAAATATTATCTTTAACATCAGTAGAAAAATAATTTACCATCCAGAATTCATATAAAACATAATCTAGAATTTTAAACACATCTGTAGTAGAATAGCCATAACTTGAAACTCATAAATCGAAACTGAGATCTGTCAGAAAATCTGGAAAGTGGAAAGAATTCTCTGTAATTAATATTCACAAATAATTTTCATATACTGACCTTAATAGGGTTTAAAATACTGATAAAAAACGGGGTAACAACAAGGACAGAATTGTTCTTCATGCACAAAATCAACTAGTTCATATGAAACTCATCCAAAACATAACCAAACATGAAGTATGGTGTAATAGATGTCCTAGCAACATGGTATAGAGTATTTTACAAGTCTACAACAAGTATACTACAACTAACATAACCGAGCACACGACATCATACGAACAATATGGATGCATACAACAAGAAGTGGTCATCCCTAAGTTATTTCATGTCATGTGTGTAATGAGACAACTACGGGCGGGTCAACACAATAGAGACAAGATATATCTGGAGTTTTGCACAAGGATTGTCTCTAGAACACAACTACACTACAGGCGGTATTTAGTACTTGTATTACACATAGAAAAGAAAACAAGTTACTTGCCTTATAGCCGACGACGAAAACAAAGCAAGTTTAGAATAATAGGAACGGATCCAGAGCACTAACTCAACGAACGAACGACGAACCCAAACACGACTCACGACGAACTACGAACCACACGAACATATGAACACCCAATGAATAATCACGAACACACTAACACGTGCAACTCTCGTGCACATGCAACATGGAGAGAGCGAGAGAGACGGCGGACAGTGGGGTTGGTAGCGGCGCGATGTCAGAGGGACACAACACCAAGAGTGCTTTGTCGTTGCTGGCGTCGCTGAAGGCGATAGACAGGGAGCTTAGGGGCACACTATAGATGTAGGTGGTGCAACGGCCGACTGGAGAGCTCGCGATGCTGCTGCTGCCAGGTGTTGCAGGCAGGAGAGAAGAAGGGAAGGAGGTAGGGGATGAGGGCACGGGGCGAGATGGTCGGGAGAGAGAGAGAGAGCGGGAGAGTAGGGAGATGCAGGGGGGTGGCCGAATGGGGAGGCTAGGGTTGGGTATATATATAGGTGGGTAGAAAAATAAATAGTCATATAGAATTCATATTCACAAAAATTAGGTGTTAATCCCAAATAAGTCTAGTTAAAATCAGCAAAATATTGGATCAAAATATTATCTTTAACATCAGTAGAAAAATAAACAGTCATACAGAATTCATATAAAACTGGATCTGGAATTTTAAACACATTTGTGGTAAAATAGTCATAACTTGAAACTCATAAATCGAAACTGAGATCTGTCAGAAAATATGAAAAGTAGACAGAATTCTCTATAATTCATATTCACAAAATATTTTCATTTACTGACCTTATGAAACTCATCCAAAACATAACAAAACATGAAATAAGGTATACTATATGTCCAAAAAACATGGTATAGGGTGTCTACAACAAGTATATTACAACAAACACAACCAAGCACACGATATCATACAAACAACATGCATGCATACAACAAGAAGTGGTCATCCCTAGGTTATTTCATGTCGGGGGTGTCATGTGACAACTACGGGCAGGTCAACACAATAGAGATAAGATATAACAGGGGTTTACACACAAGAATTGTCTCTAGAACACAACTACACTATAGGCGGTATTTAGTACTTGTATTACACAAAGTAAAGAATACAAGTTACTTGCCTTAGAGACGACGACGGAAACGAAGCAAGAGCAGGAATAATGGGAACGAATTCCCGGGCAACGAACTCAAACACGAACAAATCACGAACCAAAATAACGAGCACACGAACACCATGAAACCAAACACGCACACAAAGAGAGAGCGGGGGATGGACGGCGTGACGAAGGGACACCAGGGCTGAGGCACGGGCTGTCGCTGCACTGGTTGCGTGACAGGAGGGTGATGGCACTGCTGCGGCACGACAGGGAGGAGAGGGATGGCTTGGAGGCACTAGGGAGGAGCACAGGGAGATGGGGACGTTGGCTGCATCACTGCAGGAGAAGGGCGTCCAGGTGAACGGGCTGATGTTGGCTGTCGAGGTGAGAAGACAGCACAGGGGGTGGTGCGGCTGTCAGCCATGTTGCTGTTGGCCTCGGAAAGAGGAGGAGGCCAAGGGGGCACGACTGCTGGTTGAGGTGTAGCCGCTGGCTACTACAGGCGAGGGGTTGAAGGCGAGGTCGCAGGGGAAGAGATTGGGAGAGGTTGATAGCATAAGCGTGGGATTGGTTGAAGAAGATGGGAAGTCAGGGCGGCTAGGGTTAATGCACAGGATGGGTTGAAGTATATTTATAGGCAGTTGTAAAGGGTGTTAGGGTTTAGGCTGACGGGTTGGGCTCATGGTGCAAATAGGTGGAGTTAGGTGATAAACGGGTATAGGGTCAAAGGTAACAGAATTTGGGTTAGGTGTGTATGAGTGGGTTTAGGGTTTGGGTATATTGTTAATGGGTATTGGGGTTTTAAATTCCATTAAGGAAATAAAATTGGTTTGGGTTTTGGGAAAATAACATAGCCAATAAAAATATATAATTAGGATTTTATAGAAATAATAATAATAATAATAATAATAATAACAATAACAATAACAATAATAATAATAATTGTATTAAAATAACAGTAATAATAATAATAATACTGATAAAAATAATAAAAATTAGAAAAATGATAAAAGATAATAATAGTAATAATAATAACAGTAATAGTAACAATAATAGAGATCAAAGTAATAATATCAATAATAAGATTTGTATAAAAATCAAATAAAATTATTGATCGAAAATAGAAGACAATAGGAGGTGGTTTATAGGGTTTGGGTACAATATGGGTCAAATAGGAGGACAATTTTCAGCCCAACAAGATAAAAGACAAATTCATGCAATAAAATTTGAATTAGGAAAAGGAGTAAGATTCAAATAATCAAACAGAAATCAAGGATAAATCATGAATAATATTAGAGTTGATATTATTCGATACAATAAAGAAACAAAAATTAAATGTTATAGAATTACAAAAGAGATTACAATGGAGATCAATAATAAAAGGAAAAAAATGAAAACGAATGTTACAATCCTACCCACCTTACAATAAAATTTTGTCCTCGAAATTTATTCAGGTGGCAATAGGATAACCGCAAAGAAAAAGAAAAGGAATCACACAAAAAGGTGGGGAAACTTCTTCTGGATCTCATTCTCAAGCTCCCAAGTCGACTCACCCGGCGAGTGAGGATTCCAAGCAACCCGGACCAACCTGATGACCTTATTCTTCAAAATCTTCTCCTATCGGTCCAAGATCGAAACCAGACGGATCTCACAGGACAAATCTGGCCGAAGAGACAATTCTGAGTAGTCGATGACATGACTATCATCTTTAACATACTTCCTGAGTTGGGAGACATGATAGACATCATGCACTCCAGATAGAGCCGGCGGTAACGCAATTTTATAGGCCACCTTGCCTACTCGCTCCATAACATCAAATGGCCCAATGAATCTAGAGCTTAGCTTGCCCCCGCCTCCAAACCGGATAACTCCCTTTCATGGTGATACTTTGAGGAACACATGATCACCCACTTCGAACTTTAATGGTCTCCTGTGAACATCTGCCCATTTTCTCTGTCTATCTTGAGCTGCATGTAGGTGTTTCCTGATCTGGCCACTGCATCAACAGTCCTCGTGATCATCTCATGCCCCAAAAGCTTCCTCTCACCAATGTCATCCCAGCACACTAGCGATCTACACTTCCGACCATACAAGGCTTCATACGGAGCTGCCTTAAGACTTGCTTGGTAGCTATTATTGTACAAAAACTCCATCAAGTGTAGATGATCCTCCCAAGATCCTCCAAACTGCTGAACACAGAATCTCAACATATCTTCTAATGTCTGAATGGTCCTTTCCGATTGCCCAGCTGTTTGTGAATGGAACGCAGTACTATAGTTCAGCTTGCTCCCAAGACTGCCTTGAAGACTCTTCCAGAACTGCGATCGGAATCTAGTGTCTCTGTCTGATACAATGCTGACAAGGACCCTATGCAATCTAATAATCTCCTGTATGTACTTCTCTGCAAGGCTCTCTGTACACTGGCCCACTCTGAAGGGAATAAAATGAGCACTCTTCACCAAGCGATCCATAATTACCCAAATGAACATTGTGACCCTTGGGACTTCTTGGTAAGGTAGTCACAAAGTCCATGGTAATGTTCTCCCATTTCCACTCCAGAATAGGAAGAGGTTGAAGAAGCTCAGCAGTCCTCTGATGTTCTGCCTTCACCTGCTGGCAGATCAAACACTGCGACACATACCTCGCCATGGCTCTCTTCATACCATGCCACCAAAAGTGCAATTTCAGATCCCGATACATCTTGTACCACCGGGATGGATAGAATACGGCAAACAGTAAGCTTCTTCGAGCAACTTCTGCCTGACTTCCCTCTTCGGAACACATAGACGGGTCCCAAAGAGGAGAGATCCATCCTCATGAATAACCATGTCAGTCCTCGAACCTGCTTCAACTTCAGCTCGAAACTCCTGCAACTGCTCATCACCTAACTGTGCTTCTTTAATCTGTTCCACCAACGACGACTGTAACTGAAGCATCATACAGCTCTGCTCGGTACCAGGAAAAATCAATTCCAACTCCAATCTTCTCATCTCTTCGAAAAGCTCCTCCTGCTCAGTAAGAACCATAGCAGTCGGTCTTCTGCTCAGAGCATCAAGTACTAAGTTGATCTTACCCGGATGGTATTACAAATTAATATCGAAATATACCATCAGTTCCAGCCATCGTCTCTACCTCATATTCAGCTCTTTCTGAGTAAACACATACTTGAGACTTTTGTGGTCAGTGAAAATCTCCACTTGATCTCCAAGTAGGTAGAGTGCCTCCAAAGCTTCAGGGCAAAAATCACAGTAGCGAGATCCAAGTCATGTGTAGGATAATTCTTCTCATGCGGCCTCAATTGCTTAGAAGCATAGGCGACAACCTTGCCTCGTTGCATCAGAACAGCACCCAAACCTTTGCCTGAGGCATCACAATGAATTATGAAACCTTCTGAACCATCCGGTATCGTCAACATAGCTGCTGATATAAACCGATCTTTCAGCTCAGTAAAGGCTCCATTACAGGACTCATCCCACACGAATTTCTACTTTTTCCTAGTCAACTTGGTCAACGGCCTGACAATCTTCGAGAAATCCCGGACAAACTTCCTGTAGTAACCTGCTAGCCCAAGGAAACTACGAACTTCAGATACAGATTTTGGCATCGGCCAATCCTTAACTACAGAGATCTTAGACGGATCGACAGAAACTCCATCACCAGAGATAATATGCCCCAGGAAGGCAACCCGGTCCAACCAAAACTCACACTTTCTAAGTTTCCCATACAACTGATGTTCTCTCAACATCTGCAAGACAACTCGCAAGTGCTCAGCATGCTCATCATGACTTTGAGAATAGATGAGGATATTGTCGATGAACACCACAACGAGCTTGTCCAACAAGGGAGCATTCGTAACCCCGATTCATTAAGCTCATGAACACGGATGGAGCATTCGTAACCCCGAAAGGCATCACCAATAACTCACAGTGACCATATCGAGTGCGGAAGCCAGTCTTCTGTACATCATCAGCCTTCACCTTGACCTGATGGTACCAAGAACGAAGATCCAACTTCGAGAACACGGAAGCACCTTCCAATTAATTGAACAAGTCATCAATTCTCGGCAACGGATACCTGTTCTTCACTGTGACATTGTTCAGCTCATGGTAGTCGATGCACAACCTGCGACTACCATCCTTCTTGTTGACGAACAGTACAAGAGCTCCCTAAGGAGAGACACTCGGCCTGATAAAACCCTTATTCAGTAACTCTTGAATCTGCTCCTTCAACTCCGCCAACTCAACTGGCGCCATCCGGTATGAGATCTTAGAAATAGGAGCTGTACCCGGTTGGACATCAGTCCCGAACACAACTTCTTGGTTTGGCGGTAGCCCTAGCAAATCATCCGGAAACACATCAAGAAACTTTCGCACAATCAAAGGTGCGACAACGCCGTCAGCATCCACTTTTTGCATTACTCTAGTTTCAAGACTCACTGACTTCTCAACATGGCCAAACGGCATTTCACCAGCGTGGAATTCAAATTCCTAATGGTCTGGTATTTGGAACACCACCTTTTTCTTATGGTAGTCGATCATAGCATGAGTAATACCGAGCCAGTCCATGACCAAGATCACTTTAAAACCTGAATTGCTTATGACAATAAGGTCTGCTACAAAATCGACCCTTCCAATAACCAAAAGGCTCTGCTCACAGATCTGAGAGCACACAATGGTACCTCCACCTGTAGTGATGTTCCAAGCTGCTGACATCTCACTACAGACCAAACTTTGCAAGCCGACAAAGCGGGAGGAAATAAAAGAATGTGTTACCCCGGAATCAAAGAGGACATAGGCGGAAAAGAAGTGAACAAGAATAATGTCTACTGTTACCGCTGATTCTGGTGTGGGGGTAAACAGATGAGATTTGTGAGTTCGCGGAAACACCTGAATAGCGGATCCAAGCCTTCTGATTCCTGCCGCTACCTGCAAGGGAGTGCGATACACTGGGGTTGATTCCGGCGACACACCCTCCGACGCTCTTGTCAGTAACCAGTGATGATTAAGAAAGAGCTTAAGGTGGAAAAAGAGTGATTACCTGGTCACAGTGGTAGGGGGGAGGTATTTATAGTCGCCATGGGAGTGATTAGGGAGCTGATTTCCTGTGTAACTGTCAGGAGTAAAATCCTCCCAATCTGTTTAGGAAACTGACCCCTGATTCCCAGTGAGAGCAAATCAGGCCCGTTAAATTGGTCAAATCAGTGGCCCTGATTTTCCTCTTACTGATCTGGGTTTGTTTTGGGTCGGGACCCGTACCCAGTTGGAGTGGATCCGTCTGTGGGGTGTTGGATCTGTGAGAAGGAGACCCAGTACCCGTTTCGGACCCATTTGTATGTGAAATTACCATTTTACCCATGAGCTTCAAGATTCGTGCCCAATCTGGACGATTCCGATTTAACTCTATTTTTAGCCATATCACGAGCCCCCCACTCCTAAAGACTGAGTGTGATCAGCCTTTGAGGAGTAGTTTAACTGTTTTCGTGGCTAGTGGAGTTGTATCGGAGTCTGAATGGAGGATTTTGAATCTCGAAGGGGGTAGTGAGGTAATTTTTTGAAGCCATATGTTGTTCTGAAGCCTTGTTTGAAATTTCGGCGGTTTTTATCTATTTTCTCGGATTATTTATTTAATTTTGCGAGGTGTTAACCAATCGTTCGGGGGCCTCAACAGTACTTTCTAGGCAATAATTGTTCGTTCAGGGGCTCAAAAATATCCCCCCTAATTTTTAATTATTTTCTAGAATTTTTAGTTAATTTTCCCGAATTTTTAGCAATTTTTCGCAATTTTTAAATAAATAAAACGGTTTAAATAAATAAAAATTAATTTTTAAATACCGATTTATGGCGTGGCGCAATCTGGACCCTTGATCAGTGCCGAGCGCAATTTTCTAGACGATCAGACGATTCCTATTCCTCGGCAGGTAGTTTCTTCATTAACGAGGGTCGGCTCCTCGGTTCCTCGGCTCGGCAGGTAGTTTCTTCATTAACGAGGGTCGGCTCCTCGGTTCCTCGGCTCGTCAGCTCGGCTCCTCGGCTCGGAGTCATCCGAGGTACGTGGCATCATCTGGGCCGTCCATCTCAGCTTGGACCCCCAAAAAACGCTATCTTGTCGTTTAGTGGACGTGGCGAGATCTGAGCCGTCCATCATGACGAGCACGCTTTTCGACAAGATCCAACGGCTGATATGGGTCAGCGTGTTTTTTCTCCATATATGAGGGTCAGTTCCTCGTCCTCTCGGCTCGGCCGGCCTTTTCGCCATATACGAGGGTCGGTTCCTCGTCCCCTCGGCTCGGCAGGCTCTTTCGCCGTATAAGAGGGTCGGTTCCTCGTCCACTCGGCTCGGCAGGTCGGCACACGTAGGTCGGAGTCTACTGAGGTACGTGGCGAGATCTGGGCCGTCCGTCATGACGAGCGCGCTCTTTGACAAGATCTGACGGCTGAGATGGGTCGGCGAATTTTTTCGCCATATACGAGGGTCGATTCCTCGTCTCCTCGGCTCGTCCCCTCGGTTCGGAAGGTCGAGGCACCAATGGTTCGGGATCAGCCGAAGTACATGGCGCGATCCTGGGCGTCCATCTCAGCGCAGATCCCCAAAAAACATTATCTTGTCGTTTAGTGGACGTGGCGAAATCTGAGCCGTCCATCATGTCGAACGCGCTTTTTGACAAGATCTGATGGCTGAGGATGGTCGGCACGTTTTTTCGCCATATACGAGGGTCGGTTCCTCGTCCCCTCAGCTCGGCAAGATGTTTCACCATATACGAGGGTCGGTTCCTCGTCCCCTCGGCTCGGAAGCTTGGTGCTGTCAGTCGAGGCATGGAGTTGGACGTTTTGGAGAATGTCGGCCTTGATGGGTCGTGACCTTCTAGCCCAGTTGCTCGGCTGCTTGGCCAAGCTGTTCGGTAGCTCGGTTAGGCGGGCCGGTGGCAGGCAGTCCGGAAGGTACACGTGGTCGAATCTGGAGCATCCATCATCGCGCGAATCATGAGGACGGGGTTCAGATCACGAGAAAATGTTATCTTGTCATTTTGTGGGCGTGGCGCAATCTGAACCGTCCATTGAGTTTTGACACGAATTTTGGAGAGATCCGACGGTGATTTCGCCTCGGAAGGATTTTTCTCCTTATACGAGGGTCGGTTCCTCGTCCTCTCGGCTCAGAAGCTCGGTGCGTTGGCCGAGGTATGGAGACTTAGTAGCTTGGAGCTGTTCTTGAAGAGACTCAGTGGCTCGGTTGCCCAGTCAAGCTGTTCGATAGCTTGGTTAAGCACACCGGTGGCCGAGTCGTGGACTTGGTGATTTGAGGATTCCCTATTGTTGAAACTGAAACGTCGTAACGCTCCGCTTTGACGTTTTGGCTTCTTAATGGGCTTTTTAGATTCCCAAGGTGGCCCAAATGTCGCTTTTGGGGTTATATAAGTTCACTCCCCCACCCCCAAGCTCATTTCTCACTTTTACTCAAAAGATTTCACTTTTACTCTCTGCTCTCTGCTAGTGGCGATCTTTGCTCCAAGGCGGTTGCGCTAGCTGTCGCGTGGGCCAGGCGATTTCCGGCGAGTTCATTCCGACCGTGAACATCACTTCAAAGGTCAGTCTACTAGCCTTAGCTTTTTTTAGAGATGTCAAGAGTGAACTCGGGGAGTGAGGCCTCCTCCTCGGGCAATGATGGCGCCGAGGAGAGGAGGAAGGCGGAGATTCGAAGGAAGGGGAAACAGGTCGCCGAGCCGGCTGCGGCCGAGGCGAGGAAGGGGAAGAAGAAGAGGAAGGTGGCCACTCAATCTCCTGTGGTCGAGGTGATCGTGGAGAACCCGAAGCAGGCCCCCGAGATGGGATGATACCCTTCTGTATTGTTCGGGCATTCGGGGGTTAGGCAGTACGAAGGCGATCTTTTGAAGAAAGCGATCTTCGGGCAATCGGAAGTTTACGAGGAACCCAATCCGGCACTTCCCACCGAGGCAGACGAGATTGGGTCGGTGCTATCCGAGAGGGATCTCCTTCGGATCAGAAAGGGGTTCGCCATCCCTCCAGAGTACAAGTTAATTGTCCTCGGCGCTGGGATGCGGGCGAATTCCAAACTATCGTCGTCGGATATGTGCATGTTCGACTTCGAATCCCTGAACACCGGACTGCGTTTTCTGCTGCATCCCTTCATTCTCCAAGTCCTCGGATGGTTCTGCTTCGCACCGACCCAATTTATGCCAAACACATGGCATCATGTGAACGCCTTCCTGGTCCAGTGCCGCAACGCTAAAGTCGAGCCGGACCTAACGGTCTTCCGAGGCCTGTATCAAATAAACCGGATGCACAAGACCGAGCATCGGTACTACTTGGGGTCGAGGAAGGGTGTTAGGATCATAGAAAACCCGGACTCAATTAAAGGCTGGAAAGAAAAGTTCTTCATATTGAGGGGGGAACCGATGCTGCAAATTCCGAGCCGGTGGAAACCTGAGGTGCCCAAGTTTGCGAGAGTCGACCCCGTACTGACTGAGGCCGAGGAGGAGGTGGTGAGGAAGATCATGGCCCTCCCCTTGTTGAGTTGGAGGGAGTTGACGGAGGAGGTGCTGTTCGGGTCTGGTCTTAGCCCCATCGACCCGAGTATGCTCCTGACATCTCGTTTATTTTGTTTTTCTTTCAAGTCTTTAGCTCGTCTTACTGACTCAGTTTGTGTTTCGTTTGATGCAGAAGCGATGAAGATAGATTTCAACGCCATGATGGCCGATAGGTCCAAAGTGGCCGGTGGCAGGAAGAGGAAGAGGCCGACCGTGGCTGCCTCGTCAGCTCCGCAGCCCAAGGTTGCTTCGACTACCACTCTGCCTCCTCCAACCACCGAGGCGCCTTCGACGGTGGTTATTGCCGAAGAGCCCTCGGCGCCTGTGGCATCTGTCCCGGTTGGTGGGGCCTTCGATGTCAATGCGGTGCTGTCGCTCAAGGCTCTGCCGTTGACTGGTGCGGCCGAGGAGATCCTGACCGAGCAGCATAAACAGCTGTTCGTGCCGAACTGGCGAGTGAAGAATCACGACGGATTCCTCGGAAACTCGCAGATGTCGGTGCAGGTCGTCAAGCACCTGGCGACCCCGAAGGATAGAGCCGCGCTGAAGGCGGGGACGGTCGGCGACGATACCTACGAAGTGGCTCGGTCGCTCGTATTGGTAAGTTTTTCATTGTGGATTTCTTCAAGTCCATTACTCGGCTTATATTTTGTGCTTATCATTGTCTTCACGGGCCACTTGTCACTTCGGCCATCTCCTTGAGACGTTCGCCAAGCAGGAGAAAGAGCTGAAGGCTGCCAGCGACAAAGACAGGGCAGAGAAGGTCAAGGCGGTTCGGCAACTCGAGGCCGAGCAGAGGCGAGTCGAGGCCTTGGAGGTCCGGGTTGCCGATCTTGTGGCCGACCTGGAAAGAGCCAAGGGGCAGCTTGATGCGGAGTCTTCCAAAGCCGCGAAGGCTATCGAGGAGCTGGCTGCGTCGGTGAAGTCTCTGGCCGATGTGAAGGCGGAGAAAGAGGCCTTGGCCACGCAGATTAGGGCCGAGGTCGAGGCCGAGGCGAAGGAGCACATGGCTACGAACATGGAGATGTCCTATCAGAGGGCGCTCGACCATGTTCAGGACCGTGTCCCCGGCTTCGAGCGGGTCGGCTACAGGCTGTGGCCGGGGTCACCCTCAGGCGGCGAGGAGGAGGGAGGCGAAGGTGACGAGGGGGAAGGCGACGAGGAGGAGGAGGTGGAGGCCAACCCTTCGGTGGCAGACCCCCAGGTCGAAGGGAGAAATGAGGGGCCACCTGGTGGCGCGCCTGTGGTCGAAGCGGCGACGCAGGTGGACCCCTGATCTCCTCGTAATTTTTGTAGTTTTTGTTCTTTTTCAAAAACAATGTAATGCCTTTTGCGGACTGGCCACCGCTTTGATGATGAATGAAAAATATTGTTTTGGATCTAAGTGTTTGGTTTGGTCATGTAGTTCTTCAATGTTGTCCTTTTTTTATTTCAGATCGCCGAGCAAACTCGTATCACCGCGGAGTTGTTTCAGCAGTCCCTGGAGGATCGCCTCGAGGGCGAGGTCCATCTGACGAGGAGAATACTGTACAACGTAGAAAAGAGGAACATCGAGTTGTTGGCCGAGTTGCACCATCTGCGGATAGTCGAGGCCGAACTATCTACGAAGGAGGAAGAGTTGGCCTGGGCTTTGGCCGAGCGAGATGATTTCGCAAGGAGGGTAGAACAGCTGCAAAGGGTAAGGGTCGACAAGAGTATCGAGGTGACCCACTTGCGCCGTGTCATATCTGATAGCACCGAGTATCCTGGTTCGGCGAAGCTTCCTCGGTTCAAGGTAATTGTGAGGGACGACACACTGAAGGACAGGATTGTTGAACTGGAGGAAGAGGTTGCTCGGCTTAAACCTCAGCCGGTGAGGGCTAATGTTCGGAGTACTTCGTGTACTTGCGAAGAGATTGACCGAGGGATTACGTTCTATCAACTCGCGAGCCGGGCCCCTATCATAGGTCAGACAGCAGCCGACGCCCAAAGTGGAGTAGCGGTATCTTCAAGTGGTGCTTCGGTTGGAGCGACTGTCAGGGTTAGCGGCGAGGGGGCGTCTCGATTCGTCGGCCTTGAGATGAGCTCGGAGGTCAAGAAGCGCCGATCCCGGGTATCCCTGAACCGGAGCGTCCCCCTTCCGCGGAGGCTCTAAACGGTCGTATTGTGTTTTTGGGTCTCCGAACTGTCTTTTGTTGTAACCTTTTTGTAAATTTATCCAAGTTATATTAATGAAATTGGAGTTGGCTTGCTTGTTGTAGTGCTGTAATTGCTTTAGCTAGAGTTGGCTTGAAATGAACCGCGAGAAGTGAGTGTTTGCTTCGTCGAGCACCTTGGCCACGAAACTCACGCTTTAGCCGTGGTCCTGACTCTTGCTCGGAACATACCGGTGCGGCTCGGTGCCTCGACAGAGGTGTAACTGTTTCGAGGCTGGGGCCACGTGGCCTGATCTGGACGGTGGATCATGATCAGGGCGCGGATCACGAGAAGGGAGGCGCAAGTTTCAAGAAAACACTATCTTGTCGTTTTGTGGACACGTGGCATGGTCAGGTCCGTTCATCACACTCTAGCACGCATTTTGAGATGATCTAACGGTGACTTCGCCTCGGAAGGATTTTTCGCCATATACGAGGGTCGGTCCCTCGTCCGCTCGGCTCGAGGATTTGAGTGGGCGTAGTCGATCCGAACGATGTAATCCGAATCAGCGTTAGCGTTGCTCGACGGTTGTGGGAGCAGTTCCGAACGGCGATCTACTTCTGGCTCGCCTAAGGGCGAGCCGGGGAAGTAAAATCGAACCGAGTGTTGGACTCCGAACCATCGGTAGATTTGTTCAAAGGTTGTGGGAGCAGTTCCGAACGGCGATCTACTTCTGGCTCGCCTAAGGGCGAGCCAGGGAAGTAAAGTCGAGCCGAGTGTTGGACTCCGAACCATCGGTAGATTTGTTCAATGGTTGTGGGAGCAGTTCCGAACGGCGATCTACTTCTGACTCGCCTAAGGGCGAGCCGGGAAAGTAAAGTCAAACCGAGTGTTGGACTCCGAACCATCGGTAGATTTGTTCAACGGTTGTGGGAGCAGTTCCGAATGGCGATCTACTTCTGGCTCGCCTAAGGGCGAGCCGGGGAAGTAAAGTCGAACCGAGTGTTGGACTCCGAACCATCGGTAGATTTGTTCAACGGTTGTGGGAGCAATTCTGAACGGCGATCTACTTCTGACTCGCCTAAGGGCGAGCCGGGGAAGTAAAGTCGAGCCGAGTGTTGGACTCCGAACCATCGGTAGATTTGTTCAACGGTTGTGGGAGCAGTTCCGAACGGCGATCTACTTCTGGCTCGCCTAAGGTCAAGCCGGGGAAGTAAAGTCGAGCCGAGTGTTGGACTCCGAACCATCGGTGTAGTTCAACGGTTGTGGGAGTAGTTCCGAACGGCGATCTACTTCTGGCTCGCCTAAGAGCTAGCTGGGGAAGTAAAGTCGAGCCGAGTGTTGGACTCCGAACCATCGGTGTAGTTCAACGGTTGTGGGAGCAGTTCCGAACGGCAATCTACTTCTGGCTCGCCTAAGGGCGAGCCGGGGAAGTAAAGTCGAGCCGGACATTGGACTCCGAACCATTGGTTGAAATTAAAGAACAAAAGATAAAGGTGGAGAGATGCAAGCAAATTTATAAGTATGAAAGAGCATTCTTCATTGATAATTGACGGCGAGCCATTTTTACATATAACAACTTAAGAAATGAATTACAAGTTAGAGGAGAGGAATGGTTCGACACCTCGTGATACTCAGAGAGGCGCCGGGGTGCTTTCTTGGTATTTTAGAAGGTGGTCGGCATTCCAGGTCCTCGGAATCTCTCTGCCCTCTAGGTCTTCAAGACGATAAGCTCCGGGCCGAACTACCTTTGTGATCTTGTAGGGTCCTTCCCAATTCAGAGCTAGTTTGCTCTTCTGATTGAGGAGGGAGATGGCTTGCTTTCTGAGGACCAAGTCCCCTTCCTTGAGATCGGTGGGTCGGACTTTCTTGTTGTACGCCAATTCGACCCTCCTCCGGTAGTTCTGTTGGCGTATTGATGCTCTTTCCCTCAGCTCGTCCACCAGGTCTAAGTTCGCCCAGAGGTCTCTGGCATTCTGTTCCTCATTGTAGGTTGCGAGACGAGGAGAGGGTATTCTGACTTCGAGTGGTATTACTGCCTCGGACCCATAGGTGAGGTTGAACAGGGACTCTCCTGTGGGGGTCCGTTTGTTGGTGCGATAGTTCCACAGAACATTGAGGAGTTGGTCGACCCA
The DNA here is from genome assembly GCA_017893485.1 of Hemerocallis citrina. NCBI lineage: Eukaryota > Viridiplantae > Streptophyta > Magnoliopsida > Asparagales > Asphodelaceae > Hemerocallis > Hemerocallis citrina. Next base: position 130,663,960 of record CM030363.1, on the reverse strand, counting down.
TAGGCCTTTGGAACATTTGTCCAATCTCTTCTTGATACCAGAGAGGATTTGCCGGTTAGCGTTCTCCGCCTGTCCGTTCGACTGAGGGTGGGAGACGGAGGAGAAGCGCTGTTGGACGGCAAGGTCTTCGCACAGGGCTCGGAATGCGGCACCGGTGAACTGAGTCACGTTGTCCGTTACGAGGACACGGGGGACGCCGAATCTGTAGATGATGCTCTTCCAAAAGAATTGAAGCACCTTGTTCTCGGTTATAATGGCGAGGGGCTCGGCCTCAATCCACTTCGAGAAGTAGTCGATGGCTACAACCAAGAACTTGAACTGGCCCGGAGCTGGAGGAAAGGCCCTAGTAAATCCATCCCCCACATTGCGAAGGGGATAGGACTTGATAGGGAGGCGATGTTGGCTTGAGGGAGGCGACGAACGTTGGAATGTCTTTGACAAGAGTCACATTGCCGAACGTGTCGCTCGGCATCTTAGAGGAGAGTCGGCCAGAAGTATCCGTAATTCAGAGCTTTCCGAGCCAAAGACCTAGACCCTGATTGTGCTCCGCCGATGCCTTCGTGGTGCTCCTGTAAGGCGTAGTCCGCCTATTCTGGGGAGAGGCACCTCAGGTATGGCCGGCCGTCAATCTGCGAGAAGGAGCGCTTGTACAAGATTCCCTCGATCAAGACGTACCGCTCGGCTCTGGTTCTTACTCGGCGCGCTTCCTTGGGGTCCTCGGGGAGGAGTCCGTCCCTTAAGAACTCCACCAGCGGCTTCATCCAATTATCTTGCAGTAGGATCGGCAATGATTCCGCTGAGTCGGGGGTCTCGTCTTCTATGCTCGGCCTTGAGAGGACCTCGATCAAAACGGTCTGCTCGAGACCTTGGAGGGAGGATGAGGCCAACTTAGAGAGGGCGTCGGCCTGTGAATTCTGCTCTCGAGGGACTCGTTGGATGAGTGCCTCTTCAAACCGGCTCATGAGGGTTTGGACCTTGGCAAGGTACCTCGCCATTCGTTCGTCTCGCGCCTCGTACTCGCCCAAGACTTGGTTCACAACCAGCTGGGAGTCACTATGGATTTGGAGGCGCTGCGCCCTGGCACTTCGGGCCAGTCCGAGGCCCGCGATTAGTGCCTCATACTCTGCCTCGTTGTTTAAGGCCTTGAAATTCATGCAGAGGGCATACTGGAGGACGAAGTCATCAGGGCCGTTCAGGATGATACCGACACCGCTACCCTCGTTTCAGGAGGAACCGTCCATGAAAACTGTCCAAATGGGGGGTCCGTTCGGGACATGGCTGACCTCGGGAATGGTGGACTCAACGATGAAGTCGGCGAGGGCCTGAGCTTTGCTAGCAGTCCGAGGCTGGTAGGAGATGTCGTGTTGGCTCAGCTATATGGACCACTTCATAAGCCGGCCTGAGATTTCGGGTTTGTGGAGGATCTGCTTCAGCGGTTGGTCGGTGAGGACCACAACCGAGTGGGACTGAAAGTATGGACGGAGCTTCCTTGCCGCCATGATCAGGGCGTAGGCCATCTTTTCTATCTTCGGATAGCGGAGCTCGGCATCCCGAAGCACCTTGCTCACATAGTAGATGGGCCTCTGAGCCCGGTCTTCTTCCCTCACCAAAACCGCACTTAGGGTCTGCTCGGAAGCAGCTAAGTAGATGAAGAGGGTTTCCCCCGGAATGGGTTTGCTGAGCAGAGGAGGGTTCACCAAGTAGGCCTTCAGTTGGTCGAACGACTCCTGTTGCGGTTGGCCCCATTCGAAACCCTTAGCCCCCCTGAGAGCCTTGAAGAAGGGGAGGCACTTTTCCCCAGACTTCGAAAGGAACCGGCCAATAGCGGCGAGGCGACCCGTAAGCTTCTGCACTTCCTTGACGTTCCGAGGCGGGGCCATGTCCAGTATGGCCTTGATTTTCTCGAGATTTGCTTCGATCCCTCGCTGGCTCACCATGAAGTCGAGGAACTTTCCCGATGAGACCCCGAACGCACACTTGTTCGGATTAAGCCTTATGTTGTGCCTTCTCAATATGCCGAATGCTTCCTGGAGGTCGGCCACGTGGTCGGTACCTCGGATGCTCTTCACGAGCATGTCGTCGACGTATACCTCCATGTTGCGGCCTATTTGGCTTTGGAAGACTTTGTTGACGAGGTGCTGGTAGGTGGCTCCAGCGTTCTTCAATCCGAATGGCATGACTCTATAGCAGTAGAAGCCCTGGTCGGTAATGAAAAAAGTTTTCGGAATGTCCGGGGGGAACATTCGGATCTGATTATAGCCGGAGAAGGCGTCCATGAAGTTGAGGAGCTCATGGCCCGAGGTGGCATCGATGAGGGTGTCGATATTTGGGAGAGGGAATGGATCCTTCGGACACGCCTTATTCAGGTCGGTGAAGTCGATGCATATCCTCCAAGAACCGTTGGACTTCTTAACCATGACCACATTGGAGAGCCACTCGGGATAGTTCACCTCCTGTATGAACCGAGCTCTCAAGAGCTTGTCCACCTCCTCCTTGATGGCCTGTTGTCGCTCGGGGGCGAACTTACGCCTCTTCTGCTGAACCGGTCTGCACCCCGGTTCGACGCTGAGGCGGTGCACTAGGAGGTCCTCGGAAATCCCGGGCATATCCGCGGCGGACCAAGCAAATAGGTCGCGGTTCTCCCGGATGCATTGCACCAAGTAGGAGCATAGGGCAGTCGGCAAGGACTTGCTGATGAGGAACTTTCGGCTTGGGTCCTCATCCGAGAAGAGTACTTCTTCCAATTCGTCCGCCGGCTCGGACGTGGGTCGGACATTTGGCTCGGGGATTTCTAGAGTCTCGAGGGAGAGCACCGGACCCCCAGTGGAAGTCATATAGCACTTCCGAGCCATCTCTTGGCTGCCCCTGACTTCTCCCACTCCCAACCGGGTGGGAAACTTCATTTTAAGGTGGTACGCTGAAGGAACAGCTTCCAGGGCAGCTAGGCTGGGTCGGCCTAAGATGACATTATATGCAGCCAGGACGTCGACGACCATAAAGTCCATCGGCTCGGTCCGGGTGGTAGGGGTCTTCCCAGCAGTTACGTCCAGGTTAATAACCCCTTCGACAGTTACTGGTACCCCCGTGAACCCGTGGAGCGTGTAGCCGGCCGGTTTGAGGCGATCCCGGGACAGCTGCAGCCCTCGGAAGGCCGAGAGGAAGAGGATGTTCACCAAGCTCCCGTTGTCCACCCGGACCCTCTGCACTTTGAAGTTCGCCATGCGAAGGTCGATGACAAGTGCATCGCAGTGGGGAGTTCGGACCCCCTCGAGGTCTTCATCGGAGAAGGTCACCGGGATGCCGAGGCCTTTGGGGGAAGGGGCGCTGTGAACTGAGTTGACCTCTCGGACGAAGGCCTTCCGAGAGGAGTTGGAGGGGCCCCCCATGGGGCCTCCATGGATGAGGTGGAGAACCCGCTCTTCCTCGAACTCAGGGGTTTCATCGCGCCGCTCGGAGCGCTTGTTAGCCCCCCGGGGCAGAGGAGTGGCGCGATCCCCCTGATTGTTTGCCTTCACAAATTTGGCCAACTGCCCCCTCTGGATGAGGGCCTCTATCTCATTTTTCAACGCCCGGCAGTCGTTGGTGTCGTGGCCGTGGTCCCAGTGGTAACGGCACCATTTCTCTTTGTTCCTCCTCTTAGCCGGGGTGTTCATCCTCGGAGCGGGCAGTATCACCCCTTCCTTCTCCACTTCCATCAGGATGGTGGAAACATCGGTGGTGAGAGGAGTGAACTTCTCGAACCTGGAGGGAGGACGGCGCTGACTGCTGTTGTCCTTCTGCAGCTTTTTGGACCCCTCCTCCTCTGTCGTCTTCCTCTTCGATCCGGAGGCGGATCCTCTAAAATTCGGGAGGCACTCGGCCTCCTCCTCCCGAATGTACTTCTCGCATCTTAGGAGAAGATCGGCGAAGTTGTGCGGGGGCTTCTTGGCGAGGGACGACCAGAGGTTGGAGTTGAGGACGTTCGACTGGAACGCGACGGTCGCCACTGACTGGTCGAGGGAAGTGATCGACCTGACCTCCACGGTGAATCTCCTCACGTAGTCCCTCAACTTTTCTCCCCTCTCCTGTCGGAGGTGGAGTAGGGAGAGGCTAGTCTTCTCCGTTCGCCTGCTACTCACAAAGTGAGTTATGAAGAGCGTTTCGAACTGCTCGAACGAGAAGATGGAAGAGGGAGCGAGCCTGGAGTACCATTCCCGTGCCGACCCCTTGAGGGTGGCAGGGAAGGTCTTGCAGAGCATGGCATCGGAAGCTTGATGGATCAGCATTAAGGTCCTGAAGCTTTCGACATGATCAACTGGGTCGGACTCCCCTGAGTACGTTTCAAACTACGGAGGTTTGAAACCCCTCGGTATGGGGGCCTCCATGATTGTCCGAGAGAAGGGGGTCTACTGGGGCGGACGGTCCCTGCTCTCAACTCCTCCTCTTTGTCCATTCGACCGATGCGCCTCTCCTTCTCATGGAGACGACGGTAGAGGGCATCGTCCCTCCGCTGGTAATCAAACGATCCCCTGGACTCTTCTTCATAGGAAGGGGAGCGGGGACTGCGGTGTCGATAGTACTGGGATCGACGAGGACTATGATGGTGTTGCTGGCGACTGGGAGCCGGGAGAGGACTTCTGGATCGATGGCGAGGACTTGGAACCCGTGGGGGTGTTGGAACCCTCTGGGCGTTAGGGCGAAGGTTAAGGGCTTGCAACACAGTCTCCTGGAATTGTAGGAACTCGGCACGAGTGATAGGTGCCTCATCGTTCCTCGGGTGATGTCGATCAGCAGGGGAACGTGGCCTCCTCCTGTGACGCTCGGGAGATACGCCCCGTCCCCTTCGATCCGGAGACCTCCTGCCGTCTCGGCGATGAGGAGATCGCTCGCCTTGATGTTGGCGGGAGGCTCCCTCTCGGGCCCGCTTCTCATCTAGGCGGTTGCGAAGGTCCTCATCCTTTTGGCGGTTCAGAACGGTGTTGCGGAGGTCAGGGTGATGGGAAGCCATTGAATCCGAGGAGGCATTGTGAACCGAGGCATGGTCTGGGTGGAGAGGTTGCTTCTGCCTCCGCCCATTCTGGCCAGCAGGGCCATTAGGGGGTTGTTGATTCAGGAGAGGATCTTGGACTGGGGGAGGAAGTTGCTCGGGCTGTGGAGGAGGATGCACGGGGACTTCCTCTTGCTGATCGGCGGGGTTGGGCCCACCGTTGGACCCCCTTGATCTGACCTTCCTGGGAGGCATGGTTGGAGAAGGGCTAGTCGACGAGGAAGAGGCGGAGGCTATTCGTGTGGTATTTCCCACAGATGGCGCCAATCTGTTACCGCTGATTCTGGTGTGGGAGTAAACAGATGAGATTTATGAGTTCGCGGAAACACCTGAATAGCGGATCCAAGCCTTCTGATTCCTGCCGCTACCTGCAAGGGAGTGCGATACACCGGGGTTGATTCCGGCGACGCACCCTCTGACGCTCTTGTCAGTAACCAGTGATGATTAAGAAAGAGCTTAAGGTGGAAAAAGAGTGATTACCTGGTCACAGTGGTAGGGGGGAGGTATTTATAGTCACCATGGGAGTGATTAGGGAGCTGATTTCCTGTGTAACTGTCAGGAGTAAAATCCTCCCAATCTGTTTAGGAAACTGACCCCTGATTCCCGGTGAGAGCAAATCAGGCCCGTTGATTTGGTCAAATCAGTGGCCCTGATTTTCCTCTTACTGATTTGGGTTTGTTTTGGGTCGGGACCCGTACCCAGTTGGAGTGGATCCGTCTGTGGGGTGTTGGATCTGTGAGAAGGAGACCCAGTACCCGTTTCGGACCCATTTGTATGTGAAATTACCGTTTTACCCCTGAGCTTCAAGATTCGTGCCCAATCTGGACGGTTCCGATTTAACCCCATTTTTAGCCATATCCTCTACCAAGAATTCAAAGATGAGAACACAATATGTAGAAGGCAAAAACCAAGATCAGATATGGATGAAAGAATAACATGATAGAGTAATAGAATAAAATAACAAGATAGCAAGAAAATCAAAATAAAACATAACTACAGATATACTTGCAGCAACTCCCAAAGCGGTCTCAGCGTCCTCAGCAGTTAGGTTGTAGGCCTGACCACGACCTCCAGAAGGACCTCCCTAAGGAGCGCTTCTCCTCTAACCGAAAACCTGCCTCTGAGGTGGGAGTAGTGGTCCTTCCTGACTCCAAGCAAGCACTCCCAACGGAGCGGAACCTCCAACCGGTGCAAGGGTCCTGGACCTTGGGCAATCGCGAACCATGTGGTCGCTATTACCACATAGGAGGCACTGGCGATTGGCCATCCTGTAGTTCTCACGCAAGTGTCCAGTCCTGTAATAGTGCGCACAGACCGAGTTCGTCCTCTGAGCGGCAGGTGGATACGGCAATGCCCTGGCAGGAAAGGTTGGAACGGGCCTCCTGATAGGCCCTCCAGACGGCCTAGTGGCAACAGGATGCGGAACGGACTGCTGAATGGCGCGCTTCTGCCTACTAGTCTGCTCCTGGCTTCTGGCAGCCTCCAGGGTGTCAGCATAGAATCGGAGTTGTAAGGCAGCCAGGCGATCCTGGATCTCAATGTCCAAGCCCAACAAGAAACGAAGGCCCTTATCTTCATCATTCGCCACCATGGAAGTGGCAAAGTGATTTAGTCGGGTGAATTCCGCAGCATACTTGTCTACGGTTCGACTCCCCTAGTTCAAGATAGTGTTTTAGTTAAACATTGATATATCATGAAATAACAACAAAAAATGCATAATAAACACTATCTGACGAACCTGAGTAAGCGCGAAAAATTGCCGCTCCATTTCATTTCTGGTGACATCGAGAAAGAACTTCATGAGAAAGCTCTCTCTGAAGATGGCCCAGGTGATGGGGCGCCCTAGCTGTTCCATCTCAGCTTACCACCAGATGTGAGTGAGGTCAACAAGCTGGATGCTCATGACATCCACGTAATCAACATCTGCTATCCGTGTTGCGATTAATAGCTGCTCTGTCCTGATAAGCCATTGCTCGGCTTCCAGCCGGCCTTCAGTGCCCGAGAATTTGTCTGGGTGTGGCCTCATGAAGTCCGCTACATTTCCAGGTCTCGGTGGCAGCACCCCGGCCACAGGTACAACGGGCTCCCTGTTGGCAGCTCCCATAGCCACCCTCATCAATTCACCATGCTCCCGCTACATCTGCATCATCTGTTGCATCAGCAGCTCAACCAGCTTACGCTGCATTTGCATCACTTGAGCAATAGTGGTTTCTTCTGGCTGATCATCCCTAGCTCGGGAGGACGAAGACCCCTTTGTAGCCATGGTCTACAACAAAATCAAATGGTTAGCATGCAGATTATAAGTTGATTATCAATTATCCATGTGATTCACGGGTTGTATACATTGTTGAGTCAAATTGGTTAAGCCCAAACTAATCAGGGTCCAACACCAAACTAGTTAGAGTCAAACCTGGCTCTATACCACTAAAAAATCTTATCACGCCCCACTTCCAAAAACTACGAAATGCAAACACGTGACATGGCCCAGCGAATGACTTGCATCATCCATGAGCTGTTATCGGTTCAACTCAACAATATAAATAGGAAGTAATACAACCACGCATGCATTAAAAGAGTAATCACATGAATAACAGTACTTGGAATTTAAGCTTAAAATAACCAACATAATAACAATCCAATATCTGGAATCAACAATAACAATATTCGGGTCAAAAGCCCACAAATACAAGAATTAACAACATTGTTCAATTATTAAAATTCTCAAAATGAAACAATAATTATTTAAGCGGCGCAGCAAAAACAATTCTTTCACTATTGCTGATCTCCTAGTCCGTCAGGCAAATCACCTTGATTTTCTGTAAGCTGTTCATCTAAAAGAGAGAATAATATGTCCTTAGAGCAAGTTATGGACAACAAGTAGAGAAACAGAGGAACAATGACAATACGATATAACGATCAATTCAATGAACAATGAAATTAATAGTATTGAACAGTGACAAAGCGATAATAATACAAAGTTCAATAACGATAATTTATAACCATAACAATAACGGTAAGCAATAACAATAACATTGTTCGATAGCAATGACAAAATGCAATGACAATGCGATCAAATCTTAAGTCTATTATTCATTTTAATCCTAACTAATGCACGTACTCATGCATCCCATACTATAGGTTCAATGCATACAATCAATTTCGTTTAGACTAAGGTGGTAGATTCTATAGGTCATGTACTCAGTACGATAACAATAACAATAGCAATTTCTTGCACAATAACGATAACAATAGTCTGCACAATAATCCTAAAACAATACATGATGAATTGGGATACTGTGGTCAGTAATCCAACAAAAAATCGATAGCACTAGCCAACACAATATTTAGGGAAACAATACCCACATTCCCGAGTATAGTCACTATATTATCAACTACCCTAGTCAAACCTTAACCTCAACTTAATCAACATTCTTTATTCAATTAACATGCAATACTAATAGGGAACAATAGGGACAGAAATATCAATGGGAAGCGATAATGCGATTAATAAGGGACACTAGAATGATGACAACACAATCCTAAGATCATGCAATGTACTCTATACAATCAAATACACCAAATTCAACATTATAGATTCAATTATATATTATTAAACATAGAAACCCAATTCTGGACAGCAGTAGGTTGCTGTACCAAGATCAGAATTCCCGTTGCTACAGGAGAGCAAATGAGGATCCATCAGAAGGTCTAGAAACTAGAATCCTGTCCGGTTCCAATTCATATTTAAAGTCCAAATTCTGACAACAGTAGCTAGGTGAATTTTAATGTTCTTTACAGGTTACTATTTCTGGCTGGTTTCAGTTGTAACAGCAGTAAATATTCATTGTAAAAATCAGTAAAAATAATTTTTATTACCCTAAGCATGTCAACCATCAATCTGGAAATTATCATGGTAATATTTGATCATTAGTTTACCTAATTCATCAGCTTAACATGGTATGTGCGTAAACTTGAAAATACAGTGCAGCAACAGTAAAAAGATCATAACTCATGCAATATAAGTCGGAATTCAAAAATTCTGGATGTTATAAAAACTAGAAACATGGGGCTACATTTAATATTCAGAAAGCTATTAATTTTGATCACATTATCTAGGTCAAAACAGCATGACAATGTTCAGTTGGCAATAAATTTCAGGGTTTCAACATATTCTTCATGAATCAAAAGATTAAAATGTTATGAACAATGAGTTAGGGGTTAACAATTATAAATCGTAGTTAGTTATGTCTATGACATGGTATTAAGATGTATAATGTCCATAATCTTACTGTTCACAATCAACTAATACACCACCATCAATCATATGAACAATCAACATTAGTATATAATCTACAATAGTTGTGTAATGTCATGACATGAAATACATTAATAACTCCTATTCCTATATTCAATAATTAACTACATGAATGCTTGTAAGATCTCTATACATTGGAGGCAAAAGACGATACGAACTCAAGACTACTACTTGGATTCGCTCGTGTAAATCCGTAGCATCCCAATGATGAACAATAATAAGCAATATACGATGATCAATATGGATCTACTTGAGGGATTCAATAAAAAAATCTCGAATACGATACAATACAATTCGAGAGTGAGATGACTTGCCTTTAGAACGACGTTAGATCCGATATAGACATTAATGGGATTAGGATCCCGGACGACGAACCACGAATCAACACATGTACAACAAAACACGTGCGCTCTACGTCGAGGGAACCGAAATAGTAACACAGTGGGATCGGCAACACAATAGCAAACACGATCCACCCAAACATCAAACACTGATCCCCGATCACCTGCTCCACAACAGCAAACACTCAACCACCCAATACCTCACACAAAACCGCACACACCTAAAAACTCCAATCCCTAAGCTTCTTCCCCAATGCGAAAGTAAGAGAGAGTGAGCAACGGCGGGAGACCCGGCGACGACTGCGGTCAGGGAGCGACGACAGTGGCGAGAGCAGGGGTGGCGGTAGCGAGGCTCTGGCGGTCAGGAAGCGATGCCCTAGTGTTCGAGCGAAGCCCTATTTTGCACCGAAATAGGGGAGGCGATTACAGCAGGTGCTCGAGCGTTCGACGATGACGACGATGGGGTGAGGGGTCTGCAGCAGTTGCGGGGTGAACGGAGAGGCAAATACGGCGGTGAAGAAGTAGATGAGCTCGAGTTCTTAGTAATGGCGATGGATTCGATAATGGCGACATAGGTTGAAGACGAGGTGGGGGGCGCTCTGGTGGCTTGGGTTGTAGTTGACGAGGAAGACGATGAGGGGGTCGCGATAAGGGTGGTTGTCGAGCGGCGAGGAGACACAGGCCATCGATAGCGGAGGAACAAGCGACGAGGCGGCGCTCGAAAGCTGGAGGAAGAGGATGGCGGAGGTTGGGGGTTCAGACGGTGGGGGGTTGTACAGGAGAGAGGGGAGGGGTATAATAGTAGGGCGGCTGATGTTAGGAGGTAATAGGTTAGGGTTAGGGGTGGGGTTATTATAATATAATAATGGTATTATAATAAGCACAATAATGGGGAGGATTGTATGGCTGATTGTTAGGGATTCAATTTTGGGGGGTTACAGGATGTGATGTGGTTAGGAGTGATTTTTGGAGATTGGCTGTTAGTGGAGATTTGGGGGTTGTTTTGGGTTTGTGAGTTTGTGAGTCAAGATCCAATAGGAGGTGGGTTATAGGGTTTGGGTTCAATATGGGTCAAATAGGAGGACAATTTTCAGCCCAACAAGATAAAAGACAAATTCATGCAATAAAATTTGAATTAGGAAAAGAAAGAGTAAGATTCAAATAATCAAACTGAAATCAAGAATAAATCATGAATAATATTAGAGTTGATATTATTCGATACAATAAAGAAACAAAAATGAAATGTTATAGAATTACAAAAGAGATTACAATGGAGATCAATAATAAAAGGGAAAAATGAAAACGGGAGTTACACATTTCCTGCTTCAGGCTTGTTGGAGGGGTCACGTTCCTCCACCTCAAGATTTCCCCGAGCTTCTCCGATCTCCAGCGTCCCTTCAATGTGACCGAGTTCTCCCCACCCCCACCCCCCCACCCCAAGCCCCAGAATCCGAATTTGAAACGATCTCAATATCCTCTTTCGGAGAAGGAACACTCTCTGATCTCAGTCGAGGGACCTCGTTCTCCCACGAGGTTGACTGACTGAAAGACCTCGAAGACAAATCGCCCTCGCCAGGGGACGAAGCCGAGCCATGAGATTGACTAATGGACATGTTGGGAGTAAAGATCAATCTAGAAAGAGGAACACAAGTTGTGGGGAGAGAGAGAGAGAGCAAACCCATAAAATGAGAAGGGGAAGTGAACTTATAAAGGGAACGCGACTTCTCAAATGGCCCCGATCATGTGCCACCTTCTTGATAACTGTAAAATTGTGAAACAGCTAATCAAAGGTCATGCGAAGTCATACGCGCACCGGTTCACCGTAGCTCCATCCATACACACAAGATTCTACGTGTATCCCCTCATCTTCGCACCTCAAAATGGCACTCCGACTCCGAGGCCATCACGGTTTTCTCCACTAAACATGTCGCACCTCAAAACGGCACTCCGACCCCGAGGCCATCTCGGGTTTCTCCACTAAACATGGTCCTCGACTTCGAGCCTCGAAATGGCTCTCAGACCTCGAGGTTATCGTGGATTTCTCGGCCAGCCATGGCCCTTGTCTTCACGCATCGAAATGGCACTCCGACCCCGAGGCCATCACAGATTTCTCCGCTAAACATAGCCCTCATCTTCGCTCCTCAAAATGGCGCTCTGACCTCATGTCCATCGTGGATTTATCCGCTAAACATGGCCCTCATCTTTATGCCTCAAAATGGCACTCTAAACATGCCCCTCATCTTCACGCCTCAAAATGGCGCTCTAAACATGCCCCTCATCTTTGCACCTCGAAATGGCTCTTCGACCCCGAGCTCATCGTGAATTTCTCCGTAGACATTAGCCACCGCCTTTGGAAAACCACCTCGATATGGCACTATAAATTTGAGGCACACGTGAAACCCTTCGCTCCTCGCTGCTCGGATCTCGGCCCTTGGTGCCTCGGATCCTGGTCCCTAAAAAGATTCACACACGATTACAACAAGCAAATCTTTATGCCAGCACATTTTTTCTCTACGAGTTACCTACTCCTCACAGACGATCGAAAGCTCATCTCCGAGACTGGGGGGCTTGTGATATAGGTAAAAATCATGGTGAATTCCCACCGTTCGATCCCAGCACGGATCACGAGGCAAACTAGGACAGGATGGCAATTTCTTGGACTGACTTAGGTCCAAAGATGATTCATGGGCCTCACTTAGACCCATTAGTCCATCTTGGCCTGCCCATGCAGGATTTATCAACTATCTATGGCCAGTAGTCAAATTCTGGATAATTAGGGATTTAACAACTTGATCTTATCCTTAATCACTGAAATCTTATTAGGCAACTAAGAATCATTCCCTAACAGGTTCGTACTACCCTATAAATACAGGTTTCCCTCCACTGTTACGAGGTAATCACATTTTCACCACCTAATCCCACTTTAAACTCTAGTTTACTGACTTGATAGTTAGAGGGTCTGTCGCCGGGAATCCTCCCGGTGTTTCAGGCATTTTGCAGGTGTTCGACGGAGACCAACCACCACCATATCCACTAAATATTAACTTTTCATCAGAACTAGATCGGTGGTTGAGATATGCTTTCCCTATCCAACAAAAGAATTCACTATTTGCTGCTCCTACACCCAAAAAGTTGCAACATCAAGAGGAGTAGGTTTTCTCTTTTTTGTTGTTGGCTTGGTTGATTATGAGGCTATACTTTATGAGGAGAAGACTAGTGAATGACTCTTGTTGCCGCTAAATTTGGTGTTGGGGCGAACAGATAGTATTTGTGGATTCTTAGGAAAACTGAATAGCAAACCTGTATACCTGTTCCGTCGGAGTTTGACGCTGACTCCTGCCGTACACCTGCAAAAAGTGCGAGACACCGGGGTTGTTCCCGGCGACGCACCCTCCGACGCTCAAGTCAGTAACCAGAAATGATTATGAAAGAGCGTAAATTGGCAAAAGATTGATTACCTCTTAATGGAGATGGATGGGGGGTATTTATAGGCGTCTTAGGGATCAAATTAGGAATGTAATCCCCGTGATCTGATAAGGAATATACTCCTTGTAAATAGATTAGGAATGTAATCCCTAATTTCCAGTGGAAGGATAGGCATGAATCAGGGCCATTGATTAGGATTTAACCAGGAACCCTAATTCTATCCCTCTGGATCGGGCTTTCTGCTGGCTGAAACCTGCACCCGATTGAGGTGGATCCGCTCGTGGGTTATTGGATCTTTGACGAAGAGATCCAGTACCCATCTCAGACCCATTGGTAGGTGAAATTACCGTTTTACCCCTAGGCTTCAGGATTCGTGCCCGATTTGGACGGTTCCGATTAAACCCCATTTTTAGCCATATCACGAGCCCCCCACTCCTGAAGACTGAGCTTGATTAGCCTTTGAGGAGTAGTTTAACTGTTTTAATGGCTAGTGGAGTTGTATTGGAGCCCAAACGGAAGGTTTCGAATCTTGAAGGAGGTAGTGTGGTGATTTTTCAAGTGGATTGGACTTTAAGTCGCTCCTGAGCTCTTATGGTCATGTGGTGTTCTTGCAGGAATATCCTTTTAACTTTTCGAAGTGTCAATTCATCGTTCTGGGGTCTCAGAAGATTGTTCTTGGCAATAATTGTTTGTTTGGGGACCAGAAAATGCTTCCCCAACTCTACAATTGCTTTCCAGAAGTTCCTCCTTAATTTCCCGAACTTTTAATTGTTTTTTCGCGATTTCTTGGCGGATGGCTCGGCTGTTTTCCTTCGTTGAGTGGCCTACATGCTTGTATCACACTTCCGAACCCTTCCAGTGCTTCGCTGCCTAGGAGGTCGAGGTCCGTAGGTGGTTCGGCAACTTTTTTCGATGAAGAGAGGGACCTCGGCTAAGTTGCGAGTGCTGAGATGGAGTTCGGCGGGGTCCGAGGTAGCTTTGTCCCACGTAAGAGGGTCGGTGTCAAGAGCGCTCGGCAGCTGGTGCCGAACCCCAATTTTTCCTCTATAATAGGGTCGGTGTCAAGAGCGCTCGGCAGCTGGTGCCGAATCCCAATTTTTCCCCTATAACGGGGTCGGTGTCAAGAGCGCTCGGCAGCTGGTACCGAACTCCAATTTTTTCCCGTAACAGGGTCGGTGTCAAGAGCGCTCGGCAGCTGGTGCCGAGGTCCAACTTTTCCCCGTAACAGGGTCGATGTCAAGAGCGCTCGGCAGCTGGTGCCGAACCCCAATTTTTCCCCTATAACGGGGTCGGTGTCAGGAGCGCTCGGCAGCTGGTGCCGAACCCCAATTTTTCCCGTAACGGGGTCGGCACCAAGAACGCTTGGCAGCTGGTGCCGAACCCCAATTTTTTCCCGTAAATGGGTTGGTGTCAAGAGCGCTCGGGAGCTGGTGCCGAGGTCCAACTTTTTCCCGTAACAGGGTCGGTGTCAAGAACGCTCGGCAGCTGGTGCCGAACCCCAACTTTTCCCTGTAACAGGGTCGGTGTCAAGAGCGCTCGGCAGCTAGTGCCAAGGTCCATAACTTGTCGTTTTTGGCGTAGGAGTTGGTGGCTTCTGCGCACCTTCTGAACTTCTGACAGCTCTGACAGATGAGACGTTCATTTAATGCAGTGACCTCTGAGCTTCTGTCAGATGGGACAGTAATTAATGCGGTGTACGGCTTGGCGTTGTAAAACAGGGCGACGATTGAGGTCGCTTTTGTCGTTTTGTGCGGATGGGCCGGTAGTACAGGCCCATTAACCTCGTTTGGCGTGCTTCTCTCTATAAAACCTCACCCCCTTCTCATTCTTCACTTCTCTTCTCTTTTGCTCAGGCGATCTTTTGTGCTAAGCGAGTGTTTCCGGTGGTCGACGTTCGTTTTCTGGTGAAGTTTCCGGCAGCTAATCTTTTAAGGTAACTTATACTCAGTTTACTTCATAAACTATGTCTCTTGCTTCTGTCTCCGAGTCGATCTTTTGGTCCGAGCCCTCCCTTGAAGTTGTCGAAGATCGTACTCCAAACAAGGGCAAGAAGGTGTTCAGCAAAGATTCGATTGTGGAGGATCCGAAGCGTATGGGGGAGTTCGGAAGATTGTCGGGGCAGCTGACTGGGCTTCACAGAGTTTGGGAGCTTCCGGAGGATCAAGCCGAGCGAATTGTTCACGGGAGGGGGAGGTCCTTTGAGGAGAATGCAGCGAGGGAGACGACGGAGGCGGACGAGACGGTGTCTATCCTTCGCGAAGAGGACTTGGGAGTGATCCGGGACTGCTTCCAGATCCCGGAGGAGTACGAGCTTATGCTGCCGGGTCCCGGGGTTAGGGCCAACTCGCCGCTGCCAGTGACCATGTGTTGCTGGCCGGTCGACGCCTTTATCGCCGGGGCTCGGCTACCCCTCCATCCGTTCGCGATCCTCATCCTGAGTTGGTTCGGGGTCAGCCCCATCCAGCTCATGCCGAACGCATGGAGGGTCATAAACGGCTTCGTACTTCACTGCCAAGCTGCGGGGATCGAGCTGGAGCTGAACGTGCTTCGGACAATTTATCGGCTACACCAAGGGAACAAGTCGGAGTACCGATACTATTTGGCTCCGAGGCATGGCGGCAGGCTCGTCATATGCCCCGACTCCATCAAGCACTGGCGCGAGAAGTTCTTGATAGTGCGGAGTCTGGAGGCCTGGCCGATCCCCTCCAGTTAGGTGGAAGGGGTGCCGAAGATGGCAAGGGCACTGCCCAAGCTTCGTGCCGAGGAAGAAGAGGCAGTCCGGACACTTCTTGATCGGCCGAAGTACGATTGGAAGGAGCTGACCGAGGACATCTTGTTCAAGGGAGGGCTCTACCACGTAGATCCCAGTACGCGGCTTCTTTTATGCTTTGTTTTTCATATTTTACTTCTCATAGCTTGTATTGTGCTGACTAACTTCGTCTTTAATGCAGAAGCGATGGACTACGACGCGGTGCTAGCTTTGAGAGCAGGCCTCGCCAGCAAGGCGCCGAAGAAGCGCAAGAGGGTTGCCACCAAGTTGCCGACCCCAAAGACTCCGAGGGTCACGGAGACGATCGAGGAGACGGAGACCCTCAGTAGCCCGGTCGTTGCCGGTGCAGGCGCCTCGGCGTCAAATGCGGTCGGCGAGTTCCCTATCGCCGCAACTCTGGGGATGACGAACCCCCCGTTGTCCGTCGCGGCCGAGGAGCTCCTGACCGAGGAGCACAGGAGGATCCATATTCCGGACTGGCAAGTTCGGAAACATGATGGATTCCTCGGCAACTCCCTAGCGAGTATGCAGGCGGTTAAGCACCTGGCAATGCCGAAGGACCGCGCTGCGATGGAGGCCGGGCAAGAAGGTGACGACGTCATCGAGATCGCTCACTCGGCCGTCTCGGTAAGTGTTAGGTTTTTAGGGTCAATGAGTTTCTTTAGCTATAATTTTTCTAACTCTTTTAGTTCTTCTTTCCTTGTCGCAGATCATCGTCCATTTTGGACACCTCACCGAGAGGCTGGCGGCTCTGGAGAAGGAGCTGAAGCAGGAGTCCGACCAGGCTCGGAAAGAGAAAACTCGGATGGGGAACGAGCTCGACAAGGTCAGGGTCGAGTTCGAAGGGAAGGCGGCGAGGGTCGAGTTCCTCGAGGCCCAGGTCGCGAAGTTGGAGGGCGATCTTCTCCGCCAGAAGGAGGAGGCGGCCAAGCAGTTGACCGAAGCTGAAGAGGCCAAGGCGGCGGCGGTGAAGGCGGCATAGGACGCGACCCTGGCGAAGGCGCAAGGTTTCCTCGCCCAAAACATGGCCAAAGCTTATGCCGAAGCCATCGCCCGGGTGACGAAGACGTACCCCGATGTGGACTACTCGGGATGGAGACTGTTCCCGAGCCACGTCGAGGGCTTCGACCCCGAATTAGAGGGGGAAGAGGAAGAAGGGGAGGATGAAGCCGAGACTGAGGTCGAAGTCACCGGCGAGGTCCCGAGCTCCGCGGTTACCCCGCTGGCGGTGGTGCCTCCTTCGGGGACGCCGACCCCCACCCACGCTCGCCGCCCTGGAAAAGAGGTCGCGCCCTGACTCCGCTCGTTTTTTCTTCTTTTTTCTTTCTTTTTTGTAACGCCTAATAGCGGACTGGCCACCGCTGTTTTGAAATGAATGAAAAACTAATCTTTTTGGGTTCGACTCTATGTCTTTCTGTCTTTTTTCACCAATTCTTGAAAGTTAGAAAGTTTGTTTGAAAATTCTTGAAGTGTTGGACTTTGGCAATGCTTGAAATTTTGTTATTTGTCTCAACTTCTCTTCAGCTCGCGGTGGTAACTCAAGACGTCGAGCCCACTCGCTCGGATGACAACGCTCGGGCCGAGGCTGGCTTAGGGGCGACGAGGCTGTGCTTGGCGAGGTGCCGAGAGCGGCTCTATGAAGTCGAGTTGGGATTGCGCTGAGCCGAAAGCAAGCGGAACCATCTTCAACTCATCCTAGGTCGGCAAGACATCGAGATCCGGCGTCTGGAGAGCAGGATCGCCGAGATGACCCCCATAGGAGAGGACGAAGGTTCGTCGACCGCCTTTAGCAACGGGCTTCGGATCCAGTGCATTCGGCACAATTTGTCAAAAATAACAGCGGAGAGGGACGATCTGCTTTCTGAGATCCGCCACCTGCAAACTGTAGAGGCGGAGCTTCGGACGGAGGGAGAGGGACTGACGGCCGAGGTTGCCAAACTGACGACCGAACGGGACAAGCTGACGGCCGAGGTCGACGCACTGAAGAGAGCCACGGTAGACAAGAGCATCGAAGTCACTCACCTTCGCCGTCTCATAGCCAGTCGCTCTGGCGTGCCGGACTCCACAATACCTCCTTGCTTCGAGGTCAATGTCAAAGATGACTCATTGCGAGACCGGATCTCAGAGCTGGAGGCGGAGGTGGTTCGTCTCAAACCGCGTTCGGGGCCGATCAATGTGAGGAGCACTTCGGGTACTCGCGCGGAGAGCGATCAGGGCATCACGTTTTACGAGATGGCGACCCGTCTGCCCCTCGGCCATCCTAGCTCGGGGGATGCACAAAGCTCGGTGGCCATTTCGTCGAGCGGGGCATCCGTCGGTGCGGCAGCTAGGAGCAGTGCCGAGGACACGTCCCAATTCGCTGGTTTGGGGTCGGGCTCCGGAGGCAAACGTCGTCGACCTCGAGTGTCCTTGAAGAGGAACATCCCTGCGCCACGGAGGCATTGATGATCGTTTTTGAAGCCTTTGTATTTAGTCCAAGTGTAGTGGGCCGGCATTGTAATTTTTGCTCTTTAAGGCCTTCTAATCTTGCTGTATGGAAGAGTCGCTTTGTACTGCATCCCAATTATTAATAATATTTCTTTCTCGAACTTGCATGTTCTTTGTAGCTATGTGTAATCGTTTTGTTTGTGACTGTGCTCATCGTGCCAATGTCCCTGCGCCGGCCTTTTGCTTGTTCGGGGATCGGCGACGCGAGTGTTCGGCCAGTGGTGCCGAGCTGCGCTTCGGTTGCCTAATCTTGCGAACTTGCGAGATGAGCCGAACCTCACGTAACAGTGAGCTTGCGGGGCGCGTTCGAGCCAAGTGTTGGACTCCGGACCTTTGTTAGAGTGGTTCAACGGTTGTGGGAACAATTCCGAATGGCGAACTATCTCTAGCTTGCTTAGGAGCGAACTTGCGAAGTAGAATTGAGCCAAGTGTTGTCTGGTTCTTTTCTTCTTTTCCTTCTTTTCTGGTTCTTTTCTTCCTCTGTCTTGTCATCTCCGTGGTGTATGATTTTGATAATATGTAGGATATGATCTTTTATTAGATAGTGGTATTAAATATTCATACATGTCATATTGATCTACTTTAGGGCTTGTACTTTTATCATCTTCTTTGTTTGCTTGTATTTCTTCATTTATTATGTCTAGTTCTCTTAAGGCGGCTTCTACATCTTCTTAGTTTGGATTTTCCATTAATTCTTATATTTCTAAAATATTTATTCCTAATTTTTTATTGCTTCTAATTCTTTTATACCATTTTTTATTATTTCTATTTCTTCTTCAGTTTCATTACTTATATAATAACTTATATTTTTATATTATTATTTATAGTTTTTAGGACTGTTCTTATATCTCCTATGTAGTCCGTTAAACTATTTCCACTGAAGTTTTCTTCAAATTAATCTATATTTAGCATGTTAATTTGTGATTCGGATATGTCTATTATTCCTAATCCTAATCCTTTATACACTTACTTTACTACTTCTTTTATGGCCTTTATCTCTTGTTTTAATTGTATTATTTGTTATTGTATTGATTAATTTATCGATTTTATTGTATCTTCATAATTTTCTACTATTTTTACCTTTTGTAACTGTTCATGCAGTTCTTGTATTATGGATTTTATTTCTTCTAAATCTCTGGATTTTCTATTTTATCTATGCTGCTTTTTGTATTTCTGTCTATATTACTTCCTAGCTTATTTAATAAGTATAGATTAGTCCAGTTTAGCTATTTATGTTGTCCGAGTCATCCTTCTTCCATTAAAATCAATGGTATAAATTTTCCATATGAGGTTGTACCATGTGGCCAATAACTATTATTTGGTAAATTAGTTGGATTAAAATTATTTATTCTTCGCTCTATTTGTGGAATATTATCCATGGTAATACCAACTAAATTCTTTATTTTTGTATTCTAAATTTTATATATTATTATTTGCGGTACTTCCTTAGGTAAACTGTCTGTTATTCTATATGTTATTATTAAATATTCTAATATTTCTTTATTAGTTATGTATTTTCTTTCTATCATACTCCTATTGATGTACCTTATTTTAAATTATAGGAGGCATTTTAGTCTAAGTTTACTTAAATTTTTTGAAGAACTTGGCTCTTATAACAGCTCGTGGGGGATCGAACTTTCGTTATAATTCATAAAAATAACAAGAAGTGTGTGAGAGTGTGCAACATGAAGAAAAGCAAGAGTTTTCCAAATATACTTAAATGATTAAAAGAAAGGGTCCAATATACTTCCGACCTAGCTGAGCCTCTTTGAGGTATTCTATACCGGTTATTACCTGTGGATAAAATACCATTGGAAGGCACCCTAATTTATATGCTCCTTTTACATTCTTCCCATCTTAGGACTACAATGTTCTTTAATAGAACTTGTCCTTGAGATACGTCTAGAACAACTAGTAGAACTTCAGTACAGACAACCACAATCTAGTTATGTTTCTTACCATAGGTGTATGGCTCAACTTTGTAAGTTGCAAATTGGTTTTTCTTAGGACCTTTTAAGTAGAGCTTGTTAGAACCCGATTTTATAAATATGAAAAATCCCAACAGCAATTGCGAAGAACTGAAATACAGGAAATGAAAACAGGAAACAAAAGACTTTGCACAGAGTCGAGATTGTGAATCTCTCTCCTTAAAGCAGAATTCGCCCCGTAGTGTGACGGTGGCTGGCAAATTGCTTCCCAGGATACAACTGTACCTTCTCTGAAGAGCAGCACCCTTGCTTCAGAGATTCAGCGAACTGCTGTCTGTGATGTACTCTCAGTTGACTTAGAGGAGAAGAAGAGGAAGAAGAAGAATAAAACTCTGACTGTGTAAAAGACTCTGTCTGGATTCAGTAGTCTTTTATAAAAGAGAATGGAGACTGGAGACTCTCAGAGGCCCATTACTCTGTAACAACAGAGTAATGGAAACTCTTCAGATTCATAACTGGTGAGCCATTACTCTGGTACCAGTTACTGAATCTGAAAAGCCTTATCAGTTCTGTAGGGAAAAAGTTTTTGTCTGGGCAAAAAAAATTTAAGCCAGAGCCAAACCAAACCAAACCAAGCCGAGCTGAGCCGAGCCGAAGCCGGAGCCGGGTCGGGTCGAGCGCGCGCGTGCGCACGTGTGTGTTTGTCATTTTGGCTAAGTCCTCTCTCCACTACACGTTAGTGGTAACCCCCGGGCCACACCCTTTAGTCCAGTTTTCTAGTATATATACTAGAAAAAATCTTTCCCAATTTCTGATATGGGACAATCCATTATCTCCAAGTTGCCAAGTTAGTACATGTCAAGTACCCAACTTTGGACCAACATTTCTCATTCATACGGAATTCGTTTTTGGCAAGTGAGTACACCACGGAATAGTACTCGTCGAGAGGATCGCAATCCACTCATTTTCCAGTGCCGTCAGTGGCCGAAGCCTTCCGGAACCCGGCCCGAAAAACTACAAAAATTAATTCCAACAATCACCCACATGAATGGAAATTACCAGACTATGTAATCCAGACACGACAGAAAAACAAAAAACATGAAAGAAATACTCTGAGAGTATAACCGAAAAATCACTGCATCAGGAATGGTAGTAATTTTTCAACTTTGAACCACCCTTAGTAAGTAGCTATCCGATTCACTTGACCAGGTAGTGATCATGATGTCTTGAACTACCCAGGCTTTGATGTGAACCTAGACAATAACTATCACACAGTTTCATCTCCTCACATAACTAAGTTCTCTTGTTGTGTTTATTTTGGCCTTGAACATCCCTGGTTAATCGTGAGTGAACTTGGAGAATTTAGCCTCTCTTCATTCTCCTAGAAACGGCCTCATTTCACACTCACAAGCTAATTGCCCATAAAGAGTATCCTGCTATACCCCACTTTTATTTCAAATCTATGGGAATCATTAAAAACCAAGCTTATCCTAACTCTTTGCAGGCAGCACTATTTTATCATCGTAAGAGTGGGTATGAGAATTTAATCTCTCAGTGCTCCCGTCGATTCAACAAGATTTAGTTGTCCCTTTGAACCTAGATCTTGGGATCTCCAATTCCTAGGTAGGGTTTCCATCAAGTATCCTCTTTCGTCATAGGCTTTAAACCCATTCCTCTTGATGATCGCACAACCTGCTCTCGCGACAGACCTTTAGTAAATGGATCCGCTAGGTTGTCGGCTGATTTTATATATTCTATAGAGATTACTCCATTTGAGAGCAGTTGTCTAATGGTTTTGTGTCGCCTTCTGATATGACGAGACTTACAACTCAGTGCCCATGCTATAGCCGATTGGCTGTCACAGTGTACACATAAAGCAAGCACTGGTTTTTCCCACATAGGAATATCTTCTAAAAAGTTTTGAAGTCATTCTGCTTCCTCTGCTGTTTTGTCCAAAGCAATAAACTTAGATTCCATGGTGGATCTGGTCAATAGCGTTTGTTTAGAGGATTTCCATGACACAGCTGCACCACCAAGTGTGAAGACATATCTACTTGTGGATTTTGAGTTCTTGGAGTCCGATATCCAGTTGACATCACTGTAGCCTTCTAGTACTGCTGGATATCTAGTGTAATGCAGTGCATAACTCTGAGTATGTCGCAAGTAGTTCAATACTCTAGTTATTCCTTTCTAGTGACTTCGTCTTGGATTACTTGTGTATCGGCTCAGTA
Organism: Hemerocallis citrina; assembly: GCA_017893485.1. Classification (NCBI taxonomy): domain Eukaryota; kingdom Viridiplantae; phylum Streptophyta; class Magnoliopsida; order Asparagales; family Asphodelaceae; genus Hemerocallis; species Hemerocallis citrina. Next base: position 130,641,436 of record CM030363.1, on the reverse strand, counting down.
CATTTACCGAATGTGCTAGGTCCGGTCTTATACAATTTGTTAGGTACATCAGACAACCGATTACACGTGCATATTCCAGTTGTGATATGCTTTCGCCTGTATTTTTGAACAAGTGAAAACTTGGATCGACGGGACTTTTTGCTGTCCCATTGGAGTAATTCTTGAATCTTTCAAGTACTTTCTCAGCATAATGGGCTTGAGACAAAGTAATTCCCTCAGGTGTCCTGAAAACTTTGATTCCTAGTATGACATCTTCACTCCCAAATCTTTCATGTCAAACTTGCCACTAAGCATGCTCTTAGTTTGTTTGATAATGTCGTTATTGTTTCCAATAATGAGCATGTCGTCTACATAGAGACAGACCAGAATGTATCCATTTGGAATATCTTTGATGTAGATATACGTATCACATTCATTTATTTTGAAACTATTTAACATTATAACATTGTCAAATTTTGCATGCCACTGCTTTGGTGCTTGTTTCAGTCCGTAGAGAGATTTTACAAGCTTGCACACCTTGTTTTCCTGTCCAGGAACTACGTAACCCTCAGGTTGTTTCATGTATATTTCTTCTTCTAAGTTTCCATTTAGAAATGCAGTTTTAACATCCATTTGATGTATTTACAGGTTACGTAGAGCTGCAATAGCTATCAACATTCTTATGGATGTTATTCTTGTAACTGGGGAATATGTATCAAAGAAATCTAGGCCTTCCTTTTGTCTAAATCTTTGTACCACAAATCTTGCCTTATGCTTCTCTATTGAACCATTTGGTTTCAATTTTTGTTTGAAAATCCATTTGCATCCTAGAGCTTTACATCCAGAAGGCAAGTCGACTAACTCCCATGTATGATTTTGCATAATGGAGTCTATTTCACTTTTGATTGCTTCCTTCCACATAGGAGCATCAGGCATAGACATGGCTTCCTTGAAAGTTTTGGGCTCATTCTCTAACAGAAAGGCCGTCACAAAGTCAGGACCAAATGATTTTGATGTTCTAGCCCGTTTACTTCGTCTAGGCTCATCAGTATCATGTTCTGGTTCTTCAACTGAAGTGCTTGCATTCCCTTGTTCACGTGTACGTTTGGGGTACGTAGTATCCTTGCACGGAAATACGTGTTCAAAGAAGGAAGCATTCCTTGATTCCATTATTGTATTCACATGGATATCCGGTATATCTGATTTGTATACCAAGAACCGATATGCACTACTGTGGTGTGATAGCCTATGAATATGCAATCAATCATCTTAGGTCCGATGGTGATCTGTTTCGGGTTAGGTACTGCCACTTTTGCTAGACATCCCCACACTTTGAGGTATTTATACGAAGGTAAGTTACCTTTCCACAGTTCATATGGTGTCTTGCTAGTTTTCTTGTGAGGTATTTTATTGAGAATGTAGTTGGCAGTCAGCAATGCTTCCCCCTACATGTTTTGGGGTAAGCCAGAATTCAACAATAAGGCATTCATCATCTCCTTCAGAGTTCGGTTCTTGCGCTCGACAGTACCGTTTGATTCGGGTGAGTAAGGAGCAGTTGTCTGATGAACTATTCCATGTTCTGAGCAGAACATGTTAAATGGTGCATCATATTCTCCTCCTCTATCACTTCTAACGATTTTAATCGTTTTGCCAAGTTGATTCTCAACCTCAAGTTTATATTCTTTGAATTTATCCAAAGCCTCATTTTTGCTATGTAACAAATATACATAACAGAATTTTGTGCAATCGTCTATGAATGTCACAAAGTACTTTTTGCCACCTCTAGTCTGTACATATTTTAAATTACACAGATCCGTGTGAATTAAACCTAAAGTTTCTGTGTTTCTTTCTACAGAATGTGATGGCGTTTTAGTGAGTTTGGCCTCCGTGCAAACTTCACATTTTTCGGAGTTATCTACCTTAAATTTTGGTAGCAAATTCATGTTAATTAATCTATGCATAGAATTGACATTAACATGGCCTAGTCTTTCATGCCAAACAGAGGAAGACTCAACAACATAGGTAATAGGAGTTATTTCATTAACATTGGGAACAGCAGGAACAATAGTTTTAGGGATGACTGTCATTACATTAAACTTGAACAGTCCATCATTTACATATCCTTTACCCAAGTATACCCCATTCTTAGACAATACAAAATTATTAGAAACAAGAACAACCTTAAACCCATTCTTGCTTAGCAAAGAACCTGATATCAAGTTCTTTCTAATATCTGGAACATGCAGCACATTTGTGAGTGTTAGTTCTTTGCCTGAAGTCATTTTCAGCACTATCTTCCATGTTCCTTCAATTTTGGAGGTGGAAGAGTTTTCCATGAATAGCTGTTCATCTTTGTTGCACTTCTAGTATGAAGTGAACATTTCCTTGTCTGAGCAGATATGCTTGGTGGCACCAGTATCGTACCACCATTCACGAGAATTGCTCCCCACAAGATTTACCTCTGATACTACAGCACAGAGGTCCAGGTCAGAGAGACCAGTGGACAAGTTCTCAGCTATGTGTGCGTAGGATTTTTCATTCCCTTTTACATGTCCTATTCCTGAACGATTACTTTCCTTGCTGCGGCACTCAGAAATTTTGTGCCCCAGCTTACCACACTTGTGGCATTTCTCAGCAAACCTCTTTGCAAGAGGTTTTTTGTTTGAGGCCTGTGGCAGAAATTTTCTCTTCTTGCCCTTCTGTTCTTGCTCCACCACGTTGGCCTTTTCTATGGACTGATTTTCATAGGACCTATCAGTCTTGTGATTCTCCTCTTCGATCTACAACTTGACAATTAGGCCTTAAAGAGACATCTCCTTTCGCTTGTGTTTGAGATAGTTCTTGAAGTCTTTCCATCCAGGTGCAAGTTTTTCGATGAACGCTGCAACCTGGAATAGTTCGCACAGCGTCATATTCTCTGCAGCAATGTCGTGCATTACAACCTGCAGTTCTTGAACTTGACTCACAACAGTTTTGGAGTCAATCATCTTGTAGTCCAGAAATTTGCCGACTACAAACTTCTTGGACACGGCGTCTTTTGTTTTGTACTTCTTTTCCAAGGATCCCCACAGGAGTTTGGACGTCTTGAAGACACAGTAGACGTTGTACAGGGGGTCTACCAAGCCATTCAAGATATAGTTCCTGCAGAGGTAGTTGCCCTGAGTCCACGCATCAACTGCAGCAATGGAGTGTGCATCCATTGGCACCAGCATCGGGGCAGATTCAGTGAGGAATATGTCCAGCTTCAATGTGGTCAGGTAGAACTGCATCTTCCCTTGCCACTTCTTGAATCCAATTCCAATGAAGTTCTCTGTTTTTTCTCCCACGGTAATGTGCGTGGGAAAAACGACCGAATATGCCGCAACCGATTGTGCAGTCACATTTTGGGTCACCGGTGTTTCGGTACTGATAAGCCCACTGGCAATATCAATTTGTGTGTTCTCCATGTTCTTATATTCTCTTCTTTGAAATAGTTTGAAAGAGAACTTATTAGTTGTTTTTTTCTGAATCGATAACAGCACCTGTAAATAAACTCCAGAAAACTGTTAGAATCAGTGAGGAAAAAATTCTACTTTAAGATTGTTAGAACCCGATTTTATAAATATGAAAAATCCCAACAGCAATTGTGAAGAACTGAAATACAGGAAATGAAAATAGGAAACGAAAGACTTTGCACAGAGTCGAGATTGAGAATCTCTCTCCTTAAAGCAGAATTCATCCCGTAGTGTGACGGTGGCTGGCAAATTGCTTCTCATGATACAACTGTACCTTCTCTGAAGAGCCACACCCTTGCTTCAGAGATTCGGCGAACTGCTGTCTGTGATGTACTCTTAGTTGACTCAGAGGAGAAGAAGAGGAAGAAGAATAATAAAACTCTGAATGTGTAAAAGACTCTGTCTGGATTCAGTAGTCTTTTATAAAAGAGAATGGAGACTAGAGACTCTTCAGAGGCCCAACAGCAGAGTAATGGAGACTCTTCAGATTCATAACTGGTGAGCCATTACTCTGCTGTTACAGAGTAATGGTACCAGTTACTGAATCTGAAAAGCCTTATCAGTTCAGTAGGAGAAAATTTTTTGTCTGGGCAAAAAAATTTAAGCCGGAGCCAAACCAGAACCAAACCAGAGCCAAGCCTCTCTCCACTACACGTTAGTGGTAACCCCCGGACTATGCCCTTTAGTCCAGTTTTCTAGTATATATACTAGAAAAAATCTTTCCCAATTTCCGATATGGGACTATCCATTTTCTCCAAGTTGCCAAGTTAGTACATTTCAAGTACCCAACTTTGGACCAACATTTCTCATTCATACGGAATTTGTTTTTGGCAAGTGAGTACACCACGGAATAGTACTCGTCGAGAGGATCGCAATCCACTCATTTTCCGGCGCCGTCGGTGGCCGGAGCCTGCTGGAACCTGGCCCGGAAAACTGCAAAAATTAATTCCAACAGAGCTTTGTACAACTCTCCCTGAGAGAGGGGTTTAGTTAATCATATTTGATACTAAATATAAACAAGATAATTTTATTGCATCTAACTCCAGACTTTTGCTTACAAAGATGTTTACAAGCTCCCTCTTACCTTTTTTATTCTCTCCTTTTCTTTCTGTCTTTTCTCTTGCCAAGCCTTCCTTTTTATAGGAGAAGGGCTGGCTTTACAATATTGCTTTCTTACATCATGCCTTACATCATTGATACATTTACATCATTGCTCACATAGGAAATAATTCTGCGTTATCTTATTCAGTTTCACATTGTCCGCATTTGTGTAAGTGCTCAGCCCTCATCAATATATAGTAGTGCCTTGCTGTTTATTCAATCATTGTCATTTGTTCTTTATCTAGAATATTGTACCAGCTGTCAAATGCTTCTTTCTTTTGTCGTGGTTGCTTTATTTACGCAATACTGTATAGTAATATTTTTTGGATTTGGGCTATTATAGATCCGGATATTACTCCTTTTTATATATCTTTTATTTTGCAAAACATATTTCGAAATCCCATGGCTCTTCATTCTAGAATTATTTTTTTAAATTCTTCATAATTAAATTCTATGATATTGGTAGCTCATATATGATCTGAGTGATTATACCTATTTTAACTACATGTTCTACAATAATATCTTCATCATCCTCCAAAAATTCTGGAATTGTTGAATATATCCTCACCTAAATTTTAAAAGCTTTTTTTCAATCCAAAATTGTTTCTAGCTGCCTTCAATATGTTTTTAGGCAGTAAGTTGAGTTCTTCACATTCTCTAGATGGATATATTCAGTGGATTAATTCTCGTTCAAGTAGTGATCTTGTTGTTTTCAGATTGGGCCCTACTATAATGATAGCTTTGTTCATATATTGTTGAGATATGGTTCTTATGTACTGATTGACCGGTGTTGTTTGACACAATCTTTTGATATATTTTAAAAATAATACTTTCTTTGATATTTTGGTGAGAGAATTTTCAGTGAGTAGAGTCTCTTTGTAAGTAGGTGGTTGTTTTGGTGTAGCTCTATTTGTGGAGTCACTTATTTTTTCTTTGGTGAATGAATAGGTTCACTCATTTCACTAATTTTTCAACTGTAATTTCTACAATACCTTCTGCATTTGTAATTGCAACTGATTACATGCTATCTTTAGTTGCTCAATACTTTCTTTCATATATATTGTCTCCTTCAAGTTCTAGAAATTTATCCTCTATCATGTAAAGAAAAGATTAGTTTCTTGATAGAAAATCTGCAATAATATTATTTTGTCCTTTTATATTTTCTATTTCAAAATCATAATTTGCTAACTCCATTTGCCATCGTATTAATCTTTTACTTACTACTGTTGGATCTATATTTTTATTTATCCATGTTTTAGCTTGAGTATTCTTTGTACTAACTATGAATCTAGTGTGTATAATAAATAGTTCAAAATTTTTTATTGCTTTTAATATTGCTAGTAATTTTTTCATTTATTTGGTAATTTTGTTGAGTTTGCGTAAATATTCTACTAGTGTATTTGGCTATTGTTTTTTCTTCTTTATCATCTTTTTGTTTATATTTTAATATTGCTCCCCATTTCGTTTTACTAGCATCTTCTTCTATTATCCATTTACATTCTTTAGTTGGTAGATGTATTTTTTCTAAGTAACTAGTTTGATCTTTCAGCTTTTGTAACCTTTCCTCATCTTTCTCATTCCATTCCTTTTTTTATCTTTAGTTTTTGTTGTACCAATCTGATAAATTGGATATATATCATCTTGTTTGATTTAATAATCCTAGTATTGCCTGTACTTCTCTTTTTCTATTAATTTATTTGGAAAAGTCATTATTTTTTCTGCTATGTGTGGTTATAGTTTTATTCCTTCATGTAATAGTTTTGTTCATAAAAACTCTCTGTCTGTCTAAAATATTTCCATCTTTTTCTTAGATAATATTATTCCTGACTGTTTTACTATTTCTTCAAATTTCAATAAATATTTTTTATGTTGTTTTACATCTTATGATCCTATTAGATTAATATCATTTATATATACTAATATTAAAATATTATAGTTCTAATAGTAACATGTGTACACTCTCAGGTATAGTCACAAATTCGGGGTTTGGGAATATTTCGTCAAAGATTTAATATTCGGAATTAAAAAAAAAACTGTAAATTCGGTAAAAACTCAGCAAAAATTCGGGAAGAAAGAAATACAAAATTTAATGCATCTTAGTACCCATCACCTAAGTAAATATATATTTAATCCATAAATATGAAAAATAGTACAAATTTAGCGATAAATTCGTTTAATTCGCAAATTATTTACGAATAATTCATGTTTTCGCGAATAATTTGTGAAGTGCGTTATTTAAATAGGAATTGGCAATTAATTGCGAATTCGGCAAATGAATTCTTCACGAATAATTCGCAAATTTGGGGAATTATTTGCGAACTTTGCTACTAGTCAGGATGTGTAATGCAATAAATCTTCTATTTGCATCATACTTTCTTTGTAGCACTACTTAGATTAATTACTTTGATTCCCAACAAAAATTACTGCACAAATCAATACCAAAAAAATTATTTTAAAGACTGGGCATCGTCTGAAAAAGAAATTGTCTAACTAGAAAATATCTGTATTTTGAGATTCTTTCTACTGCAGATTTCTAATGATAAGTTGTATGAATTTATTTATGCTCTAGATATTATTGGGTTTAATGCCTTGCATACTTATTTGGTGTGAAGGGAAGATGGTGATATGAGTAGAGGGTTCGAAGCAACGGATTGAAAAAGAAAAAAGTTGCCAAGCAGCAATAGCAAACAGAGATAGCAGCAGTCGACTGCTCGCCCCTCGGGTCTGGGAAGACTCGAGTATAGTCGACCGTGATGCGTGAAATTGCAGGTTTTGGGTCTTGCTTAGGGGATTCATGTGAAGCCCAACTTCGTCTCCAGGTTAGATCGTACAACTCTAATTGTATGTTTATCTCTTCACTATACATCTGATGGTTATTGTATCAAGATATTTAAACTATGATTTTCTCTAGATCTATATATTCATTGTAATGGCTCCAAGGAATAGAAGAAGAGAGTACTTCATCTGAAAGGTGAGATATTTCTCCATTGTAAATAGCAAGTAGTTCCAGTTAGGCTTGAGAGATGGTCGTAGTGAGAATTGTAATATTCTTGTATCTTATTTAGTTGAATAACATCGCGATTCTTCATCCCCCGTATTAAGGCGGAAGTCCCAACTAGGAAAATTTTTGTGTGCTTTATGTGATTGATGTGATCTAGTATTTACTTTATGGTTTATATTGATCGTGTCGAAGACTCAACGAGATCCTTTAGAGGGAATAATTCTCTAACAAGTGGTATCAGAGCAACATGTTCGTCGGTTTGTTCGAGTTCCTTGGAGAAGATGGTAGATCAAAAGAAGAAAATCAAGTAGTCCGATGGTAAGGCCAACTTCGATCTATGGAAGGTGGATATGTACGATGTGTTGGTTCATAAAGACTTGCACCTTGCCCTAGAAGAGAAGAAGCCAACCGATATGAAGCTGGAGAAGTGGGATGAGATTTGTTTAAAGACCTTAAGTTTAATCCGACTGCAATCGGTGGACGAAGTGAAGCCTAATATTCTTGAGGAGAAAATTATGGCGTCTATGGGCGAGACTCAAATCTGACTACTCGGGATCATTGTTGTTGGATCGTATGTACTGGAAGAGAAAGCTGTTTCGTTTCTCAATGAGGGAAGATACTCATCTTCAAGTTCACATTGTGGAGTTCAATAAGGTAATATCTGAACTGAAGACGATTAACGCTGATGATTTTAGCGAAGAGGATAAAGCTTTCAACTTGATATATTCACTGCTAGTTTCTTATAATCACTTGATAACTACCATGCTACATGGAAAATCTGCTAAGGAAATACTTATAGTAGCCGAGGTGATTAAGGGATTGAAAGTAGATGAACTGAGGAAGGAGACCTGTAGATTGTTTGGCGGTAGATGGTGATACTTCAATTGAAAGGGATACAACACACAATGGTAAGATCCGTTGCCATTATTGTGGGGAAATTATGCATTACAAGAGAGAATATCGCAAGTGGTTGAGTCAGAAGAGTGCTACTAGAGGAGATGATCAAGCCAACATAGCCAGTGCTACTGATTCAGGTGAATCTTGTAATTTTGATTTATGTCTTCTTGTTTTAAGTTCTTCAGATATGGATTCGAGTTGGTATCTTGATTTGGAAAGTTCTTCTCATATTTGCTCTGAGGTAGAGAAGTTTTTTACTTACAAGTCTACAACAAGTCGTAGTGTGAGAATGGGGACTGATGAGATTTGTGAAGTGGAGGGTTAGAGAATGGTTGAACTTGAGATGCTAGATGGTAAAGGGTTCACACTAAAAGAGGTCATGTATATTCTAGTACTACAGTGAAATCTGATATCCTTGGGGACTCTTGATTCTCGGGGCTGCATATATACAGCTCGAGGTGGAGTTTTGACTGTTTGAGAGAGTCACCGTAAGGTAATGATGGGTAAGAGGGTGGTTGGGCAGAGAGTCAGCACAACCTCTACTAGCTTTATGAGAGCAGGAAAACTAGACCGAGTGTTTGGAAGCTCAAGCATCATCTAGTAAGTCGTCACTAGAATTACCTAAGCGAGATGCAACATTCAAATATAGTTGGAAGGTGGAGAGAGCCTTGGGTTAGGTGGAGTTAGTATGGAGGGTGACACCTTCATGATAACATCTAATGGGGTATGCTCTTAAAGGGGGCATACGATTGGAGAAAAATAGGTGGAGATAGATTCAACTAGCAGAAGAATCTATAGAAACGGATTGTTTACTAAGCGGAGATGAAAGGTCTAGAAGAGTTTTTTATCACACAAGTGTGGATTCATGTGTATGCAATGCAAGGTGGAGATTGTTGTGTTTAATGTCTTGCATACTTATTTAGTATGAAGGGAAGATGGGTGATATGAATAGAGGGTTCGAAGCGAGGAATCGAAGAAGAAACTAGTTGCCAAGCACCAGCAGGAAACAGGATAGTAACAGTTGACTGTGCACCTCAGCTTTGGGAAGACTCAAGTACAGTCGCCCGTGATGCACGAAACTACAGGTATATGGTAGCGTCTAGGGGATTCGTGTGAAGCCCAACTTCGTCTTCAGGTTAGATCGTATGACTCTAATTGTATGGTTATCTCTTCAGTATACATCGGATGATTATTGTACCAAGATATCTAAACTAGGATTTTCTCTAGATCTATATATTCATTGTAACGGCTCCAAGAACGATATAATTCTATTGAGTAACAAATAGAAGAAAAGAGTACTTCATCTGAGTAGTGAGATATTTCTCTAATGTAAATAGCATTTTAAATAGCAAGTAGTTCTAGTTAGGCTTGAGAGAGTTATGGAGAGAATTGTAATATTCTTGTATCTTCTCTACTTGTATAACATCTCGGTTCTTCCTCCCCCGGATTAAGGCAAAAGCCCCAACCGGGATAATTCTTGTGTACTTTGTGTGATTGGTGTGATCTAGTATTTTCTTAGTGATTTGTATTGATCATATCAAAGACTCAACAAGATCCTCTAGAGGGAATAATTCCCTAACATATATTCCCTCAGATTGTTCTTTAACTATGATATTTTCTTAGTTTTTTTTATCACTTGTGTATTTATTTATTTTATTTTTCAAATCGTATTGTAAATTAGTGCATTTTGCTTCTAAAATCCTCAAAAGCCAAAATCTTACCTTCCTGTTCGAGCCTCTTTCTGGTTTTGCCAAAATATTGCTTGTCAGATCATAACTTACATCTCATAAACACTTACGTCTCATAAACGGTACTCGGTTACATTTTCTCATCGTATCCTCGTTTCAATTTTCTTTTATACTCAATTCATATGAGAAAATCATCTCATGTAAATGCTCGTGAACACACCTCACAGATTTGAATGCAAGTGCTCATGCATTCACTGTTGCTCGCATACAGTTACTTCTTGTATTACAGTTTCTGTGCATAATAGGTTTATGTACACTACGCTCTTATGCCCCTTCATCCTGAACTGGCAGAGTGCTGACAGAGAGGTGGTTTCAAGTCTTTTAAGAGCAGCAGTTGGTGCAGAATGCAAATAGGCTTCGTCACAGTTCTTAAAGCAGGCACAGTGGACAATCGTTCCTAAGGTGATTCCTGGTAAGTTCAGGTAGAAAAAAAAAAAGTTTACTCTGCATTAAATTTAGAGTAGTAAGTTAAACTTTTCTTTTTCATTATTTAGTGTAGTTTACTGTGCATTATATTTCAGAGGTACAGCTTAAATTTTTTTTCTTTAATTTGAATATCTCTTACCCTTTCTTTTTTCTAAATTCACCCTCGCTCCTCTCATAATTCTCGGAGAGTATGTAAGTTTGGCCCACACGCATGATTTTCAAGGGAAACTAAAATAAACTAGCTGTTAGAGGTTTTGAGACTATGTAGTCATTTACTTTGCACGTGCATTTCATGGGGTTTTCTTCTTACCTTTCATGAATTTTGCTACCAATTCCATATATATATATGTGCAGAGGGTAATGGTTCATGCTGTCAATCATGAGGTATTTAATCTCTAGCTCTTCTTTGAATTTTCGACCAACTTGTCTCTCAATAGCATTAATTGCATATCCCAACTCGCAGATTGTTATGAACCAAGAATTGATAGCACTGAAGTCTGAACTAATTCGTGTAGATCTGCTACGAAGCAATTATACCATTTGAAGTTTGAAGTAAGAAGCAGCTTTGCTATTACTGCTAAAAGTTTAGGAGAATTAAGTTCAATTAATGGCCTTGGACCCCTCACTCTTATCATTAGCAGTGCAACTTGTTTCCAGCATTCACTTAGGTCTCTTTCTTTGATTGCTAAATTAAACTAAAATCATCGACCAGTTTTCCCTCGTACTGTATATCTGTCAGAGCTACCTCTTATTCAATACAAATATCTTCATTTCTTATCTTATCTCAGTCACTCATCCACTTCAGCAGCACCAATTTCCTACGACTACATGTATTAAACACTTGAACTAAGTAACAAAGAAGCAAAACTTAACATTAGTGAAACATCAAGGTATTATAGTACAATTTACCCTTATCTTGCAATATGCAAGTTGATATTCTGCGGGTGTACTTCATAATTAAACCGTACAAATATGTATGTCTCATTGTCAACAAACTGAACTAAGCTTGTTAGATTTCTTGCAGGCCTGCTTTTGCCTATGTTGTCTCTGTTAAATGATCAAGCAGTCTGACATAAAATCTGCGAAATTATGAGGGCATGATTAATCGTTTGCTGGAGCTTATTTGGCTAAAGAGTGCATTGCATAGCTGCAGCTGACACTATTTTTTACGTATGGAAAAGGGAAAAAAAGGGTATTAATACTCATACTGAGACATTGTTTGAGCATCCGCAGTCATTGTTTGCTAAAAAAATAGCAAAATGTATATTATACATATAGCAATTGGCATTTCCTGCAGTGGTAAAATGCTATAATATAGCCACACAAAAAAAAAGAAAAAATGATCGGACGGATCGTGAAGATCCATCCCACGAATTTAAAAAAATGTTCCGCGGTTTTTTTAATAAATAAATAGAATTTAGTAGCGATTTTTTTTTTTTAGCAACTTCCCCTATTTCATGGACGGATCTTCATGATCCGTCCAAGGCCAAAAAAAAAAAATTTGAAATTTTTTTCCACTAAAATATTCTTTTAATAATATTTTTTAACCATAAAAAGTGCTATTTTTCGACGGACGGAATTTCGAGTACCGTCCCATTAAAAAAAAAAAATTATGTGGAACCCCTCTTCAAGATCCGTCCCCTATAATAGGCATATTCTCAAATCGCCTTTCATATATAGCAATGTACTGTAGCGATTTTGCCAAAATATGAAAGAACAGCAAACGACTGCGGAAGCTCGATTACTAAAAATGGAAAATATGGAAATTTAACAAATGACTGTGGATGCTCTTATGGGTCCCTGCAGCAATATATGAGAAAAATGTCCAGATTTTGGTCGATATTACAAAAGCGTATATCCGGAACAAGAAGATAAGAGGCAGAAGATGGAAGTACGTATTTGGGGACCATGGGTTACTTTCCATCTCGCAAAGGGATGAGTCAAAGTGTTGTCATTTTCATGGTAACTTTGACGCATGAACAAATGGTTATAAGTCTCTGCAACTGTAATTTTGGCTCATAGGCATGATTGATCTTGATGTACAGAATGAGAAATTCATTATCTTGATTTTTTTAAAACTTTCTTTTTTTTATTAATACTGCACGATTGATCGGTAATTACATTTCAATTTCAAATGAAGGTAAAGTGCACAAATAATTGTGTTTTCTGACATGGGGATATTTTTTGTAGAATATATTCTACTTGATACAAATTATTAAGGTTCTTTTTTTTAAAAAAATTATATGGGTCTCTTTGAAATATGTATTATTTTAAAACACACCACATTTTCATGTTATTCGCTATAAGGTCCCTTAGTTGAGCTAATATTTATCAAATTAGTCTATATGGTTAATTTAACATGGATTTCTCCTCAAATTGCTGTTCTAATTAACAAAATATTTTTTTCATTTTTGTAATGCCCTTTTTTAATCCCACCGTCGTATTCCCGACAACCAGATTAGACTAACAAAGTAATTATTGAGTTTTCTTTTAAAAATTCTACCCGACTCTAGTGCTCTTCTTGCCCTAAGATATCACAAACTCTGCTGATCTATTCCCCCGATCACATTATTACGAGTATACTTGGGTCTTTTGTCAGACCTAATCAACCTATTAATTATGTGATATAGATAAAAATAGAACCAAATCGGGACCGGTCAAATCGGTCACGAATCTTAAAGCTCTCAGGGGTAAAACGGTAATTTTATCTACAAACGAGTCTGAAAATGGGAACTGGGCTTTTTTCAAGCCCGATAACCTAAAAACGAGTCTGTCTTACTGGGTCAGGGTGACAAACTCAGGACATTTAAAAAGTAATTCAAATTCATGATTATCTCTAAGAGACGGTTTAAACCAATATCATGAAACGATTTGAACTCCCTTGCTTATCCAAAAACACCGGGACATAAAGATAAATGATTATCTCTAAACTGTCTCTAAAGGCGACTATAAATACCCATCTACCCCCACCATAAAAAGGTAATCAGTATTGCGATTGGTCACTCAGGCAGAGTTTCAGAATTTCAAAGAGGACATCTTGCGATCCCTCAACATTGCCACTGGTCACGATCAGTGTGCACCTAGCCCTCGCCATACCTTGAGTCATGATTAACATGTGCCTAGCCCTCGCCATGATGCCCCTCACGAAGGAGAATCCCAAGGGTCGATCCGACTTGACCAGGGGGATGACTCCGTCCATCGTCATCTCTAAGAGATGGAGAGGCGCCTAAGCAGACTCACTCTTGAAGAAGAACAACGGGCCAAGAATTTCCGCCTGAGCAGGCCTCCCTTCTCCAGGGCCATCATGGAAGCTCCGCCGGTCCCTGAGCCCTTCAACCCCCCCCCCCCACTTCGAGTCCTACAACAGGGAGGCAGACCCAGCCGATCATTTCGAGAGTTTCAAAACTCTCATGATGATTCACCAAGCCTCATATGTGCCTCTTTGCAAGACCTTCCTAGCTACATTGAAGGGACCTGCGAGAGAATGGTACTCCCGACTATCCCCCGCCTCCTTCTTCACATTCGATCAATTTGAGGAACTCTTCCTCACCCACTTCTCCAGCAGCTGCCGAGCCGAGAAAATGAGCGCATCTCTACTGGCACTCAGTCAGAGGAAGGGCGAGCGCCTGAGAGACTATGTTTGGCGCTTCACCACCGAGGCTTGGTCTATCGCCTCTCTCGATCAGTTGGTGGCTTCAGCAGCGTTCCGACACAACATCAACCATGCCGACCTAAAAGCATCCCTCGCCAAGAAGCAACCCCAGGACTTCTCGGAGCTTCTACTGAAGAGTGAGAAGTATATCCGAGCGAAAGAATCCCTCCATCCTCATGACCAGAAAGATCCCCTGTCCGGGAACAAATGGAAGGGAGCAGATGAAGAAGGCACTAAGAAGCTCCAGAAAGACAACAGCGGTCAACGGCCCTCCTCCCCGTTTTAAAAAATTTACCCCTCTCAATGCCAGTGTCTCGGCTATCTTCATGGAGGTCGGTAAGGAAGGGCTGCTCCAACCTCCCCCATAGATGAATACCCATGGCAAGAAGAGTAATAGATATGTGGTGTCACTTCCACAGGGACTATGGCCACAACACAGACGACTGTCGGGCCCCTAAGGACGAGATCGAGGCCCTCATTCAGAGAGGGAAATTGGCCAAGTTTTTTAGGAAAGACAAAGTTGATCCTCCTCCTCCCCGAGGGGCGAACAAGTGAGCTGAAAGACCTGCTGAGTCCTCTGACACCAAACCTGAAACAATCATGCACCTCATCCACGGAGGCCCAATAGGGGCTGAGTCGAACTCCTCTCGAAAAGCCTTCATCCGAGAGGTGAACTCAGTACAGAACCATCCTCCCCCCAAAGGCTTTGGGGTCCCCGTGACCTTTTCAGATAGAAACTTGGAAGGCGTCCGAATGCCTCACTGTGATTGTCTCGTAATCAACCTCCACATGTCCAACCACGAAGTGCACCGAATCCTGGTCGACATTGGCCTCAAGTTGTCCCGAGACCGCCTCAAACCCGACGGCTACACTCACCACGGATTCTCCGGGGTGCCAGTGACCATCGAGGGAGTTATCACTCTCGATGTAATCGCAGGCAAAACTCCAGCCACCCGAACAGAACTAATGGATTTTATGGTTGTCGATGTAAAGGCTGCATACAATGCCATCCTTGGCTGACCCAGACGCGCTTCAAGCCGTACCCTCCTCCTTCAATATGAAGATGAAATTTCCTACCTCTGCAGGGGTGGGAGAAGTCAGGTGGAGCTAAGAGACTGCCCAAAAATGTTACATGACCTTAGTGGGGGGGTCCAGTCCTCTCTCTCGAAACCCTTGAGCTCCCCCAAGGGAGCAACCAAGCCGTCTCGGAGCCAGTCGATGAGTTAGAAGAAGTGGATTTTTCAGAAGAACACCCGACCAGGACGTTCCAAGTGTGCAAAGTCCTCCCCCACCCAGTCAAAGCTGACATCATCCAATGCATAAGAGGGAACCGAGACCTGTTTGCATGGACCGCTGCTGATATGCCAGGTATCTCAAAAGAATTACTCATGCACCACCTCAGCATAGCTCCCGAAGCTAAACCTGTCCAACAGAAGCGTCGCAAGTTTGCACCGGACCACCAGAAAGCCATCAAAGAATAAGTAGATAAACTCTTGGTGGCTCGGTTCATCCAAGAGGTTAACTACCCAAGTGACTCTCCAATGTCGTGATGGTGAAAAGGCCAATGGAAAATGGAGAATTTGGATCGACTTCACCGATTTGAACAAGGCCTGTCCAAAAGACCCGTTCCCGCTTCCCAGTATCGATGCACTAATCGGCGCCACTTCCAGTCATGAACTCTTGAGCTTTATGGACGCTTTCTCCGGGTACAATCAGATCAGGATGTTCCCCCCTGATATTCTGAAGACTTCTTTCACGATAGATCAAGGGCTATATTGTTACCGCGTCATGCCCTTCGGGCTAAAGAACGCCGGGGCAACATATCAGCGCCTCGTCAATAATATCTTTAAGGAACAAATCGGGAGGAACATGGAGGTTTATGTGGATGATATGTTGGTAAAGAGCCTCAGGAAGCAGGACCTTGTGATCGACCTTCAGGAAGCCTTCGATGTCTTGCGAAGTTAAAACATGAGGCTCAACCCATCTAAATGTACCTTTGGAGAATCGTCTGGAAAATTTCTAGGGTTTATGGTTGGCCAGAGGGGCATAAAAGCTAACCCTGAGAAGATCCAAACCATATTGGATATGGCTCCCCCGTTCAGCGTTAAGGAAGTACAAAGGCTCACAGGGCATCTCGCCGCCATAGGGCATTTTCTCTCTAAGTCAGGGAAGAAGTGTCTCCTGTTTTTTAAGGCCCTAAGAGGAACGAAATGTTTTGAGTGGGGACAATTGCAAAAGGAATCCTTCGACCAACTCAAAATATATCTGGTCAACCCTCCGCTCTTGAGTAAGCCCAAGCCTAGGAAAATTCTCTACGTTTACCTCGCCACATCAGAACAAACCCTTAGTATCCTCCTGGTGAGCGAAGAAGACAAAGCCCAGAGGCCGATCTATTACATGAGTAAGGTCATCTGGATGCCGAACTCTTCTATTCCAAGATAGAAAAGATGGTCTTTGCACCAGTCATGGCTGCTCGAAAGCTCTGCCCATATTTCCAAGCTCATTCGGTTGTCGTTCTTACCGACCAACCCCTCAAGCAAGTGTTGCACAAGCCTGAAAGTTCGGGGCGCCTCATGAAATGGTCCATAGAGCTGAACCAACATGATATCAGCTATTAGCCAAGGACCATTATTAAGGCTCACGCCCTAGTGAAATCCATAGTGGAAAGCACTAACCCCAAACCCTGCAAGGAAGGCAAGGAACCCCCGTTCTGGAGCATATATGTCGATGGGTCTGAGGGAAGCGGAGCGGGGGTCATCCTACTTCCTAATTGGAAGAATGACATTTTCACATTCTTTCATTTTCACATTCTTTCATTCTTATGACTTGTATTGATCAATGTTTTACTAGCTGTATATTCCCTAAAAACTACGTATTTTACTTGCTTAGCTGTGGGAAAGGAATGTGAAAATGTCATTCTTTCAATTATAAGAATGAAAGAATGTGAAAATGTCATTCTTTCAATTATAAGAATGAAAGAATGTGAAAATGTCATTCTTTCATTTATTAAGCCAAAGGAAATTACATTTTCATTCTTATAATAATTATCAAGCTCTTCAATTTCATATTTTGATATAAAGATCAATTTCAATTCTCCAAATTAAGTTGAAATATTGTAGAAACAGATCTTATAAGATCTAATTAATTTATAAGGAATTATAATATTTTTTCCAACTTTTATTTCACGGAAAACTCAAAAAAACCAATAAAAAAGAAAAGTGGGAAAAGCTGGATTCGAACCCAGACCCAACAACCACTGCCAATGAACAGTAACAGCCCTAAAACGCACCTACTGACCACTAAGGCCTGAGTGACTAACCGATATGAACTGAGGCTTAAATTCTTAAGTTCTTGCTCTCTGTTATTAGGAAACAATCAAAAATTATAAAACTCAGAGCCTACCAAGACTCGAACCCAAGACCAACTTCTCCGCCCATGAACAGTAACATGACTAAAGCGCGCCCACTGACCACTAAGGCCTGAGTGGCACTCGCTTTTTGAAAAAGCGAGTGTGGTTAAAACCCAATCGATTTTTCAGAAAGTGAGTGTAGGCTTTCGAAAATCAAAAGCCCCACACTCGCTTTCTAAAAAAGCGATGAGGTTTTAACCACACTCGCTTTTTCAGAAAGCGAGTGAGGCAGTTTGAGAATTTTTAAAAAAAGTAAGGCAGTTTGGGGAAAAACTTTCAAAAAATGGGACAGTTTGGGAAAAAATTCCCTCAAAGGCTGTAAAATTCAGTCTTCATGAGTGTTGGGCTTGTGATATGGCAAAAATAGAACCAAACTAGGACCGTTCAAATTGGGAACGAATCTTAAAGCTCTCAGGGATAAAATGGTAATTTCACCTACAAACGGGTTCGAAAATGGGAACTGGGCTTTTTCCAAGCCCGATAACCTAAAAACAGGTTTGTCTTACTCGATCAGGGTGACAAACCCAGGACATTTAAAGAGTAATTCAAATTCATGATTATCTCTAAGAGATGGTTTAAACCAAATCTCTTATCATGAAATGATTTAAACTCTATTGCTTATCCAAAAACATCGGGATATAGTGATAAATGATTATCTATAAACTGTCTCTAATGGCGACTATAAATACCCTTCTACCCCCACCATAAAAAGGTAATCAGTATTTTTTCCATAAATCCTCTTTTATAATCTCCTTGATTACTGACTTGAGAGTCAGAGGGTTCGTCACCGGGATCCATCCCAGTGTTTCAAACTTTTTGCAGGTTAGCCGCAGTGGTGAGAAACAGTCAAATGCCGGTAAGAAGTCAACAGGTTCGCTTTTATTGTTTTCAGAAGATTCTACAAATCATCTGCTTGCTCCCACACCAAAATCAACAGCAACATTATCATTGAGTTGGATTTGGATAGAAATTACCAACGAGAGACTTATTTAGTTTTCTAACACTCAATTAAGGGATCTAATAGTAAATAATGAATATGAAGACTAATTTAAAAATACACCTTTCGGAATGTGACTAATCTATATAATAAAACACAAAGAAAGCTATCAAGTGGCTTTACTTCAATCCGCCAAAAATCAAAGGCCCAGATCTAACCTCACAAAACACATCCCCCCCCCCCCCCCCCCCCCAAAAAAAAAAAAATCAAATTCAAATTTCCCCCACCCTAAACAACTCCTTTATTTATTTAATTATCTCTCTGTCTCTTTCTCTCTCTCCCCTATTCAAAAAAAATTAAGAAAATTAAAAATTTTAAAAATTTAAAAAAATTTAAAAAATAAAAAAACTAAACAAATTAAAACTTTAAAAACTTTAAAATTAATTCAAAAAATCAAAAACTTATAAAAAAATTATTAAATATTTTTTTACAGATTTTACAAAAATTAATTTAAAATTTAAAAAAATTAAAACTTTTAAAACTTTTAAAACTTTAAAAATAATTCAAAAAAAAAAATCAAAAACTTATAAACAAATTATAAAAAAAAATTATATAAATTAATTTAAATTTTTTTAAAAAAAAATTTAAAAATTAAAATTTTAAATTTTAAAAATTAAAAAAATTATGAAAAATTTAAAAATTTTAAAAATAAGAAAAATTTTAAAAATAAGAAAAATTTTAAAACTTAAAATATAAAAAAATTAAAATTTTTAAAATTTTTAAAATTTAAAAATTTTTAAAACTAAAAAAAATTTAAAATTTAAAAATTTTAAAAATCTCAAAGTAAATCCAAATCCAAATCCAATGTCAAACTCCAATCAAGAGGTCGTCGCCGATATCTGATCCGCTGCTAATTCCGTATCGGTGACTCTCCTCCACCAAATCAAGCGCGAATATCAAGCGACTCCGTATCGGCGACTCCCTCCACCGAATCGAGAGCCTCTATATGCGATGCGACGACTCTAATTTTATCTCATTAACTGAATTCTCATTCTAATTTTTAATTTTGTGTGCAGGGGATTACTCAATTTTTTGCTGACTCTAATTTTGTGTGTGTATGGGATCTAAGTTCAGAGATGTATGATTGTTTGATTTTTGAGTTTAAAAATTTTAATTTGGTGATTTATTTGATGAGTTTTTTATTGGTTTTCATTTAAGGTGTACGCAAGTGAGAGATGGATTATTTGGTGGACTCGATTTGGGCTTCCAAAACATAGCAGAACAGGTAAGCTAACCAGCAACCTAAAATAACTTGACAAATATGCAACATTAATTTCTTTGCTACAAGAGAAAATACTATCGTGAAATGTTCCCTTCACTGGTTATTGGAAACCATGGATAACATAACATATAAGAACTTTTAGTATATGTTTGGATATATAGGATTGGGATGACTGGAGTTTACCAGTGAATGGTGCAAACTCTCCACTCAAGAAAGACAACTAAAGTAAATTTGTTATTTATCCATTTTGATTTTTTTTTATAAAGGTGCAATGGGGAGACAAAGTGGAGATAAAAGAAATGATTAGCTTGGTTTGGAGTTTTAAGAACTTCATGTATTTCATTTTGGTTGAAATGATAATAATAGGTATTTAAATTGCAAACTGAGTCTTAGACAAACAAATGTTTAGATTATTAGTATTGTAGATACCTTCACACCTGCACTTGCGTTACCTTTAGACATGCTCATAGTGGTTATGGGATTAGAGTAAGCTCTATAAAACCTATATGATAATGTCATTGCATAACTATTACAAGTATCTAAAAGTGATGCTGAAGTTAAAAAAAATTATGCAGTATTTCTAACAAACTGTATGCATTCCAAGTAATTTCAAGCTAATGATCAAGAAGGCGAAGGTTGAGCTTAAAGGTAGATATACTGCTTCCTCATATAATATGTTTGCTACTTTAATTAATTTGCTGGACTTTTAAAACTATTTTATATAATCAAACCAGGTGCACTGTTCGAAGACGTGTCCTAGGCACGTGTCAACAAACAAACCTAGGGCCCGTTTGGATATGTTTTTTGGGCCCATTTGAGAAAATTATTTTGTGAAAACGTGTTTGGTTTCGTTTTCTTTTCGGCCTTATTTTCAGAAAAAAAACCCAAACCCTCTTTTCTCTCCTTTTGGCTTTTCCCCCTTCCTCTCTCTTCTTTGACGCCGACTTCAGATCTGAAAACCCTTGTCGCCCTCTTTACTCCCATTTACTCCCATCTTCACTCTAATCAAGAGTCGATACTTTCTTCAGCGATTCGCTCTATTTTCCCCTTTCTCACCCCCCTCGACGCTCGATTCATGGTCTGTGAGAACATATCTGCTTTTACAAGAAGGTGTCTTCAAGAATGTTGTAGTTGAATCACACGTCAGCTGAGGGAATCTGTCGGAGACGACTTCTTCAGCTTTGAAAGCAAGCAAACCAAGGTATGTTTAAAATTGATTTAATTTTTTTGCTTGTATTTTGTTTTGGGTCGTTGTTAATTCCAGATCTGTTTAAAAAAATTCTCTTTTTTTGTGTTATTTTTTTGCCGGAGTACCGATTTGAGGGACAATTTTTTTTTGCTGTGATTTGGACATGATGAGTACTGATCCTCAAATTCGACATCAATTTATTAATTCCAGATCTGAATCCAAAAAAAAAATCTTTTTTTTATTTCTGGACCTATACTGAATTGAGGGATAAAAAGATTTTTACTGAACTGAAATTGGAAATGATGTGTTTTGATCCTACTGTCGACGTCGCTTTTGTTACTTTTTGAAATTGGATATTTCAATTGTACTAGATTAAAGATGGTGACTGAACTGGAATTGGAGATTTTTTTTGAAATGTGATTTCAATTGAACTGGAACTGGATAGTAGACATCATCTACAATTACTATAGTAACCCCAAATTAGTTTGTCTCGTTCACTGTTAATGTTGAGCAATTGATGAATGTTATTTTATAATGATCGTTTCTGTTGCTAATGAAGATGGTTAGTAAGGGAAAGGAGATTGAGGTGGAGAGTGATATTGTCATTTGGCCAGCATGTAATATACGTATATTTGTGGAATTGATGGAGGCGGAGGTCGATCGAAATAGTTTGAAAAGTTCGAACTTTGAAGCAAAACAATGGTCACAATTTGTGGGTACTTTGAATCAGATTTGTAACCGTACATACACGGTTAAACAATTAAAAGAAAAACATTTCCGACTTAAGATGCAGTGGAAGGAGTTTCACAATTTGAAGAATCAAAGTGGTATGGGTTGGGATGAAGACAACCATACAGTGACTTGCGAGCCCGTTGTTTGGGAGGCATATGTCAAGATTCACATATAACTTACTTTGTTTATGCAATGTGTGATTATCATCGTAATATACTTATTAATGACTTTATTACTTGTAAACTAACAACACAATAATTTATGAATAGGCACACCCTAAAGCTAGAGAATTCAAATCGAAGGGTTTCACCAATTATGATGCGTTGACCAAAATTTTTGGTAAGTCTACTGCCTAGGGCAATTTTCTAGGGCTTTAACTCAAAGGGTGTATGACTCCGATGAGGAACGAAGGGTCAACTTTGAGTTCACCCACCCCACTCCCCCCAATGCACCACATGTAAATTTGGTTGATGATGATGATTACGAACCAATACATTCGGGGTCTCACAAGAGACGCTCTGGTGGGTCTAGTGGTCGAGCAACAAAAAGCTCGAGAATGGATATATGTGTTGATGCCAATACCGATTCGCATATTGCAAAAGCTGAATATTATAGGAAGAAAATCAGCGATCGAACCGATCACTCGGACGCAGGAGGTGAGTGGTCCCTTGATAAGTGCATGAACATAATTAATGAGATGGAGGAGCTTGATGATAATATGCTCATTGTAGCAATGGACAACATGCTAGACAGCCAAAAGTGGCGTAAAAGCTTCATTCTGATGAAACCGGACCTTAGAAGAAGGTGGTTAGCTACTCTTGCGAAAAGATACTTCTAATTTCTTAAAGTTGGCTAAAACCTAATGTCTTGTTTAAATGTTCAGCAGATTATTGACATATTTCTGTATTAGTATTAAGGTGAATATGTACTGGCACAATGTGTTTGATTTTCTACGGTAACGGTTTAATTTTAGATGCATTTGTCTTCACTGGCTGTTGTTGTTTCTGTGATTTTATATTTAACTTTGCTAGATAAGATAAACTGTTGGTGTTATTATTTATATGACCTCCACTATTTTCATAAAGTATTTAAAATTTGAATATTCTTTATGCAAATGTATTTTAATTTTTTCAGAGTTCAGTACTATTGCACTTGCTACCACACTGAAGGACTCGTCAAGTGACACGTCGTCAAGTTCTGATAGTTCCGGGATTGATGACTTGTTGTTTCTTCAAGAGCACGAAAACATGTATAATAAAAGTCCCCATTTCACGTCTAAACTATCAGGCCGTGAATATCTACAAGAAATCTTAGACGGTCCACCGGATAAATGTATTCGCATTTTTCGCATGAATAAGGATTGTTTTTTGGCTTTGTGTCAATTTATAATAAATGGCAACTACCTTGAGGAAACTCCCGAGGAGATACTAAAAAGGCACGTATCTCATGAGGAAAGTGTTGCCATTTTTTTGTACATTGTCAGTCACAGTCATAGAATGAGAGTGGCCTGTGATCGGTTTCAGCATTCATTGGAAACAATCCAACGACATTTTACTGATGTGTTGAAAGGTTTGGCAAGAGCATCAACAGTTCTTATTACTCCCCCAAACACGACACATGTACATGAAAGGATCAGTGGTTCCACAGACTTTTATCCGTGGTTTAAGGTATTTTGTTACCTTCATGTTTAACACCATATTATTGTAATAATTCAAATGTGTTCAATAAAGTAGTATGTTTCTTCTTCAATAATGTAGGGAGCTATTGGTGCTGTCGATGGCACCTTAATAAGTGCTAGCGTACCCGCTAGTGGACAAAATACTTGTCGTGGTCGAAAAGGCGATACATGTCAAAATGTGCTGGCCGTTTGTGACTTTGACATGATGTTCACTTTTGTTTATGCGGGTTGGGAAGGAAGCGCTAATGACTCCCGGGTAATACATAGTGCATTAACAGAAGGTTTGTTGCCAATCCCTCCCGATGATAAATACTACTTAGTAGATTGTGGTTACACAAACATGCTAGGGTTTTTAGCTCCCTACCGCAGGGAACCATATCACTTGCAAAATTTCGAAGGACCTAATCATGCACCCACCCAATATAGGTAACTTTTTAACAAACAACATGCTAGGCTACTAAATGTCATAGAACGAACCTTTGGTGTATTCAAAAAAAGGTTTCCCATATTCAAATATATGACCAACTACCTCTACACAAAGCAAGTTATGATGGTACCAGCATGTTGTGCAGTTCATAATTTTATACGTAGGTATTCAGCGGACGATGCATTCTTTTCTGATTTAGAAGATGAACAAATTACTCACCTACACAATGAAGATAATGCTTTCACATCTCAACCTTTGGATATGTTATCTTCTTAATTGAATCGCATGAATACTAAAAGAGATCAAATAGCTATGGCAATGTGGAATGCAAGACATTAATGTAATTTTAAGGCCCAATGTACTTGTTCATGGCTGCATTGTGTTGTTCTAATATATGATTGTAAATGCTTATCTTTCATTTGAAGCCCATCTATTTGATAATCGCATTTAAATTTGATTTAAGCATGTTGGCTATGATGATATCTTTTTATGCATGCAGGTTGTGGGATATCTTCCAACTTGAAGTACCTTTCGTTTAAATTTATTCAAAAGAAATTTTAACATATATGTCGTTCAAGGCAATGATGAAATATACACTAAATGAAAAGGTTCTGTGTCCACCCCCAGCCACCATCATGTGCCACTGATCAATTTGAGTATGATGGATATGGTATATTCTGATCCAAAATTTTTTAATATTAACGCAAACAGACAACACTTTTATGATGATATATTCCCATTATACTGACCCAATGAATGATGTATTCAAGTATGGGTGACGGATGGGGTGGGCACAAGACATTAGTAATAGTTGGCATGACATTTTTTTAAAATGTAGCTCTACACTAACCATGATGATTTGGTAGAACAATTGTTCTATGATAATGTGTTTTGAGCCTACGACTGATTAGGGATATGATGAAGATATATTCTGATCCTACATAACCTTGTTTTGTACTTGGAAATTTTATTTTATACACAGTTGTAAATAAAATACATACAAGGTATTTTGTTACCTTCTACAAGCATTAGAAGACATCATAACTCGATTCATGTCAGTCGCATGTGAGAATTTTGTGATTGTTTACTAGTATTTCAAAATATGGATATGATGATAATTTTCTGATCCTATATACTCTTTGGAGTAATGAATGTTACTCATGGCATATGATGGGTACTGATGGATTATGGAGGGTTTTTTTGCTTTGTATGGTATTAAGAACTGAACTACACTTTGGAAAAGTTCCATACTGTACACAGTGTCATTCTATTGATGGGTTTTGATGCTGCTAATGGTAGATGAGGGGTTTTTGAATGCTTCTGATGGCTTTTTTGGCTTTATAAGTGAGTAAGGTATGAGTTTCACTTTGGAAAATGTCCATATTGTACACATTATCCATTAAATGATGGGTTTTGATGCTGCTTATGGTAGAAGATTATAAAATGTCCATATTGTACACATTATCCATTAAATGATGGGTTTTGATGCTGCTTATGGTAGAAGATTATTGTCTACTGATGGTCTGTGATGGTTTGTTTTTGCTTTATAAGGGGTTAAGGTTTGAGTTTCACTTTGGAAAACTACCATCGTATTGTACACAATGTATCTTCATGTGATGTGTTTTGATGCTGCTCATGGCTACGGATGGCTTCTGAATGCTTATATTGAACACTTCTGATGCTTTCATTTTGGAATTTGGAATTTGAAAACATGCCAGGGTTTTAAATATATTGAAAAGAAATTTTAACATATATTTCGTTCTAGGCAATGATGAAATATACTTCCAATGAAAAGGATCTATGTCCACCCCCACCTAACGTCATGTGCCACTGATGAAAGCAAGATGGGGTGGACACATGATTAGTAGTAGTTGGCATGGCATTTTAAAAAAATGCAGCCATACACTTATATTTATGACTTATTAGAACAATAGTTCTATGATAATGTGTTCTGAGCCTACGACTAGTTGTAGAGATGATGATGATATATTCTGATCCTATATAACCTTGAAAGTATCGACAATTTATTTCAGATACTATATAAAATTACATACATGGTTGTGTTAGCTTCTTCTGGCAGGTAATGATTTTACTGATGCTGCTGATGGCTTCATTCTACCACCGGTATTGATGAAGGTTTCTTCATTTTCTCTTTCAAAATTAATTTCTTGTTACATTTCCTATAACTATGATATGCTTCTGATTATTTGTTTGTTGCTGCTCATGTACCTTCCTGTGCTGGGTTTGGATGCTTCTCATGGTTTCTGTTGGCTGGAATTGGATTATTATGACATCTTCTACCTTTATAAGGGATTATGGTATGAACTTCACTTTCAAAATAACCTTGTTGTTACTATATAATATTTGTGATTACTGTGAATGCTTCTCATGCTTGTATTGGGTTCTCATGAACCATGAGCACCATCAAAATCCATGACAGAAAGAAAATGGTACAAAGTATGGAAATTTGACAAATAAGGCAATCAGTGGTTTTGTTAAAGCCAAAAAGAAGCCATCACAATCCATCAGTAGATGATCATCTCCTACCATAAGCAGCATCAAAACTCATCACAGGAATAGGTTTGTGTACAATATGGAAATTAAACCAAGTTAAACTCAAACCTTACTCAAACGCCAAAAGAAGTCATCACAAGCATTCAGAAGCCATCAGCTACCATGAGCACCATCAAAATCCATCACAGGAAGAAAATGGTACAAAGTATGGAAATTTGACAAATAAGGCAATCAATGTATATGATGAATTTTGTGTTTGTTTACTAGTATTTCAAAATCTGGAAGTGATGATGATTTATTCTGATCCTTTATACTCTTTGGAGTAATGAAATTATTGATGTGGTTCATGGCATGGGATGGGTACTGATGTAAGCAAGATGGGTTATGTTTGCTTTAAAAGACATTAAGGACTGAGTTTCATTTTGGAAAATTTCCATACTGTACACAATGTCCTTCCTGTGATGGGTTTTGATGCTGCTGATGGTAGCTGATGGCTTCTGAATGCTTGTGATGACTTCTTTTGGCTTTGAGTAAGGTTTGAGTTTAACTTGGTTTAATTTCCATATTGTACACAAACCCATTCCTGTGATGAGTTTTGATGCTGCTTATGGTAGGAGATGATCATCTACTGATGGATTGTGATGGCTTCTTTTTGGCTTTATAATGGGTTATTAATAAGGTTTGAGTTTCACTTTGGGAACTTAGACCCATATTGTACACAATGTACCTTCTTGTGATGGGTTTTGATGCTGCTCATGGCTATTGATGGCTTGTGAATGCTTATATTGAACCCTTCCTGCTTTATAAGGGAGTGAGGTTTGATCTTCAGTTTGGAAAATTTCCATATTGTAGACAATGTCTTCTTCTTGCTGAAGGATTTAAGCTGAGTAAAAAATCTCAGTTTGGAAAGTTTTTCACTTTACAAAGTTTAGGGAATTTTCAGTTTGGAAAGGTACTTTAGAAAATTTCTTCAACACTGATGGATTCTGTTCAAATCTTTTACAAGCTTTCTGTGTGATGGATTCTAATGGATACTGATGCTTGTGAGGGATTCTTCTTCCTTTCTAAAGGTATTAGGATCAAAGCTAGTCATTTCAAAATAACCTTGAAGTTACTTAATAAACTGTAAAGGCTACTGATGCTTGTGATGGCTTCTTTGGTTTTTTTCTGAAAAAGAGAAGAAAAAAAAGGCTTTGAGAATACCGTAACCAAACTCATTTTCGTATAATATAATTTGTACATGTTCCTGAGATTAAAATCTAACCTTTGAGCATCTCTTAGTGGCAATGATCTTGTTTGTAAGGAAGTAAACATGGTATTTGCAATAGAATAAATAACTTGTGCACAACATAGGAGATGATGGCTTCTGATCCTATAAATTTTCTAAAACTGTGTACAATTTGTGTTCACTGATGGGTTCTGATGCTGTGCATGCCATATGATGAAATGGATAGCAGGTGATGGGTTCTGATGCTTATCATGGCTTCGAATCATTGGGGTTTTAATTTACTGGCTTCAACCTGGGTTGTATAAGTATTTTTGAAGGTATCAATTTAACTTTTCATACTTAATACATTCCTTTTAAACATTATGGATATTTATATGGGTTTTGGTACTGGTCGTACACCATATTATTCTGTGAAATGCTGCTACTCATGAATTCTGATGGCTTCTGTTCGCTGCTGTGATGGCTGGAATTGGATTATGGTATGAATTTCACTTTTAAAAGCTACATTCATGTTACTATATACTGCTTGTGAAGGTTGTCAAGGCTTCTGATACTTGTGTTAGCTTCTGATACTTCTGAAGGCTGTGATGGCTGCTGATGGATTGTAATGGCTTCTTCTTGCTTTGTAATGGGGTGTGGGTTTCACTTTGTAAAATCACTTTGGTGATGGCTGCTGATGGATTGTAATGCTGATGGTTTGTAATGGATTGTAATGGATTGTAAGTGTAAAATTTCACTTTGTAATGCTGATGGATTGTAATGGATTGTGATGGCTACTGATGGTTTCACTTTGGTTGATGGATACTGATGGATTGTAACTGTAATACCCTGTAATTTGTGAATAGTATAATAAATAAATATATATATAAAAAAAGAATTTGAGGGGTGTCCTATAGAATACTCTATAAGATGGTTTCATGAAATCCGGTATTAAAGGAAATATATGGCCCACGGTATTGTAGCATTCAAAAGTTAAGAATGCTGTTGGTTTGAAATATGAGATGGATTGATGACGTGGAAGGATTTGTGTGGGCCGGTTTGGATGAGATTGAAAACAGATGAAATCTGTTTGAATAAAAGGGATTTGATTTGGTAATATATAAAAAGTAACGTGTACGGGAGGTGCACGGTAATTGTGAAAGAGATTGAGAAATATAGTCCCACATGGGAAATATACAAAAATAGTTTGAGTATAAATATAATTGCCTATGATCAAGATTCACCTAATTGGTTAACCACCTTTTGAGAGGCAGCCTCTGGTGGGCAGTTGTACTACATAGTATCTAATTTGTTTTATAAAAATAATAAAATTGTCTGAGTATTGGGGCGGGGCGTTACAAATTGTATTAGAGGTGACTTTCGACACCGGGTGTAGAAGAGGGCCTCAATATGATCCGCGGTGTTGAGAGTCATTTATCTCCGGGGTCGGGTATATTCTGCGGTATTGAGAGTCATTTATCTTCGGAATCGGGATGATCTGCGGTGTTGAGAGTGATTGATAGCCGGGTATCCGTTCTGCGGTGTTGAGAGTGATTGATCTCCGGGATCGAGAACGACGCTACATCTGCTAGAAAGGGCGGATCCTACACCAGATGTGTGCCCCGTACAATACAATTAGCCAATGATCAAGAGTCACCTAATTGGTTAACCACATTTTGAGAGGCAGCCTGTGGTGGGCAGTTGTACTACATAGTATCTACCAATTGTAACGCCCCGCCCCAATACTCAGACAATTTTAATATTTTTTAAAAGACAAATTAGATACTATGTAGTACAACTGCCCACCACAGGCTACCTCTCAAAAGGTGGTTAACCAATTAGGTGACTCTTGATCATAAGCAATTATATTTATACTCAAACTATTTTTTGTATATTTCCCATGTGGAACTATATTTCTCAAATCCTTCTCAAATCCCTTTACAAATACCGTGTACTTCATGTACACTTCACTTTTATATATTACCAAGTCAAATCCATATTTCAATACCAAATCCAAACCATTAACACATTGGCCACACAAATCCTTCCACGTCAGGGAAGCCATCCCTTAACAAATCCAACAACAGCATACAACCAACCCGTGGGCCCCTTTTTTTATTCAACCGGATTCTAATGAATCCTTTCAAACCGGATTCTATAAATCCTCCTACAGAACATTTCTATAGGACAACCCAAATCCAATATATATTTCTTTAAAATGTTTAGTAAATATTTCGACGGTATTATTTAAAATTTTACAGGTAGGATTGAAGTAAAAATTTCGATAGAATCTCTTATGAAATATTATTCCTTTGAAAGCAATTCCTTATCATCATAGACAGTCAAATTGAATCCTCCCTAGCCCAATCCAAGCCACATTACACAGACATAATATATATTAGGCTCTGGGAAAAAAAAACTTCATATGACTAAAGATATAGTTTGGAATCATAATAGATTTTAGGAAATTTTCTGAAAATTTTGACAGAACCTCCCTTAAAATATTAGCCATTTTACAGCAATTCCTTACGGAATTCTGCTCACAATTAAAAGTTTATCATCACAGTCAAGAAATATAAATCCTCCCTAGGCCAATCCAAGCAACAACACACAGACATTATATATATAGGGCTCTGGGAAGAAAAAATCTTCATATGACTAAGATACAAAATAAAAACCAATATATCGTTTGAAAACAAAATAGATTTTAGAAAATTTAGTAAAAATTTTGACACAACCACCCCTAAAATATTAGCCCTTTTACAGAAATTCCTTACGGAATTCTGCTAACAATTAAATATATGACATCACAGGCAATAAATATCAACCCTCCCCAGGCTCAACCGAGCAACATCACACAGGCATCATATATATAAGGCTCTGGGGGGAAAAATCAGAATATAATGCAAGATACAAAATAAAAACCAAAAATTCATTTGAAAATGTAATGAATTTTTTGAAAAACCTTCGAAAAACCTTTAAAAAACAACCGTGACGAACTTAAGATATGCGGTCCCACCGCTTTGCAGTCAACGGTCCCACCGTTCTGCAGTCAACAGCTGTGACGAACTTAAGATGTGCGGTCCCACCGCTTTGCAGTCAACGGTCCCACCGTTCTGCGGTCAACAGCCGTGACGAACTTAAGGATATACCGTAGCATACCTATAACGTCGTATCCCATACGACCCGTTCGTGTCCACTAGCATGTGCCCGGATCCCATCCGTCCTTACCACGGTACCTCAGGAATCAACAGTGCAAGATACTTGCAGCAGCACGTATCCTTAATGACAGGAAGAGACAACCCATAGTATCACCACCTACAGCTAATTCTCAGACGAGTTGGATTATAGGGAATCACCCCTAACACCAATTCTGTCTTCGAGCGAAAACAAAAGGAAAACCTAATCAATGCAGTTACTGAAGACAAGTTGTTACCCAGATCACACTTGGTGTCGATCAACCATGTCGAGTCTGTCTGGTCTGTTAGACAACAATCATCACAGAAATTACATCCACTGATTTCCAATACCTTTACAGGTCCACGATCAATTAGTCCTGGCCCTTGACCCTCAGCGAGTGGTCCAACGGCGCCCCGATGATGCAATACAATTCAAGGAAGGTAAGTACACACATAACCATCAATTCTTGACTATTGACAGACTCAGGCATCGAGACACCAAACACAATCGACCAGAGCTATGTCCCAACTCACTCATGTCCATCATGAGTATTAAGCACAGGAACTTATCCTAGTTCCAAATGAATTGCTAAGACATCAGTAAAACCCGATAGCTCATGATCACCACACTGCAGTATGCAGATGGTTCCTCATCAATTGTCCGATGAACAGTTTAAGAAATAGCAGTAGTTGTAACCCCAGCTACGCTCATCAGAACTGCTCGACCCCGGGTCCTATGGAAAGCTGGGAGTGTCTATTTTAACTTCCTAGTTGGACACATCCTCAGATTCAATCCTTAGGGTCCTCAAGATACCTATTTCCATCTGGTGCACAACAAGGGAGAAGTTGATTTCTCTAGCAAACATTCCCTCGACAAGGCCGGATCTATCCCAACTTTGAAAAATCATAAAATCCAACCTACACACTGGAATTATAAAATTCCAATTGGGTTAGAAATCTATGACTCCCTACTGCAAATCTCTAGCTGTCCAGTCGTCCAAATTCTTAACCGATAAGTCCAGGAATATCCATCTTCATGGACTAGACAACTTACACTAGGCCGAACATAGTCTACTTCGAAATTAAATAATAAATCAACCTTAAGTCCAATGCTCATGAAATTTGAGATTCTCAATCTCCACATATACCATTTTATTGTGTCTAAAATACGCATTCAAATTCATTTCACACAAAGATCTATGACTCCTCAAACATAGCAATATTTTCAGCTGTTCTTTTTCAGCAGGTTATTTACTGCCCCTCACTCATCACTTTTGAAACCTCGTCAAATGATCTCTAAAAAATCTAAAATTTGAGATTCATCAAGTAGACTCATACCCCAAGCTACACCCAAAATTTCATAGCAAAATAATAAACGTACACGAAGTTATGGCTTTTTGAACTTCAGCCCAAAACACAGTCAGCTTCAGCCGACACATACAGACCAGTCTCGTTCTACTATTTTTTCGGGGCATCAAACGATCTCGGAAAATTACGAAATTTAAGACCGTGATTGTAGACACATACCAGAGTGTCCAAAAAAATTTCCAGCTTAAAATGCGCTGTCATTTCCGAGATATAAAATCGGAAAGACACACAAAAATCATCACAACCAGCAGCCATTCTGGCTGCTTACTGTCCGGACTTGGACCCGCTGTTTGGGCTACTAAAATGCATCCAATTATTATGAAAAAAATCATGGATACTCTACATACATAGAAGAACAACGTCCAAAAATTTTAGCCCAAGATTCTAAACCGTTTGGGCGTAAGAAATTCCCCAACATACCCTCACAATCATGCTTCTTAACAAGCTTAAGGAAGAAGTTGTTCTTACCATACAACTATGTTTCCCTAGCACTTCACATGCTCATACATGGTAACTACATCATGCCTACTGCCACTAAACATCCATTTCCTACTCAAAAGAAAATAAATTCCAAGTTTAGAGTTGAAGAGATCACCCACTTGAAGTTTGCCAAATTTCCTTGTAGCTTGGCTCCTAGCTTTGCTTGCTTTCCTTCCTTTGCTTTTGTAGAAGCTTTGGCCAATACCTCCTCCTTCTCTACCACTCTTCTCTTTTACCACTACTCAAGGTTTCCTCCTTTTCCTACTTCTCCTTCTCTACTTTTTTTTATTTCTTCTTCTCTTTTTTTTTTTTTTTTTGAAGCAATCCCAAGTCAAGAAGAAGAAGGAATGAGAAGTGAAGTGGAGTAGGGTCTTTATAGGAGATGGAGGACTAGGGTTTGGAGTGTATGGCCGGATTTTGAGAGGTGGAGGGCTAGGATGGGAGGGCTAGGGTTTTGGGAGAATGTATGGTGAGATGGGGTGCCAACTTTCCAAGTAGAAGCTTCATGGAAGCTTCCTTGAAAGTCCTTGGAAACTTCCTATTCCATAAGTCAACATACCCACATAACACATGGTGAATTTTATCCACCATTGGATCTTCATCAAGATCAAGCCATGATCATCATGATGCTAGGGTTCCTAACCCTATGCTAGGTCAAGGAACCCTAGGTCACCATACCCTAGGTTACCATACCCTAGTGCACAAATACAACTCACATTCAATTCAAGCACTAGCTTAATCGAAATAACCAATACATATAAATTAAAATTCTATAAAAATACATGTTTTATAGAAATTATAATTTTCTCCCAAAAATTATCTGGTCAAAACAATCGGGACAAAACCACAGTTTAATCGAGACGATATTCCGAGTTTACCTTATCGAATTCAGAACAACTCATGTGTCGGAAATCTCCCAATTTAACTGATAATTTCCTCGAAAAATATGTAATCGTGTGCAATACTCATACGTGCACAGATTACAGTGCAAAAATAGCCATATGCTATTTTGCGGGGTATTACAATTAAAGTTCAAAAGTAAAATAACAATGAAAATAAGTTTTAGTAAGGTAAATCTATCATATATAAATGGATTTTTTATTTTTGTCGTATTGTTTCATTAAAGAAAAAATAATAAGTTAATAAACGACCCTCTTTCTATTTTTTTCTTCTTATATATGGTGTCAATATTTCATTACTGATAAGTTATTGATTTGAAGAGTTTGCTGGCTCATTATTGATTTAATGTTTGCCATCAAATAATAGAAAGGTCGATACTTGTTTTTGCTAAAATAATTGTTTGTTATTGCAACTCCAATTGCTATATAGTTGAAAATTTAGCATCGTCTTGTAGAAAAATAAAGAGAGATTCAATATATATATGCCTGTGTTTAAGATAACCATAGTTATATTTAATATCCATCTCTATGAAATAAGTAAAGAAGTTAATCTGTTACAGATTTAAACATATGAGTAGTGTAACTGTGAAGTGTGAATTGAAAAAAAGATGATCACACTAAAGGCTTGATAGTGTAACTGTGAAGTGTGAATTGATAAATAGATTATCACACTAAAGACCTGATAAGATACTAATTGTCATTCATATTTGAAGAATTTGTTTAATAACTACTAATGTATATACTTTTCTTTTACGCTCATTGTTATACATCATCTCCCAAAATAATAACTGTTAAGATCATTGTTGCCATGCATACTGAAATATATAGTTAATAAGATTATCTGTATACTTGAGAGGACACAACTTTATAAAATGTGGGCCAGGTCTAGTTAGTGGGTTTAAACTAAACCACTAAAAAATAACAGGCCAAACTCACATCAACTATCATAAAATTCATACAGTTGACTAAATTAATTGTACCATTATCTCTATCCTTGCTCAACCCCATCGCTAAATCTCTGCCTTTCTCTCTCAGGCCTGCGTCACATATCACTCTCTTCGTTCTTGTAATTTCCTTTTAAACCTCCAACAACACCAGCCTATGGTTCTCTAATTTCCATGAAGCTCATCACCACTGAGCAACCTCTATCAGTCCTCTCTCCACCTCCAATCAATAAGTTCTCTTCAACCTTCATTAATCATCATTTTCAGCTTGATAATGTAGTTGGAATTTTGTGGTTATTTTGGATCACTTGATAATGTAGTTTGCAACTGCAACTTCTGAAACATAATTCTTAAATGCATTATTTATGTTGACATTGTTGGCAAAGGTGTAGAGTAAGAAATACTTAATCCGATCCATATTCTGAGAATTAATCAAATTATACTATATCTTGGAACTCAGGTGAAAAAATTTTTTGGTTATCGTTTGCTTCTCATACTGACACTTCAATTATGCTTTTCTTCTTCAGGATGCACCTCCGTCTGCGCTATCTAGGTTGACAAACCGACTCCATTGAGTCACTGACATGTTGGAGTTGTGGTCCTCATGTAAAAAGTTGAATAGTTGTTGTTTTACTTGAGCAACATTCTTGAATAGACTCGTTGAGACTACAGAGATTGGAAGGAAAAAAAATACATCAGTTGTAAAATAACTTGTTTCTTAAGGATGACGTCAGTGATTTGTTGTAAACCAACTTATCATTGTCTCAAAAGACCTGCTAAAGATTTGTTTTTAATCCCCGCTTTGGCTTTATCTTTCTATGTAAAATGCTTCATTAGCCTTGCCGCCCTGCCTCAATAATTGCTGTAATTATAGTTGCCTTTTTGTGAAGGAGGTATTTGCAAATATCCTCGACGTTTTAAGTTAAATATGTTTGTATGAATGATTATTCCGATTAGCTATGTTCTCATGTTGTCTTGTATTACTTTCTATAAAACAAACCATGTAATTGTTATTTTAAAAAGAAATCGGGCCGGGCTCGGGTGTTTTTTGTTTATTCGGGTTAGGGCTTGGGCCTACATTTTGGAGCCCAATGTAAATTCGGGCCGGGCTCGGACCACACAAAAAAATTCGGGCTCGGGCTCGGGCTTATGTGAGTCCGGCCCTAACCCGGCCCGTTGCCACCCTTAGTTTTAAACATTATAATCAGCTCAAACTAAAGAGCAATCGCTATAAAAGACTAATAAATCAATTAAGCATGTTTAAATGACAAAATAGCTTAAAGTAAGTATCAGGAGGCATTTGACATACATCTAGGTATTTTAACTTTCTGTTTCGGATTTACTTCAAAGTTTAGGTACATCCAGATAGCTAAACTCCAAATTCCAGTAATCCAGAGTTAATCTAAACTGCACTCCACACTAATAAGTGACAATAAATCAATCAGAATAAAATTCCTATGTTTCGAACTTTAATCTGTTTAGAGTTCACTGTGGAGACAAAATGCCTCCAGTTTTAAGATATTAAAAGGCCAAAAGCTACCCAAACTATAATCCACCTTCAATTTTTCCTTACCTCCACCCTCACTCTCTTTGTTTCCTCCTCACCTCAACTTAGCATCCAAACACATGAAAAGATGAAATTCTCCATGAATCTAAAGGTACCCAAATGACGACCAAACCACTCACCTTCCGCCCGAAAACAAATCAACTAAAGCTACCCAAACTAAAGGCCAATTACAATAAATCAATCAACTATTTAAGATGCAAAATTATGCTAACAAAACTGAAGCTATATAAAACTATCTAACAATGCTCTAGGTATCTTAAACTTGACATATTTACCTCAATTTTATAAACAACTATATTATAAGAACATGTACTACCAACATGCCAAATAAAAGTTTCAAAAATTTCCAGTATAAACAACTACACCAAATATTGCATGTGACGGGAAGGTAAAAATTGCAGTTAGCATATTCATATAAGAAATTAATAAAACCTGTTTGATCTGTTTTAGCGCTATGGCCTTCTAGGAGGAGGCCAGAGTTCCTTTTCTTTTCTCATTCAGCTCGTATGTGAGGATGATGCAAGCACATGCACTTAATACCTCGGGCATGTTTTTGCGAAAGATCACAGCAGTAAAGATGTACCTAGATCAAAAAGCATAAACATACATACATGAAGACCACGATAATAAACACACACAAATCAGCTGAAGATCAGACTCGAGTAAAATATAGTCCAGTATTGAGCATTAAATTGAAATATATATTCTTACCTGTTTTGTTGCAAATTTAGTCTTCATCAAAACCCCCTCCTTCATCATCCATACCAAAGTCATGTTCCTGGGCAGGTTCAGTTTCCATATTGTCCAGTTCCTTCTCAATTTCCTTTAGTTTCTGCTCCACTTTAACCTCTCGATGTACTCTTAAAGACTCCAGATTTGAGACACTGAAAAAGAACTCATGCAGCTTTGGGACCTGCAGAGAAGTAGTTAAACTACAGTCTAAAAGCAAGACAAATTTAGATATAGAAGCAAAGATGGGATTTTTTTTCCAACCTGGACGTAACAAACACGGTCATCCTCATCCTACATTAATTAATGTGTTAATTTTCAACTTGAATGATATTGCAACTTGATTGGAAAAGAATACAAAAAATTAAGCAAAAATTAATGTTTTAATTTTCATGATACGTGCGAACATTTTGAAACTTGACATACTTTAAGGTAACAGGCTTGCCCTACAAAAGAACAAAAGTTAAAACTATAAATTGTTTGTAATGGGCAAAAGGATTTGTCTTTCCAAGACCAAAAAAAGCATAAAAGTAATGACCAAGGTTACCTCAAAGTTTTCTGGTGATAATGCAAATGAGTCACTTGGTGGGTAGTCATTAACATTACTGCAGTATTTTTCATAATTGTTTCAAGCTTGTATGAACTAAGCGTAAACAGTTTCCATGAGATTTCAATTTTAGAAAAGATATTCCTGCTACCGAATATAGATACCTGAAGCCTATATGCTCCTTGTTTGAGAAAAGTTTCACTGTCTTTGGACCTGCGAAATGAAGCATGGACATTTTTCAGAGTGTAATTTGTAAGGGTGATATGAAAATTCAGCAGCAAGAAACATGAGAATTTTCCTCTACTCTTCCAGCACAATACAATTAATTAGTAGTAATATGTGAAGAGGCAATTTACTCAAAGACTGGATTGTGGTCAACAGTGTATATCATGCAACATGAACACTTAATAGCAAATCCCCACCAACCCACATCATGTGGGCCATCTGGGAAACTGTACCATAAAGGTAACTACCTTGGTAGGCTGAGTTACAGGTAAATAGATAACAATGTGTTTGAGATTTATCATTTATGATCCCTAAGGCCTCATGACAACACATTGATGAAGGACACAATAATTGGGAGAACCAAATGAAGATTTTCTTGGTCCGGCAAAGCCATCGTGGGTCGTGGGACCCACCAAAACTTTGATTGTCTTTCCAAGACATATTCAGACTTCAGAGATCTTTAATTTTGGTTAGCAAACATTAGTGAATGCTTTGTAGGCAAAGCTGGTTGTAACAGTTTTAATCACCCACCTTTTTAGTGACATGAAAACTTTGTAATCCTATTTTCATTCTTCTATTCCATGGAAATTTCTCTTGTAATGATATCAGCAGTTCAATATATAATTAATTCATACAATAGGTGCTGCCTCATTTCATATACTTCATACTCAATGTATCCTTTCACAACTTTAATTAAATGCAAAGAATTAACCTTTTTTATAGCAACAATCATAAGGAGGTTATCCTTCAGGGAGGATTCTTTTCTAAGCATATACATCAAATTATCTCAATAATTGCCTAGCTGGATATTTGGGGCCAATTTTTAACTTCTTTTGGGGTGTGTGTGACTTACTGTGCAGGTGGATAATCAACCAAATGGTTCAAGCTTGCAACTATGAATATCATGAACAACTCACAATAATGTTCCTCTCAAGATTTGACTTTGAATCTTTCAAAACCTTTAGGAAATGTAATCTTCTAACATACCTGCTTTCCAGAACATGGCTAGCAGAAGTTATACTTTTTTTTTCCCTTTTCTTTTCTCCTTTTCATTTTTCTTTGATTCTATTTCTTACTTTTTAGTTGAACTTTGCAAAAAATGGTGACTATCTTCTACAATCTAAGAGTTAGCGTTATGACTTAAAAAAAAACTGTGAGGAAAGAGTAGAAAGAACTAAACAGAACATTCAAATAAAAGTATAGAACTCTGATCTCATGCACTTTCCCCAGTCA
This sequence comes from Hemerocallis citrina, assembly GCA_017893485.1. Lineage (NCBI taxonomy): Eukaryota > Viridiplantae > Streptophyta > Magnoliopsida > Asparagales > Asphodelaceae > Hemerocallis > Hemerocallis citrina. Next base: position 130,602,592 of record CM030363.1, on the reverse strand, counting down.
ACAGAAACATAAACTTAATCTAAGGTGCACTTTTAGAACTCCCAATAAACTTAATCCTTTGGGCACCTGGAAGGTTCCAAAATTGCTCGAGATAGTAGCGCCATCCAGATTGGCCCCTTACATACCTAACACCCAATCAGTTTAAGCCAGCCTAGTCAAACTTCCCAAAATACCTCACCTCCATTGCCGAGAACACCCTAAGAAAAGTAGTAAAGTTCATGTTTTAACTATGGGTAGAGCCGTAGAGGTAAGACAACTAAAATTACCAAACTCCAACCTCCACTTAAAAGTAAACGTCAGTTACCCCCAACTTTATCTCCAAACACCCCTAAAGATTAACTACCAATATTTGTGAAACACAATCCAACTACACCGTATAACTATCATTGAAATTAGCACATTAAACCATCTTTATTTCTTGACATTACAGTATATCGCCCTAAAAACAACTGCCTTGTTTCAATTTTGCATCAACATTTGATAACTAATCCATAGTAGGACCGTAAAAGCCCTAATTTATGCAAATTAGGATTCAATCAAATACACCATGATCCAGGGCACACAATCCAAAATCAAAAAAAAAAAACTCAAACTTACTTGTGATCGAGCTTCTTGATCACCTCCTCGACCTTCTTCTTCATTGAATCGATAGCAGCAATGTCCATCTCGAGCACGGAACTTGAGGCGAGCGATTCGGAGTAACTAATCCATAGTAGGACGGTAAAAGCCCTAATTTACGCAAATTAGGGTTCAAAAACAATCTCGAGCATGAAGAAGATGATCCAGGGCACACAGTCCAAAAACAAAAAAAAGAACAAAAAAAAATTAAACTTAAAGTTACTTGTGATTGAGCTTCTTGATCACCTCCTCGATCTTCTTCTTCATCGAATCGACAGCAGCAGGTCCATTCAGAGAAAGAGAAGGGTTAGGGAGGTTCAGAGAAAAAGAAGAGATTCGGAGAAAGAGAAGGGTTAGGCGAGCGAACACGGAACTGGTGAAGGAGATGACGTCATCGTAGATGCGAGTTGGTGAGGAGGAAGATGTTGTGGGCGAGCACTAGGTGGAGGTTCTGCTGCTCTTCGTCTTGATTTCAATTTGGTTCAGGAGAGAGAGCAGGAAGAGAGACAGACAATGAGGGGAAGAGAGAGACAGCGATAGCGGGAAGAGAGAGAGCCAGGGGAAGAGAGAGTCTTTTCATAAAGAGAGAGAGAGAGGGTTTTGAATTTGTGGAGTTTGAAATTTGGGCGGGAAAATATGTTTTGTGAGAGTAGATCTGGTCCATTGATTTTGGGATAGATTGAATGGGAGCCACTTGATAGCTTTCTTTGTGTTTTATTATATAGATATATATTATTTGAAAAATATATATTGGATTTGGGGGTTGTCCTATAGAATATTTCTATAGGAGGGGTTCATGGAAATCCGGTATTGAAGGAGAATGAGCCCACGGTTTGGTTTGATTGAGAAGAAGGATTCTGTTTGAATTGGATGTTGACATCATCCAATAGGATTTGATTGAGGATTTGATTGATTTCGGATTGTATCTGTGGGATTTGTTGAGATATGTTAAAGATATAGTTTGGAATTGGTATGTGAATGCTTACGGGATTATAAAGGGGATTTGGAATAATAGTCCCATATTGGAAATGCACAAAAATAGTTTGAGTATAAATATAATTGCCTATGATCAAGAGTCACTTAATTGGTTAACCACCTTTTGAGAGGCAGCCTGTGGTGGGCAGTTGTACTACATAGTATCTAATTTGTCTTCTAAAAATAATAAAATTGTCTGAGTATTGGGACGAGGCGTTACAAATGGTATCAGAGCCGACTTTCGACACCGGGTGTGGAAGAGGGCCTCAGTATGATCCGCAGTGTTGAGAGTCATTTATCTCCGGGGTCGGGTATATTCTGCGGTATTGAGAGTCATTTATCTCCGAGATCGGGATGATCAATCTCTGATACCAATCTCTGTAGCGCCCCGAATTTCCAATATAATATCTTAGAAATACGTGGCACAATTTCCAGCATCAACTTCAATGTAATCGTAAACATAGCAACCAAATACAGGGAAAATTAAAACTTTTTATTACATCAATTGTTTACAAAGCACAGCGGAATACAAAACACCTTGAATTACAAATTTCTTTCTACAACACTTCTTTTTACAAAATTTTACACAAAGCTCTATTACATTAGTTTATCTCCAAAACTATCTCAAGCATCCAAACCCCAAGCTCTAAGCAACAACCTGTAACACATGAGGCTAGAGGTGATCCCTAACTCCCAAAACTAAAGGGGTCAGCCATAACGGTGTGAGTGACATAAATAAGCAACATAAGTAAAGCATAGATTTATCAACAACAGAACATAACAAGAGTAGATGAAATTAAAGAAATCACGAAATGCGAAAAACCATACAAGTGAAACTAGACTAAGTGTTAAGTGTAGAAAATAGAAAAGCACATGCATAAAACCAAGTCAAGAAACACAATTCTATATGCTGACTCTCTAATGCGTACTTGTCGGAGTCTATGCATCCCATTCTACATAGGTCCGGTGCAAGCCCTTAACGTCTCCACATTATAGGGTTTAATCCCCCGCTATGAAATTAATCCTAACACGGTGACTACTACGAGATAAAGATAAACGGTGAGTATTAGCCCATGCCCCGATAATTCCGGAGATAAATCCCACACCACAGGTAATTCCGGAGACTATTTCACTCATACCTGGATAATTTCGGGGATTATGTCACACCGTAAGTAATGACCTCATCACACAAATACCACATGTGTGTCGCCTCGACCCCGATAATTCCGGAGATCAATCCAACACCACAGGTAATTCTGGAGACTATTTCACACACAACTGGATAATTTCGGGGATCAATCTCACACCGAAAGCCATACTGAGGTCCATAACCCATGTTCCCGTCCATCATATCACCACTAGTGCCTGTCCTTATCATTTAGGTTATTCAATTACGTAACGGATCTCCTAGAGTTGGTGTACCCTACCGGACATAATTCAACAACTGATCAACTAAATGCCTCAACAAGTCCAAACATAAATACTCAACCGCCGGTATACTAGGGTCACACACACCCTCTAGAGACTCACACTCAAATATCCAAACCGAACTTCCAACATAAATTGTTCAACTTAACATCTTGAAAACATATGTTCAATAGGAGGTAGAGTATAATAATAAGTTACAGATCAAACATCTAGAGAATAAATCATTTGAAAGAACATTCAAAAATATAAAGGTACATCAGTGTCAGTCGACTAATAACAAGCGTGAGTCGACTGTCCAGAAAGAAAATTCTATGGTTTTAAGAAAATAAGCTAAGTGTTACAAGTCGACTTATAACACTTAGAATATTTTCTTAAAGATTTCTGGAATTTCTCCAGAAATTCCAGAAATTATGGGGCGTTATGTAATACCCCATAATTTCTAATATATATATATATATATATATATATATATATATATATATATATATATATATATATATATATATATATATGATTTGAAAAATATATATTGGATTTGGGGGTTGTCGTATAGAATATTTCTATAGGAGGGGTTCATGGAAATCCGGTATTGAAGGAGAATGAGCCCACGGTTTGGTTTGATTGAGAAGAAGGGTTCTGTTTGAATTGGATGATGACATCATCCAATAGGATTTGATTGATTTCGGATTGTATCTGTGGGATTTGTTGAGATATGTTAAATATATAGTTTGGAATTGGTATGTGAATGCTTGCGGGATTATGAAGGGGATTTGGAATAATAGTCCCATATTGGAAATGCACAAAAATAGTTTGAGTATAAATATAATTGCCTATGATCAAGAGTCACCTAATTGGTTAACCACCTTTTGAGAGGCAGCCTGTGGTGGGCAGTTGTACTACATAGTATCTAATTTATCTTCTAAAAATAATAAAATTGTCTGAGCATTGGGGCGGGGCATTACAAATGGTATCAGAGCCGACTTTCGACACCGGATGTGGAAGAGGGCCTCAGTACGATCCGCAGTGTTGAGAGTCATTTATCTTCGGGGTCGGGTATATTCTGCAGTATTGAGAGTCATTTATCTCCGGGATTGGGATGATCTGCGGTGTTGAGAGTGATTGATAGCCGGGTATCCGATCTACGGTGTTGAGAGTGATTGATCTCCGGGATCGAGGACGACGCTACATTGGCTAGAAATGGCGGATCCTACACTAGATGTGTGCCCCGTACAATATAATTAGCCAATGATCAAGAGTCACCTAATTGGTTAACCACCTTTTGAGAGGCAGCCTGTGGTGGGCTGTTGTACTACATAGTATCTAATTTGTCTTCTAAAAATAATAAAATTGTCTGAGTATTGGGGCGGGGCATTACAAATGATATCAGAGCCGACTTTCGACACCGGATTTGGAAGAGGGCCTCAGTATGACCCGCGGTGTTGAGAGTCATTTATCTCCGGGGTCGGGTATATTCTGCAGTATTGAAAGTCATTTATCTCCGGGATCGGGATGATCTGCGTTGTTGAGAGTGATTGATAACCGGGTATCCGATCTGCGGTGTTGAGAGTGATTGATCTCCGGGATTGAGGACGACGCTACATCGGCTAGAAAGGGCGGATCCTACACTAGATGTGTGCCCCGTACAATATAATTAGCCAATTATCAAGAGTCACCTGATTGGTTAACCACCTTTTGAGAGGCAGCCTGTGGTGGGCAGTTGTACTACATAGTATCTAATTTGTCTTCTAAAAATAATAAAATTGTCTGAGTATTGGGGTGGGGCGTTACAAATGATATCAGAGCCGACTTTCGACACCGGGTGTAGAAGAGGGCCTCAGTATGATCCGTGGTGTTGAGAGTCATTTATCTTCGGGATCAGGTAGGATCTGCGGTGTTGAGAGTGATTTATCCCCGGGATCAAGGACGATGCTACATCGGCTAGAAAGGCGGATCCTACACTAGATGTGTGTCCCGTACTCAGCGAGGACGCTGATTTCTAAGGTGGGGTGTATGTAATACCCCGTAATTTGTGAATAGTATAATAAATAAATATATATAAAAAAAAGAATTTGAGGGGTGTCCTATAGAATACCCTATAGGATGGTTTCATGAAATCCGGTATTAAAGGAAATATATGGCCCACGGTATTGTAGCATTCAAAAGTTAAGAATGCTGTTGGTATGAAATATGAGATGGATTGATGACGTGGAAGGATTTGTGTGAGCCGGTTTGGATGAGATTGAAAACAGATGAAATCTGTTTGAATAAAAGGGATTTGATTTGGTAATATATAAAAAGTAACGTGTACGGGAGGTGCACGGTAATTGTGAAAGAGATTGAGAAATATAGTTCCACATGGGAAATATACAAAAATAGTTTGAGTATAAATATAATTGCCTATAATCAAGAGTCACCTAATTTGTTAACCACCTTTTGAGAGGCAGCCTGTGGTGGGCAATTGTACTACATAGTATCTAATTTGTCTTCTAAAAATAATAAAATTATCTGAGTATTGCGGTGGGGCGTTACAGTAATGGGTTTTTTTTTGCTTTGTAAGAGGTTAAGGTGTAATTTTCACATTAGAAATTGTTACTATGTTATAAATTTTGAAGGGTTCTCATGCTTGTGATGCAAAATTGATGGTTGGGCCATCTCAGTTTGTGAAATAATTGTAACCAAACACAAATTTGTAATGGATATTTTGTACATGTAATGGAAATTTGCATACTGTGTCCAATATCCCTCTGTGGTTGGGTTGTGATGCTGCTCATGGCTTCCAATTTTTATGATGGATTCTGAAACAATCTGATGATTTATAACGGATTGATAATGAAGTTTCACTTCCATTTATTAACCGCTAATTTTTTTATGCACAAAATTTGTAGATTACAATTGTTGTATTAGCCCACTCTTACACAATTCAGATAAAACTTTGCATAGTCGAAAGCTTGCCAATGATGGGGAGATACGAAGAAGAAACAAAAAAAATTAAAGCGAAGAAAACATTGCATAGTCGCACGTTGCTTGTTCGTATACTTGTAGAACTTTGCTCTGTGACTGCAAAGAAAAAAAAATTCATAAGAAAGCTAATGCAAATTGATTAAACATACACCGTTGATAAGCTCCTTGTCACGAAAACTGGAAGAAAAAAAATTATTTTAAACCCAAACGCCTTTTCTAACCACATTATCCAGTAACTGTTTTTTAATAAAATTTCAGATTATTTTCGCGATCGAACCGCATTTTATACATTCCTTTTAAAAAAACAGTTTTTCAAATAAAAAATTAATATCAAACAGCATTTTACAGTCTAGTTTTAAGAAAACAGCGTTCAGTTTTTTTTTTTTAACCAAACAGTTTTTACAATCTCATTTTAAAAAACAGTTTTCAGAAAACTATCCAAACAGCTTTTACACTCTCTTTTACATAAAACAGTTTTCACAAAACAGTTTTCAGAACAACTATCCAAACGCAGCTCTAGTTAATTACAAAACCCAATAATTAAATCTCAAAGAGATGCACAACTTTGTCTTGGTGTCTATAAGAGGAAAATTTCTAGATAATAGAATGTGTTAGGGCACTGTATATTTTCTTTGAAAACATAGACTTTGAAGCATGAATCTCCCTTTCATAATAATGGGTACCTGAAATTAATGTGGTATATAAAATACAGAAGAAGGGCATCCATACACAACAATTAGAAAAAGATCATAGTTAGATGAGTTAGATGGAGAATGAAGAGGTAGCCCCTCAAATACAACTAAAGGGTGTGAACCATGCCAAATGCAAAATATAACTAAAGGTTGGCACCACGGGGAATTCAAACGAGTGAGGGTAGGGAACGCGGCCCCTTAAATGCTAGCTTCTCCAGCAATCATAAAATATATATGGCCTTAATTTAATACACCCCTTCCTACCCCGGTTGTTTCTTCAAACTGCCTGGGTAGGGTGGTTCTGTCCCGAGGTTGGCACTTGGCACTAAAAACACAAGATAGAGGGATTAGATATGCCCCCCAAATTTTCATTTCAATTTTAATTTCCTCTCCCAAATTTTGTCACTCTCTCACTCTCTCCAGCTCACGAACCCAAACCCTCCCTTGCTGTCGCCGTCCCCCTCCGCCTGCACCCCGGTGCCCGCACCCCCCCTCTTTCACCGTACCCCCAACCATCCTAGTCCCCACATCTCTCTCTCTCTCTCAAAAATTCTAGCTCCGACCACCATTGTCGTTGTCGTCGTCACCATTCCTGCCGCATGACTCCGATATGAATTTGAGATATGAGAATAGGTTAATTTATGAATTTGAGAATATGGGATTGTGAGAAGAATAATTAGGGATTATGGAATTGTGGGAAAATTATGATTTGTTTGACTGTGAAAAACGTTTCTTGAAAAATTAATTTCTCATCCCCAAAATCAGCGTGAAAAATTAATTTCTCATCCATTGATACATACTGTCTTGAAATATACAGGACGCAACTTCACTTCGCGTCATAAATCAAGCAATCGAGAGAGATATGAGAGAGAGAGCGGAGGAGAGAGAGAGGGGAAAGAGGTGAGAGAAGCTGGACGTGAATGGCTTCCTTGGGGACAGAGCAAATCTTTTGCTCAAGTCCTTCAGTCTTCCCGCCCAACGACTCATCATCATCCCCCTGCCATAACTCCTCGTTTTCCACACCACCATCAATATCCTCCTCAGGTTTTTACTCTCCCACCTTCCAAACTACCTCCTCTCCTCAAAACTCCCTCTTACCCTCCCAAACCCATTTCCCCCCCAAACCCTTATCCTCGTCGCCGCCCTATTCCACCACAAAAATCCCGTCTCCAAAAAATGGAAAAACGCTGCTTGAAATGTGGCAAATCTGATCACATGGCTGCTGATTGCCGCTGCAGCGGAATCCGCTGTTTCAACTGCCGAAAGTTTGGCCACAGAGCTCGTGAGTGCCCTCTACACAACCGAACAAACTCCCTCACCATCGAAGTCCCTCATAACTCAGACATCGCTGCGGCCGTCCCTGGCTTGCATGCAAGTACTTTCTTTCATCTTATTAATCCGAGAAGTCGCCCTGACGCTGCGACCATCGAAAGCGCTCTCAATTTCGCTTGGCGTAGGCAAGACGGCTGGTGGGTGGTGAAAAAGGTTAGTGAAGTTGTTTTTCATGTTCAATTCCCCACTGAGGAGGAAGCCAAGAACATCTCGGATGGGGTCTTTCAATTCTCAGGCTTTAACGCAACTTTCTCCCCTTGGTCCATGGACTACGGGGCTAAGCTTAAGCCACAATCTTGTTATGTGTGGATCAACATGCCGTTGCTGCCATTCCACCTCTGGAACCAAGCTTCACTGGAGCATCTGATCCTACCCTTCGGCAACTTCATCACTATGAGTGCGGCCATGAAAAATGTCACGACCAGAGATCAAGCACTGGTCCTTATTGAAGTCCCAGATTTGAGCCGCATTCCCAAAAATATCATTGTTCAATACACCGTTCCATGGACTCAGGAGACCCAAACTCATGATGTCCCGGTTCTGATCCTGGGGAATCCAATCCCTTCTGTTGACGTAGCCCAAGGCAAGGTGCAACTCTTCACCGCCGGCTCCTCCTCCTCCTCGTCGACTTTCTGGCGCCGGCGGACCCTCCAACCAGAGCATAATGCATCGCTTATCCCGCCGCAAATCACGGTTCCAGATTAGGGCACAGTTAGAAAGGAGCCAATCCCGGAGAATCACCCCTCTGAAAAAAATTCAGTTGCGGATATCCCGCCTTCCCCCAAAGATGGTAACCACAATACAAATTTTCTCAATATCTCGGAATTGGCGGAATCTTCAGCGGAAGGATCGAAACTTGTCCCCACCGAGCAGATTGCCTTTGACCCAACTCATCCTCGTGCGGTTACAATTCCTGATCCTCTGGCCCACCCTACTATTGAGGTCCCATCTGATTTGCCCAAGTGCAACCTAGCAGTTACTTCTGAAGCATCTCGTACAGTTCCTGATAGCTCCTCCAATTCTCATGAAGTACCCCACGAAGAAGAAACACGACAAATGATCTGGAAAGGAAAGTTGGTAACATTCCCCCTATCCCTCTACAATGCGATCAAACCGGCAGTTGAGAATGCACTTGAGAATTGTGTATCCAAGCGAGTAAGGAAAACTGTGGCTTCCTCCACTATGATGTTCAGTGCAGGCACCAAAGGCAAGGCAGCATCCAGCTTCCACACTAAGTCCCTCATCCTCAGATATCGCCGCCTACTAGCATCCTCTGCCTCTGGCTCTGCTCCACCTGGTTTTGATGACTCTTGCAACAAGCAGCGGAAGAGGAGCCGTTCCGCTTCTAAGATTCCTTCCACTCGGCCGTTCATGCATCCACCAAGTCTGCCTCCCAACGCTCCAGTGAAGGTACTTCCTCCTCTTTTTATTCAGTCAATAACGCATGCATTAATTCGTTTGCACTTTTATCCTGCGACGATATTATTGAGGTGGCAGAGACTATTGGAGTTGAGGCCTTAGGGCCACACTCTGCTGACAACATCAAGCAGGCTGAGGCAGTTAATGCTGATCCCCCGGATCAGCAACAGCAGCTCAATTGACTGCTTCCCCCTCCGTCACTCTTGATCTACATGCTCCTTCGTTGTGAGTTCATTGTCTCAAATGAAGATCGGCTGTTGGAATGTTAGGGGGTTAGGTAACCCCAATAAATGTGCTCTTATCAAAGATGGTATTATTAGCGCAAAGATTGAGATCGTGTGCCTCCAAGAATCCAAACTAACTCAACCTTCAGAACGTAAACTTGCTACTATTGGAGGTTCTGTTCTGACGAAATAGAAATCTCTTGATGCTATTGAAAGTTGTGGCGGTATCCTGGTGGGCTAGAATGACAACACCCTCGACTACTTCTATTGTGCTATTGACATCTTTTCCCTCTCCCTCTCTTTCCGCAATCGAGCTACTGGCATTGAGTGGTCTCTTACCACCGTATATGCTCCTTTTGAACTGGACGACAGAGTACTCTGCTTTCATGAAATCTCCCAGTGCAGATAGTTCTTATGCGACGCCTGGGTTGTCTGCGGAGACTTCAATACCACCATCTCAAACTCCGAGCGCAATGGGGCCACTAGTTCAGCAAGAGATATGAAAGAATTCAGGAATTGGATCCAGCAACTTCAGCTTATTGATCTCCCCTTGACAGGCAGAAAATACACATGGTCCAATCTTAGAGCCAATCCCTCCCTTGCTCGACTGGATCGCTTCCTTATCTCCAGTAACTTTGAACAGCTATTCCCTAACTGCCTTCAACTGTCTCTTCCCCGTATTGCTTCGGACCATTGTCCACTCCTGCTTGATTATCAGGCTATTGGGCCTCAAACACATTTCTTTAAATTTGAAAAGGCATGGACCACAGACCCAAGCTTCCTCTCAAACGTCAGAGATTGGTGGGGCTCCTTTACCTGTTCAGGCTCTTCTATTGACATACTTGCTTCTAAGCTCACTCTGCTCAAGCAGAGGATCAAAAGGTGGCGCAACGAAGTCTTTGGCCACATCCCTATTCGCAAGAAGAGTCTCCTAGAGCGTATCCTTAGTTTGGACATTTTGGCTGATACCCAAACACTTGACGATTCTCAAGTAGCTGAATTAGATTCTACTCATAAGGAATATCAATCCCTAATTAAGGCTGAAACTCTATACTGGAGATAAAGAGCTAGAGTGACCTGGATCAAAGAAGGTGATGCTAACACAAAGTTTTTTCACGCTATTGCCAACGGCAGAAGGCAAAGAAATTACATATACTCTATTGTCCACAATGGAGATCTTATTACCGATCAATCCTCTATCCACTCCTGCTTTGAGAAACATTTCTCAGATATTTGCGGTTCGTCCTCTACTCCTGACTTCAAAATTGATTGGGGAGCCCTTTATCCTCTACCCGCCAACAATCTCTTAGAACTTGATGCACCCTTCACTAAGGCAGAGATTCACCAAGCTGTATTCGGCATGAATGGCGATAAGGCCCCTGGCCCTGATGGGTTTTCTATGTACTTCTACCAGCAACATTGGGATGTTATCCAAGACGATGTTTGTCGTATGCTCCTTGATATTCAGGAGGGGCGGGCTCTTATCAACAGACTTAACTATTCTAATATAGTTCTTATCCTTAAATGCGAAGGCGCCAGTGCCGTATCAGACTTTCGCCCTATTAGCCTGCTCAGCTGCTCTGTTAAAATCTTCACCAAAGTTCTGGCAAACCGTCTCAGTCCAATTCTCCACACCCTTGTTTCTTCCTCCCAGAGTGCCTTTCTTAAGGGAAAGTCGACAGTAGATTGCTTTCTCACCGCCCAGCAAGCTATTAACCTGTGTTGCTCGAGGAAATCAGATACTGTCATGCTCAAGATTGATTTCCAGAAAGCTTTTGATACACTAAGCTGAAGCTTTATTGAAGAGATGCTTACTGCTCAAGGGTTTGGACCCAGATGGCGTAGTTGGATCACAAGCATTCTCCACTCTACCAAATCCTCTGTTCTTCTTAATGGCGTGGCAGGTAGGACCATTTGCTCCAAGAGGGGCCTGAAGCAAGGAGACCCCCTATCTCCCATGCTCTTCATCTTAGGAGTGGATGTTTTAGCTCAGATGTTGAAACTAGGACGAGATCATGGCACCTTCTCAAATCTCAACCTACGAGGAGCTTTATCAGAACTATCCATCCTGCAATTCGCAGATGACACTCTCATATTTTGCAAGGGGAATGAGCAGGAGATTTTGCACCTCAAGCTTCTTCTCCGCATTTTTGCCAACATCTCTGGTCTTCACATCAATCTCTCCAAATCTTCCCTAGTTTACTTTGGTAACTCAAATGCAAAACTACAAGCGTTTGCTCACATACTTGGTTGCAAACAAGACACTCTACCCACTAAGTACCTCGGTATGCCGCTGTCCAGGGGTAAACTCAAGAGACGAGATTGGTAGCCACTAATCCTCAAGATAGAAAGACGCCTGGCAACTTGGAAGGGGCGACTCCTATCCAGAGGCGGGAGACTCATTCTTATCAATTCGGTCCTTAGTGCACTTCCTACATACTTCACCTCATTCTTTAAACTCCCCCAATGGGTTATCGCCGGGATTGACCAAATTAGAAGCAGATTCTTCTGGACTGGAGGGGACTCGAAGGCATCAGGAGCCTGTTGCTCTTGGAAACGTATGTGCCAACCCAAGGTACAGGGTGACCTAGGGATTCTTAACCTGAGCCAATTCAATAACGCTCTTCTCTTGAAGTGGTGGTGGAAGGTTCACACAGAGCAATCCCTTTGCACGAAGGTCCTCAAGTCTCTTTATTTCCGGTCATCACGAAACTCATTCATTTGCCCAACCAAATCCTCTGACTTTTGGAAAAGCATTTACAGACTTAAAGAACAGTTTGATCTTTGTACCTCTTGGACACTTGGCAATGGCCAGTCTATTAAATTCTGGACCTCAAGATGGCTGGAAGGTCACAGTATTGCCACACTATTCCCTGCATTATTCAATGTTGCTTGGAACACAGATGCTTGCTTGAATACCCAGGGCTTTAGACATCAGGGCAGATGGATTTGGAAGCCATGCCTACACTCTTCCACCTCTACCAGTATCATATATGAAAAAGGATGTCTACTCAATCTTCTTCAAAACATTCATCCCACTTCCATACTAGACTGCATTTCTTGGTGCTTCTCTACTACTGGCGTCTTCTCGGTCAAGTCTGCCTACCAATTCTTCAGTATCTCAGGTTTGATTACTCCCTTCTATAAGGCGTGTTGGGACTCATTGGCACCGCTAAAGTGCAAAATCTTCATTTGGATGTTGAGTTCGGAAGCACTCAACTCTAAAGCTCGTCTCTTCTCCAAAGGCTGGAACGGTGATACGGCATGCACATCTTGCGCATGTTCGATGGAAACCACATACCATATATTCTTTGAATGCCCCACTGCTTGCCAATTATGGTGTTATTTCATGCAGCGATTTAACATCACATACCTCCCCTCCTCTGTCACGGAATGCTTCTCACAGTGGTGTTTCGATCACCACACACACAAATTCTCATCCTCATGGCACTTGGTTGTTATTGCATCGTGTTGGAGTATTTGGAAGGCTCGAAATGCTTCTGTTTTTCATGCCAAATCTATGACAGGTGATACACTCGTTACTAATACTAAATTTTGGATTTCTCATTGGTTAGATGCAAGCCGAGATTCAAAAAGAAGCGCCAGATTCTCAAAGAACTGCAAGACACCGGGGACACAGATCTTATGCTTCCTACTGCAGCAACACCTTCACATCCAAGTCCTGAAGACGCTCAAGTGTGATTGTATTTCCTTTTCTGTTATAACTATTGTATGTTTTGGAGGCTTGCCTTATGCCTCAGTTTGCTCTGTGTATGTTTTTGTGGTTGATCTGGCCTTTTTGTTTCTGCGATGGGTAATGAGGCAAATAAGTGATAGGATCATAAGTTTGGGCTAGTTGAGGTGCAAGACAGATGTCCGCTGCCCTCTCTACGTCCCAGCCCTATGCAATCCCGATCTTCTTTTGCTTCGTAACCATATCGCCCTGGCCGTGCGATCAACATCAGTTTGTAAAGTTTAGACTCTGTTATCTTTAATATATAATTTTTGTGAGGTAGGTTTAATCCTACCTTTTGCCAGTCAAAAAAAACAATACATACTTTCTTGAACACGATATTTAAAGTTTTGAATTATTTTGCCTTGAGATGGTTAATATAATTGTTGAACAAATTTTTGTCATATACATTTCTTTGCATGCTACAAAAAATACAATTTGATTCTCAACATATGGCGGTGAGAGCGTAGAAAATGAGTATTTTAACACCATTTTATAAACCAATTTTGAGGCAATTTATGAGTAAGATCCACTATATAGTAGTGATAGATCTTTATGGAATTTTGTTTTTCTTCATGAGTACATTAAAATCATATACTTACGGGAGAAAGGGGTATGAGCAACTTACTTATTTAGTAAATAAGTAAGTGATGATGTGGCATACATGAGATTGGAAAAACCATAAAAGGGTTAGTTGTCCAATGTATCATATGCATGCCACATAATCAATTGCTCATTTACTAAATGAGCAAGTTGCTCACATCCCTTTTACCCTATATTTACTTGTTGAAAATGGTTATAGGGTGAATGAGAAATTGTCTCTATAAGTTAGCTACTTGGTGGGAGAAAGTGGATTGAGAAACTTTAGTTCCACATCGGAAAGCAAGCCACGGTGGATTGAGGAGTAAAAGGGTATAGATTATAATCTCTTCCTTTGCTTGATAAGAAAGCAAGCCAGAAGGCTCTCTCTCGCGCGTGCAGGGATGCAAATCTTGGACCGGGATTACATGTGGTTTGTGTGAGACTTCTTTTTTACCCAGTTTTGATTTTCCAACCTAATAATGTTGTTAATGGCCAAATAAATGCTGCGATGTGTGAGACTTCTTTTTGACCTAGTTTTGATTGTTCCAACCTGAAAATGCTGGTAACGACCAAATAAATGCTTCGAACATTTCTTTGCCATCGAATAGTCTGTCCATCTATAAAGGTTTTGTAACTGATAGACAAATCAATAACAATAAAACGTTTATTTGGCTTTTATTTTGCATTGATTGGTCTGTTTTCCCCATGAATTCTATAAATTGATGCCTCTACTTCCCCTCATTCAACACACTGGGAAATATCAAAATAGAATTCCTTCATTGTTTTTTTTCTTTCTGGCCTACCCTTCATCGGTGATAGAATTCTCCACTTCGTTCAATTCGCAGGGAATACAACGTAGTGCTGCGTTGCGAATTTTCAGCCGTTTTATCATGGGAAAAAGATACCGTTGCATTCCTCTAGCACCTGGCGAGGAGGCGAAACTGTTTTAAGGACATTGTGTGACACACAAGACTCGCAGTTTGGTTCTTCTTTCTGTTTTCTTAATTTCGATATATATTTTTATAGTGTTTTCAGTATCCTCTTCTTATTTCATTGTATTTATACCTCTATCACCAAGTACTTTGTGTTAGAACTTGAATTTCATAAAGTAAACTGTTTCTAATAATCTTTGTGAAGAAGATAAGTTACAGGTAATAAAATGCAAACCAGATAAAACTTATACAGAGTCGAGATTAAAATCTCTATCCTTAAAGCAAAATTCGCCCTGTAGTGTGATGGTTTTTGACGAAGAGCCTCCCAGGATAAAACTGTATTACCTTCTCTGAAGAGCAGCACCCAAGCTTTAAAGACACCAGCGAACCAATACCTGTGTTGCACTCTCAGACGGACGCATAAGAGAAAGGAGAAGAGATAAAAAGATCAAAACAGTGTAAACGGCTGGAATTTATTGGAGATTAGAGGTGTAATTGTTGGATCTGTTACTCTGTAACAGCAGAATAACGACATAAAAGCGTAACTGATGGATTCATTATTCTGCTGTTACAGAGTTATGACATCAGTTATAGAATTCCAAATGCCTCAACAGAAGGGAGAGAAATTGGATCCTAGGAAAAATTTGGAGCGGGGCAAAAAATAGTTTAGGCTAGCCAGAACCAAACCAAGCCAAGCCGAGCTCGGAACCGGAGCCGGGGCCGGGCCGGGCCCAGACGCGTGCACGCGCGTGTATGTGTTTGTAACTTTGGCTAGGTCTTCCTCCACTACATGTTAGGGTAACCCCAGGGCTACACCCTTTAGTTCATTTCTTTAGCTTATATACTAGAGAAATGTTTCTCAACTTTCGATGTAGGACTATTCATTTTCTCCAAATTTTCAAGTTAGTATATTTCGAGTACCCAACTTTGGACCAACATTCATCATTCATACGGAATCCCTTTTTTGAAAACGAGTACATTACGGAATAGTACTCGATGAAAGGAATACAGTCCAATCATTTCTTGGCACCGCCGGTGTAGAACCCCGTATTTTCCAATATTATTTTAAATATTTGAAAATGAATTTAAACGATTTTTTTGAGGATTTAATAAATAATTTCTAAAAGATTTATCTTTTGTACACGTGCAAAACACGTGCAAGTGACTTTTGAGAAGTTTAAAAGTTAAGTTTTCTTTATGAAAAATTATTATTTAATATTTGGGATTTAATTGGTATTTTCCCAGATTTTTCTAAAATTAATTGGGTCTATTTGCAATTTTTGAGAAAAGAATGACCTCTTTGCAAAATTGACATTTTAAGGGTTAAAGTGCAAAACATATTTTCTGAACGTTTTGAAAAGTATTGGTTAAGATTTAGAAGTATATTTTTCTTTTAAATCCTAATCCAAATGAATTTTATTGAATTTCCAAGACTAGACCTATATATATGTAAGTTGTATTTTGGAAAGGATTATTTTGCAAAATGGGTGAAACCCTAAACCTATTCCCGGATATAAAAAGGGATCTTTTCAGCTGTCAATTACAAAATATACAGAATTTTTTAGAACTGTTTTGGTGGAGCAAGAGGAAGATTTGGATCTAGCAAAAGGAAGGCTTTTATTTGGATCTCTACAAATTCTAAGGTGAGTGACTTGGTTTTTGTTTTGTTTTGATTTTGTGAGTGACTTGGTTTTTGTTTTGTTTTGATTTTGTGAGTGACTTTGTGTGTTTTGTTTTGTTTGTGGAGGACATGAATTTATCTTGTTGTTGATCTATGTATGCGAGTGGTAATGATGTTAGATTTGATGTTGTGAATGATATAGATCTTGTATTGTGGTATGATTCATATGAATAAATGATTGTTGTTTATACCATGTTGAGAAATTTAAGAATGATTAGTAGATCTTGTTCATAACACCGTATTATTAAGATTTGAGTATGATTTTGATCAGATGAGGAACACCTGGATCTTATATATATATATTGTAAATTAGATTTTGATTTAGAGTTGTGAAAGAATTTAATCTTGAGAAACCCTAATGAAAGAATTAGTAATCTAGAACATGAGAACTTGGGTTTTGGACATATTTGAGGTTTTGAGTAATATACCCTTAATGAAGATCATTTTTCCTGAATATGAACTAATTTCATAAACGATGAACCATTAGGAAACTCCAGTTTTAATTTTGTATTCAAACCTAAGTTGTGAAAACTGTAGGCCGACAGTCGACTGGCCTACCGCACAGTCGACTGGTACGAGCCTGCTGCTGTACTTTAGCATCCTTGAGAAATCGTTCTGGACAGTCGACCTAGCTCGTAGGCAGTCGACTGGTTCACTGGAAAATATTTTTGTAAAAACTAATTTAGTCCTTTCTGGACAGTCGACCTATAATCCTTTAAGTCGACTTATATACTTAGAATATTTGTGTGAAATTATCGGAATTTACCTCGGGTAAGTCGACTGATACTCTTCTAAGTCGAATTATATGACTTAGTTTATTTTTGTAAAATTTTGGATATTTGTCCTTCTGGACAGTCGACTTACTACAGTATAAGTCGACTGGTACTAATGAAAATTTGTACTCTGAGTGTGACTTGAGTGTTTGGTTCTCAGATAATACAGTCCATACTTTGCTTTCAGTTAAACATTTGATTCTAAGATATTCAGTTAAACAATTGATTTAAGACATTCAGTTGAGCCATTTTGTTTAGTGGGACTTTTGTTTAGATACTTGAGTTGAGTCTCTAGAGGTGGGTGACCCTAGTATACCGGTATTGAGTTATTTTGTTGAGGCCCTTTTAGGCATTTCAGTTATTCAGTTTTGATTTTAGGCGGGTAGGGCACATCACTCTGGGAGATTCATTGAGAAATTTAAATAACCACAAATAATAAGGACAGGCACTAGTGGTGATATGATGAACGGGAACATGGGTTTTGAACCTCAGTATGGCTTTAGATGTGGGATTTAATCTCCGGAATTATCCAAGTAACTTTCTTGAGATGTGGGATTGATCTCCGGAATTATCCAGGTAAAATACCTGAGATGTGGGATCCATCTCCGGAATTATCCAAGTGGGTTGCTTGCGATGTGGGATTGATCTCCGGAATTATCAAAGTCGAGGCGACGCACATGGGGTATTCATGTGATGATGTGTCTATGTCTAGATGTGGGATGATCTCCAGAATTATCCAGGTAAAATACCTGAGATGTGGGATCCATCTCCGGAATTATCAGGCATGGGCTAATTCTCACAGTCTATCTTTATCTCGTAGTAGTCATGGTGATAAGATTAGTTGCATAGCGGGGGATTGAACCCTATGAAGTGAAGACGTTAAGGGCTTGCACCGAACCTATGTAAATTGAGATGCATAGACTTCGATTTTGCATAGCCATCTTAGACCCATCAATTTTTGCAGGGGTCTATCGCGGCATTTTACTTAAATGTCGTTAAAAAAATGCCGGGATAGACCATTTATTTCGTAGTGCTATTTGTTTAGATAAAGAAGCCATTTGTGCAGTTAAAGCAGAAATAGGGTCAAGTTTAAAAACTCCAGCCACTTTTCTTGGAATTGCTCTCTCTGAAGACCACTGGTAATGATTTGATGCCATATCCTCTAAAAGATCATAGGCTGCTTTGTAAGTTTTGCTCATAAGTGCACCACCAGCTGCTGCGTCAACCATAGATCGATGTGTAACTCGCAAACCATTATAGAATATTTGAATTTGCAGCCATTTCGGTAGTTCATGATGAGGACACTTTCTTAACAATTCTTTGTACCTTTCCCATGCATCATACAAAGACTCGGTCTCAAATTGAGTGAATGTGGCAATATCATTCCTTAGTTTTGCTGTCTTTGCCGGCAAAAAATACTTAGCTAAAAATTTTTGTGCAAGTCCCTCCCAAGTAGTAATACTACCGAGTGGTAGATAATGTAGCCAAACCTTCGCCTTCTCTCTCAATGAAAAATGAAAGAGTCTCAATCTGATTGCATCATCTGATACTTCGCTGTGTTTGAAAGTGTCACAAATTTCTAGAAAGTTTGCAATGTGAGCATAAGGATCCTCGTGCGGTAATCACCAAAATTGAACAGTCTGATGAATCAATAGAATAATCTCCGGTTCAATCTCAAAATCAGTAGCTTCAATAACCAGCTTCTTTATGATTGATTCATAAATCGAAGGCATAGCATAGTCGCTCAAAGGCCTGTTTTCATCGTTTGCCATGATAATTTTCTTGTATGTCCTGAAATGTAAGTATAAAAAAAATAATAGAAAAACTAAAAAAAAAAAAGAAGAAAAATAAATGAAAGTAAAAGTAAGTTAAAAGAAAATAAAGAGGTAAAATAATTAAAAATAAATAAATACAAAAAATCCAAACTAGTATTAATCTAGCAATTTTTAATATCAATAAAAGAATAACTAGTCCCCGGTAACGGCGCCAAAAGCTTGGTGTGAATATTTGCAAGTGTACAAAATCGCAACAAGTAGTATAGTTAAGTGAATAGAGTGTCGAACCCACAGGGACTAGATATTTTATTGAGTACCGATATCACTAGATTAAATACTATTTGGAAGATCAAAATTAATAAAGAAAGCGACTAAATTAAACTAATCTAAAGAAAAACTAACTAAATTAATTAAGAGGGAGTGGGCTGTGAAATTCTTGTAATTTGTTAATGGCAAAATTAATTCTAGGGCTTTTGACTTCACCTAGTTCATCCCTCACAATTTATAATTCCATAAGAATAAAAATATTATTTTCCAAGTTGTAGACCAAAATCTCCAAATTATTCAATGTTTTCTCTCGAACAACACCAAAAATATCTCCAACTAACAGTTTGTCATATCTCTAGGCAAATTTAATTAATCGAAAACTCATTAAGTTCTGTGGATTTCTTAACGGTCACATCAATCGCGGTAAATTATTTCTAATTTCGCTCAATTAATGGTGTTCAATTTTTATTGTTCTAAATCACAAATTAGCTCCCGGTCTCTCTATGATCCAATAATCATACAAAAATTGACCAAACGATTGTAAGCATTAAGCACAAAAATCAAACACAACTATGGAAAAATAGAAAAATAATACGGAATTAAAATTTGTGTTCTCAAAACTATACTACATCTAAACCCTAGAAAAATAAATTTAGTTCATAATAAAATTACAATTAACAAAATGGTTCATGGATTGCATTATGAAATTTAGAAGAGAAGAGAAGATACAAAAGAAAACTGATTTGTAAATAAAAATTTACAAACCAAGCCCGCAAGTAGCACTTCTCGTCTCGTCTTCTTCTCTGTCTCCAACCCGTTCTATCTCCTGACCTGGCGCGCTACGAGACGAAATAGAAGCTGCCGTGTCTGGCTCGACTCCCGTGCCGAAGTCCGGTTCCGAAGTCCACATCACGTGCACTGGCACCCACAGATGACAGAGACTGCCTCTCTCTCTCTGTTTCTTCACTTCTGTTTCTTCTTCTTTTTTTTTTTTTTTGTGTCCACGCTACCAAAGGCAGCCCCCTCCTCTGTAGATATATATAGGAGTAGAAAAAAAATCAGATTAGGGTTAGTTTAAATCAAAAAGTTAGTTTTAATTAATAATTAGTTAATTAATTAGAATTTTTAGATTAACATTTATCTATTAAAATAATTAACTAATTAATTTTTATTTTTATTTTTTTAACTCTTTTCTTTAAAATTATATAAATTGATACAAATATTTTCTATTGAATTTTTCAAGGACTAAATTGTAAAAATTAAAATTCAACAAATCAAAAATAATAAATCAATAGTTTTGCTTCGTTTGTTGATTTTTACCAAAATTATTCACTTTTTGCATCAAAAATCTTTTTTTCTTCAAAAATAATCTATTACTTGAAATCTTATTGAAATAAGATAAATTAAACACAAGATTGACGAAAACTTTCAATAGGTAAATGAGTACAAATATTTGTATAAAAATTAGACATATGACATTTTCTTCAGAGCTTTACGTGATCAACAGAACGACGGGGGAAAAACGACCGTCAATCTCCGCAAACGGTATATTATACACCGTGGGTGGACTGGTGATTAATTTTTTGTTTTTTTTTATAAAAAAACCCCAACAACGGGTTATAATGAACCGTTAATTAGATTACACGGCACATTATTCATCGTCGGTTGACTTCCTTTTAAATTTTTTTTAAAAAAAAAAAAAAAAACCAACAACGGTTGATGATGCACCGTTAATTAGATCACACGGAAGATTATCCACCGTCGGTTGACTTCCGTTTATTTTATTATTATTATTTTTTAAAAAAACCACCAACGGGTGATAAAGCACCGTTAATGTTAATACACGGTACATTATTCACCGTCTGAAGCTTCCTTTTAATTTTTTTTTAAAAAAAAAAAAAAACCACCAACGGGTGATAATGCACCGTTAATGTTATTACACGGAACTTTATTCACCGTCGGTTGACCCCCTTTTAAATTTTTTTTAAAAAAAAAAACCAACAACAGTATATGAAGCACCGTTAATCTCATTAGACGGACAATAATACACCGTCGGTTCACAATTCTGAAATTTTTTTAAAAAAAATAACCGAAGAACGGGAAACATTCCACCGTCAATCTGAAGCCACGGCATTTTATACACCGTCGGTGGATTTTTTTAACATTTTTTCTGTTTAAATGGTGGGATGTGATTGGGGGTTTGGAATTTGGTGTCACGGGTATGTGAGTATTTGGGCACTTTCGTTAAAGTTAAAAAAAAAAAAAAAATTCAAAGGCCAAATCATCTTGCCTGCCATACATCTTATTTGTGACTATTATACCCTTGTATGTTTTCCTTTAAATTGCTACCGATCGGAACAAGATTAGCCAAACTTAAGATTGTGACACTAAACAATATTTCTTCCAATTCTTATAGTTTCGGCTTCACGAATCAAAACTTCCTTCCTTCAACATCATTCAACTCTCGAATTCAAGTCTCGAAGCGAAAGTTTAACAAGATGTCGATACGGCGTTTTATTGGCAGACTCAAATCAAAGGGTGTATCTAGTTCTGAACAAGGAAATAGAGGCAAAGAACCTGAAGTAGATACCGGAGAAGTTGATTTAAGCGATCCAACAATGTGGACACAGGTATTCGACAACGATTTTCATATATGTAAGAATGTTGCTGAAAATTCTTTTAGTGGGTTCTGTAAATTTAGGGGTAGTTGGAATGGTCCAATTAAAGCCTACAAAGTATGCTCTCGTATTCCCGTTGTAAAACAAATAATAGATAACACTGGTTGGCAAAGATTTTTCACAATTGATACAGAAAAATCATCCCAGAAGATTACCGAAGCTTTGGTTGAGAGGTGGTGGGATACTACCCACACATTTCATTTCCCGTGCGGCGAGTTAGGATTTACCCCGTTAGATTGGGCAATGTTAACGGGAATATCCATTGGGATCGGCGATCAACCACCATGTTTGGATGAGGCATATCCATTTGAAATAGTACAATCCCGCTTCTTTCCAGAAATTACTGAAGAGGATTGGAAGTCTCAGGGAATACACTGTTCGTTCTTGAAGAAATATTTCCATAGCAGTGTGATTGAGCAAGCAATAACAGACAACAATGTTGCAGCAAAAGTCGCAAGGGCTTTTTTTGTTTACTTCCTGGGCGATTTTCTTTTCGCCAATGGTGCTTCTTTAATTAGGTGTGGATGGCTTGCAGCTCTTGAAGATCTGACTAAAGTTGGGACATATGATTGGGGTGGTCAAGCCGTGGCACTCTTGTACATGTCCCTGGATGCTTGCTCCAGGCAGAAGGTTAAATCATTCAACGGTCCATGGCAAGTTTTACAGGTAATTTTTTTATTTACTGGAAATACTTGATTTATTATCTACATGGTCGATATTAATACAACTATATATTTTCAGTACTGGGCATATGAATACACACATTGTTGTGTTCCAATCACTGTAAATACGGAAAATGTTGCTAACGATGTGCAGGCCGCTGATAAAAGGCCAAGAATAACACGCTGGAACAAATCTGAAATTGACACCTGCAGAACGGATCAAGTTAGATACAATGTATCTATAGCTAGGTACCAATTAGAGATGAGAACTCCTGCATCAATTATATGGCAACCGTATTTAGGATCTTCCCATGAAGTTGAGAATGATATTACGTTCGCTAATATCATGTCTCGTCATCGAGTGATTCTCCAGCATTGGAATCAGGTAATAGTTTTTATTAATCAACGCTAATTTCCAAGTTATTCATGTAATGTTCATTTTTTTTGTCACCTTTAAAAAAAATGTTCTGTAGGGTGTATGGTATCTTGGTGATCGGTGTTACCGTCAACTGACTGGAATTATATCAATACCAAGACAGCCACCAGTTGTTGTGAAAAGAATACCTGCAAGTGATATATGCCCACCGATTGACGCTACACAATTGGTCCAACCAGTAACCCAAAGAATATATGATAAGTATTGGTCCAAAGTATCAATAGGTCCTATAATGAAGAAAGTTTCACATGCAGCAAATATTGATTTCATCGGACCAGCTAGCGTTACTGATCCAACTGCACAGTTACCCTTCCCAGCTCCGCCATTTTGGGCACCTTCTGAGTACGTAACACAACCAATACCAGAGGAGCGAGTTGATTACGGGGATTGTATAGTGGAAATTCCACTATTTTCCGGGGGTACAGTTAGAAGAAGTTGTCCGCGAGAACCAGTTTATGTGGAACCACGTGGGACCAAGTCTTATGTAAGTTTAGTTTCCAACATTCAATATTTACCCCCATATACACACTTTTATTTAATATGTATATCTTTCAACAGGAGGAATTGTACCAAGAGAATGCGCTATTGTCTAATACGGAAGCACAATTACGACGGCTCATTCTAACCGACATGGTATTAAGGTCGTCTATTCCAACACAAGTTGACAATCGTCGGAGATCAATATCGGGAGAACGGCCTTCACAGTCAGCTCGGGGAGGGAGGGGTTGGAATTATGACTACAGTAATTATCATTTTGGGTCATCTAACCCATCACAGGAATATGTCCCTGAAAGTGAAAATGAGTATAGTGAATAGATATGTTTTGCCTGTAAATATTAATTATGTTTTAAGTATTAATAGATTGTGGTAATTAAGTTAGTTCAGTTAGTAAAATTATAAGGGCATTTTAGAGAATTGGTATATTAGTCAATTGATGTGACAAATGATAAGTCACATCCTTTCACTATTTGGACTTTTGGTTTGTGTCCACTTTCTGTTTGAAGTCCAAATGGTGTTCACTAATTCTAATCCTATTTAAACCCATCGTCCCCTTTCAGAATGAGAAACCAGTAGACCAAAAAACAACCCAAACATTCTAACCGAAATGGCTTCTTCAAGTAACGCTATGAATTCATCGTCATCCGACGAAGAGAATGACATGGTAACGAGGGTTATTAATCAATGCATGACTGTGTTATCGTTAGCTGTTCAGGAAAATCGTGATACACAACATCGCCGCTATATTCGTCGAGAAAGAGAAGATGGTGATAGACGGCTTCACAGGGATTATTTTGCCAACAATCCTATCTACGGCGATAGTCTATTTCGGCGTCGTTTCCGTATGCGCCGGGATTTATTTTGCCGAATCCTCCAAGCCACTGTAAGTTTTGACACTTATTTTCTTAGACGGCAAGATGCGACAAAAATATTTGGCTTATCACCGCATCAAAAAATTACCGCCGCAATTCGTTGTTTAGCATATGGATCATCAACCGATGCAATCGACGAGTATGTACGTATTGGCGAAACAACGGTATTGAAGACATTGCGCCGCTTTTGTGTGGCAATTGTTAATGTATTTGGTCCAGAATACATGAGACATCCAACGGTTAATGATGTTCAAAGATTACTGGCAGAAAATTCAGCGAGGGGATTTCCCGGAATGTTAGGAAGTATTGACTGCATGCATTGGCAATGGAAAAATTGTCCGGCAGCCTGGCATGGTCAATACACGGGCCACGTACGTGAACCAACTATTGTGCTTGAAGCTATTGCATCCTACGATCTATGGTTTTGGCATTCTTTTTTTGGAATGCCGGGGTGCAATAACGATCTGAACGTCCTTAACCGTTCTCCGCTGTTCAACAACGTACTCGATGGTTGTGCACCACCTGCTGAATTTGTAATAAACAATCACGCATACAATATGGGGTACTATTTAGCTGATGGTATATACCCTCCATTGGCGACTATAGTTAAGACTTACTCAGCCCCAGATACACCAAAAAAGAAAAAATTTGCACAGATGCAAGAGGCTGCACGAAAGGATGTTGAGCGCGCCTTTGGGGTTTTACAAGCACGATTTGCTATAGTGAAAGGACCAGCTAGACTATGGGATGCAGACAGCCTATCATACATCATGAAAACGTGTATCATATTACACAATATGATTGTTGAAGATGAAAGGGAAGCAGGGATCAGTGATTATGTGTACGATCATGATTCCAACTCGTCACTTGTCGTACCTGATAGGTCTGACCCAACTGAGCGTGCAGCGCGAACGGCACGCACTGTGCAGCTTCATGACAGACAAATCCATCATAGACTGCGTCTTGATTTAGTTGAGCACATTTGGAACGCATATGGGGAAGATGAAGAGGCTGAAGATTAAGTGAAGATGTACTGGAAAGCAATGGATTACACGGTGAATCTGCCATATATGTTATTTTTCATTAATGTTCCTTCCTTCTTTTTCTAATGTAATGTTTTTTAAATTACAATAATGAATAAAATACTATTTTCATCCCGGAGAAGATTGTTTAATTAAGTTTGAAATTGAATGGATTTCCTTCGTATCACAAGAAATAATTACATAACAACTTTAATGTTAAACAATTTTACATTAATCTCATCTAAGAACAGGAATAATAAGCATAAGAACAACATACGAACAACAATAAAAAAAATTATTATATTTTAGTAGATGGAATTTAATACATCTTCAACCCGGATGATAGCCCCTTTTTTGAGCAATTTCATGTTGTCGACTAAGAAAATAATAACGCTGATATTCAGGTAAGCTACTTAGATCCATAGCCATTATACGATCTTCTTCACTTGACACTCTAAAATCAAAATCTCTTTGTTTCAGTTCAAGCCTGTCTTTCTGATTGCTCATATAAAAATTGTTGAAATTATGCGTTTCTTCCACCATCGCGGAAACGTCACTGGCTTCAACAGTGCGCTTCCCTTTTTTCTTTGCTTCTTTCCTGCCGGGTGGTCGCGATAGTGGCGAGGGCGCATTTAAATCAATTGGTATATCTGAATCCCACTGAACGGATGTGGGGGAAGGTGTTGAACAACCACCATCGGCATATTGACTATTCGGAACATTCTCAAAAACTTGTGTAGTACGTACAGAAAATTTGGGTTGATCTTTCAAAATTTCGTAGCACTCTTCGAATTTGAAGGGCTTTCCGGCCGATTGCATATATTCTAATCTTGCATCACGTACCTATCATAGTTTAATAATTGGTAACAAAAAATACGTGATCAAAATTTAAAATAGAAAAAAATAACACAATCATTGCAATAAAATACAATCCTACAAAACAAACCTTATCGGCGTTCGTCGTACCACTTGCCGCTCTATTTGTCACACCGCTCAACTTTGCAATGTACAGTGATACTTCCTTGGCCATAGTGGAAAATCTACTAGAAAGAGAGCCGGCCGTTCGATCTGTTGTACACCCAGACAGATTCTCAAATGTGAGATATATCCTATTCCAAAATTGGTTGCCAGTTTGATCGCTACCGATCAACGGATCTTGGGTTATAGCAACCCAACTTTGTGCCAAAAGAATATCCTTATACACGGTATATGCTCGGCCTCTAATTGGACGGGGATTAGCCATAAAATGAACTGAAAATAAATTTGAAAACGACCGTGAGATAGGAAGAAATTATACTGAAAAATTAAACAAAATTATAAACTGTTTTGAATACCTCAGTTGATAATGAACAGAGAGAGAGGAACACCTCGTTGATAATGAGCAGAGAGACAGGAACACCTCGTTGATAATGAACAGAGAGAGAGGAATTGAGCTAGCACAGAGCAGGAGGAGATGTAGAGAAGTGAAGGCTGTGTTGATTTCTCACTAACGATTATATAAGAAATTTTTTTCTAACCGTTGGCTCAGAAAAAAATAGCTGTTGAAAGAAGCGAATCTGATTTTTTTCTAGCCGTTGAAAAGAAAAAAATTGGCAAAGATGAGACCGGATTCAATAGCGAAGGGTAAGTTGGTAATCGTGAAAAGGTAAACAAAAATTTTTTTTTAGAGCGGACGGTAGTTTAACTACCGTCCTTCTAAATCCTCAAATTCCCATTCTTTTAACAGACGGTGTATAATACACCGTCTCTCATTTTTAATTTTTTTTTTTGTTTTTTTTTTCCGAAAGCTTCTTAATCATTGGGAACGGTACTTTTTGTACGATACGGACCATTATTTGCCGTTAATTAGATCGGACGGAGTTTTATCTTCCGTTAGCTATATTTTCCATTTCGCCAGATCGCCGGCTATATTTGGCAACGCACTGTTCATCGTCAACCCAAATTTTGGGTATTTGGACGACGACTGCAGTTCGTTTTTTTCCAATTTTTTCAAATTTTGGGTATTTAGCCCACGACTGTGGATGCTCTAATTTGTATATTATTACACTGAGCATGTCCAGAAACAAAATCACTGGATTTGTCTCTTGCTTGCATTTGGACATTTTTGTTAGTTATCAAGTTTTATTTGTATGTAATCATGCCCAGCAGAGATCACTGTTAAAAGTTGTCACATAATTTTGGTTCATCAATTTTGTTGACAATACTGCTTTGATAACCAAGTCTTTGTTTGTTGTTGCAGGAGAAGTGTTTCCAATCTTTTAAGTAGTGGGTTCCGCGAGAGTTAGGATCACTTGATACAATCATATGTTCAAAGGCAAGTTCATGCTCCCCTCGATTGGACTACTCCTGCTTAACCTGAGGATGCCAGCACTATAAAATAAATGGTCTATCCCCGGCGTTTTAGTAAAACACCGTAGTAAACTCCGGGATAGACCCCTGCAAAAATCTAAAGGGTTTATCACAGTATTTTTTAACGGCGTTTACAAAAACTGCCGCAATAGATATTATCTATCCTAGCGTTTTGTAGAGAACCACCGGGATAGTCAAAACTCAAAATCCGGCCAAATCTTTAAACCCCCAAATCTCTCAAAATCTCAATTCTTTGAACCCCAAATCTCTCCAAACCCCAAATCGAAACCGGTCACTATCGTCGTTGCTGTCGCCGCCGCCGCCGCCGCCGCTGTTGTTGTCGACTTCACCGTCACTGTTGTTGTCGACGCTGTTGTTGCCGTCGCCGTCTTCCGCCCAACACCAACACCCTCCCCATCTCCTCTCCTCTCCTTTCCTTTCGATTCCCAAGCCATCGACCTCCATCTCCACCGTCTAGCTTTAAAAGTAGCTAGGGCATCCAGATCCCTCAATCTCTCTAATCGATCTCTAATCAATCTCTTGGGTTCGGTAGTTCTCACCCTTTTTTCTTGAATTTGGCTCAAATCCCAGCAGCCACAGCAGCTTTTTATATATTTCGATAATTTGAGAATGCTAATTGGTACTTTAACCGGTTGATACTTTTTATTCTATTATTATTATTATTATAATTTGATGCGGTTTGTTTCTGGGACACGTGTGGATGCACCAGGTGTGAGTTCTTTACTCGATTTATATTTGAAGGAGAAAGCTTCTAGTCAGACGACCCTTGGCTGGCCGAGCGGTACCGGTGACAGGCTGGAGTGAGGCGAGGCTGGATGCTCGGCTCAGATCAGGGGGCTCGGATCCGAGTTCTGGTGTACCTGCAGACGGTCTAGGAACACTGGGGTTGATCCCGGTGGCAGACCCTCCGACGATCTAGTTAGTCTCTGAGAGAGAGTACAGTAACTAGGGTTTTGAGTGGAAAAGATTGATTACCTGTAGATAGGGGGGAGGGTCTGGTATTTATAGGGGATGCCAATCGGGTCCAGACCCGTTTAGGGCTAGGCCGGACCCGGTTACCCGAGTGGCTGAAGCGGTGGAAAGCCGGGTGGTATAGGACTGACGTGGCAGGTGCCGGAGTGGTTTTCGGTCTGACGTGGCAGAGTTCCGGACGGTTTTCCGGCGCTGACGTGGCAGATCTGAAGGATCAGAAAGAGCGCGTATCCTGAGGGGATCCAGTGGCCCAGGATGAGCCACGTTTATTCCTGACCCATATCACAAGCCCCACGCTCCCGCGGGGTTGGGCGAACCAGTCATGCGGGAGTGACTCTTTGCCCCTAGGGGAAGAGCAGATGTTGGGGTAAGAAGTAGGATCTGTTGTTTCCCGAAGAGGCCAGGGGTAGGAGGAAGGGACCCTCCGTTGGATTTTGCGTGGGAGGTTAAGTTTGGGAGAGCAGAGAGCCGGAAGAGCGTATGTCGAGGTCTGGGGGTCGGCGGCCGAGCCCATGGGGTCGGCTGACAAGCCCTAAGGTTCGGCAGACGACCGCCTCGCTAGTTGGAAAAGCGAGGGGACGTCGAGGAAGTCCGTTAGGTCTTGTTTTCCGGGCGTCATGGGTCGGTAGACGATCCCGTAATGGTCGGCAGACGACCGCCTTGCTAGTAGGAAGAGTGAAGGGACGTCAAGGCCACCCGTTGGTGCTTGTTTGTCGAGTGTTTTAGGGATCGGCGGCCGAGACCCTGGGGGGTCGGCCTGTTGAGCGCTTTTGGATCGGCAGACGACCTCCTCGGGTCGGTGGACGATCTCCTCGCTAGTTGGAAGAGCGAGAGTATTTGGTGTTTCGGGATGCGATCCGAGCGCCGAGCCACACTGAGCTCTCGGAGAGAGATTGGTGCTCGGGATTCCATCCGAGCGCCGAACCCCCAAGTGTCACGGGGGAGCGATTGGTGCTCGGTACGCTATCCGAGCGCGGAGCCATACTGAGGCAAAGGAGAGCGATTGGTGCTCGGGATGCGATCCGAGCATCGAGCTTCTTAGAGTGAAAAAGGGGAGCGATTGGTGCTCTTGCTGCTATCCGAGCTCCGAACCCTTACTAAAAAGGACGAAAGTGGCATGGCTCGAGCTTCGATCCGAGCTCCGAGCCCCACCTGAGAAAGGAGGTGGCCTAGCTCGCGCTTCTATCCGAGCTCCGAGCCCCTACTGTGAAGGGAGAAGATGGCATGGCTCGAGCTTCGATCCGAGCTCCGAGCCCCGCCTGAGAAAGGAGAAGGTGGCTTGGCTCGCGCTTCTATCCGAGCTCGGAGCCCCTACCGAGAAAGGAGAAGGTGGCTTGGCTCGCGCTTCTATCCGAGCTCCGAGCCCCCACTGAGAAAGGAGATGGTGGCCTGGCTCGAGCGCCCATCCGAGCTCCGAGCCCCACCTGAGCAAGGAGAAGGTGGCATGGCTCGCGCTTCTATCCGAGCTCCGAGCCCCTACTGCGAAAGGAGAGGGTGGCATGGCTCGAGCTTCTATCCGAGCTCCGAGCCCCTACTGAGAAAGGAGAATGTGGCATGGCTCGAGCTTCCATCCGAGCGTCGACCCCTCTGTGAGGAAGAGAAGGGGAATTGGCTCGAGCTTCGATCCGAGCTCCGAGCCCCACCCGAGAAAGGAGAAGGTGTCCTGGCTCGCGCTTCGATCCGAGCTCCGCGCCCCACCCGAGAAAGGAGAAGGTGGCCTGGCTCGCGCTTCGATCCGAGCTCCGATCCCCACCTGAGAAAGGAGAAGGTGGCTTGGCTCGCGCTTCTATCCGAGCGTCGAGCCCCCACCTGAGAATGGAGAAGGTGGCGTGGCTCGCGCTTCTATCCGAGCTCCGAGCCCCCACCTGAGAATGGAGAAGGTGGCCTGGCTCGCGCTTCGATCCGAGCTCCGAACCCAACCTGAGAAAGGAGAAGGTGGCTTGGCTCGCGCTTCGATCCGAGCTCCGAACCCCACCTGAAAAAGGAGAAGGTGGCTCGGCTCGCGCTTCCATCCGAGCTCCGAGCCCCTACTGAGAAAGGAGAAGGTGGCATGGCTCGAGCGTCCATCCGAGCGTCGACCCCTCTGTGAGGAAGAGAAGGGGAATTGGCTCGAGCTTCGATCCGGGCTCCGAGCCCCACTCGAGAAAGGAGAAGGTGTCCTGGCTCGCGCTTCGATCTGAGCTCCGAGCCCCACCCGAGAAGGGAGAAGGTGGCCTCGCTCTCACTTCGATCCGAGCTCCGATCCCCTCCTGAGAAAGGAGAAGGTGGCTTGGCTCGCGCTTCTATCCGAGCTCCGAGCCCCTGCTAAGAAAGGAGAAGGTGGCATGGCTCGAGCTTCCATCCGAGCGTTGACCCCTCTGTGAGGAAGAGAAGGGGAATTGGCTCGCGCTTCTATCCGAGCCCTCTGACTTGGTGAAATTTTTTCTGTCTAGCAAAGGGGAAGGGGTAGTGGGGTAATTTCACACTTTATTGCTGACGTCATGGCGCAAAGATCAACGCTGGTTTAGATCTTGGTGGCCGTTAGATCTTGTCAGATAAGACCCAATGGCTAGATCTTCATTTGCAAAAATCGATGAGTCGTTTTCCTCTTTAAAAACCCCCACCCCCCTCTTATTTCTTTATTTACATTCTCATTACTCACTTTCCAATTTTCAGCGAGAGCAGGAATCTTTAATCGCTGTCGGCAGATTTTCTCGTGAAAGTAGCTTCCCACGCATCAGGTTAGTAATTTTTTTTTAGCCATGTCGCGAACTCAGTCTGGATCCAAGGCTAGCTCGTCCGGTCGCTCTGGGCAGGAGTCGGAGTTGGAAACGTCCTCGTCCCTGGGTAAGTACAAGGTGAAAGAGGAGGTTCTTTCCGACCCTGGCTCAGACGGTGGTGATGATGTAGTCTTTGTGGTGCAACCGTTGAGGTCGAGGAGGCCGGGAAAGGAACCCATGGAAGAGGGTGGTGAGGAGGACGTGGGGGACAGCGAGGATGAGGACGAGGAGGAAACGGATTAGGAGACGGGTGATGATGATGAAAAGGGGGATGAAGACGAGCAGGGTGATGCGGAAGGCGAGGGAGAAGAGGAGGTTGGTGAGCAGGAGGCCGGTCAGAGCATGCCCGAGGGGACAGCGGGGGTCGGAGAAGATCTTCCTCCTTTACCACCTTTGTCGACGCCTTCCCCCTAGCACAAGCCTCGACCACGTCGGAAGAAGAGAGTCATGGTTATTCCCCAAAGTCCCTCTTCGCCCGACGAGGACGCACCGAGGACGGGTCTCGATGTTCCCCCAGTCACCTTCCGGAATCCCGTGTCGATACGCATGTATCCGGACGATATCAAGGATATCCAACCGATCCCTCCCGTGCTGAGCGAGAACACTCGAATGAAGATCTGCGCGGATAGCACCCCGAGCATCCTGAGACCCGAGTATCTCAACATCATCAGGGCTGCTTACTATATTCCACGGGAGTATGAGCTCCTCCTTCCGAGCCCAGGTATCCGCCCTACCACAGTTCTGGCCCCGGGCTACTGCATTTTCTCAGAGGATGCCTTCCTCTAGGGACTGAGGCTACCCCTGCACCCTTTCGTGAAGAGGGTCTTGAACTGGGCGGAACTGTGCCCCATGCAGTACGGCCCGAACTCTTGGAAGCATCTTGTTTGTTTCATTCTGAAATGCCAAGAGAAGAGGGTGAAGCCGAGACTGTCGTACTTCCGAGCCATCTTTGGAATTGGTTCGCTCGGAGATATTGAGGGGGTATTCTACTTCTCACCGAGGCCGTACAAGAAGGTGGTGCATGGCCACCCGGACTCGATAAAGAATTGGAGGGACAAGTACTTTGTTGTTAAGAAGGAAGGGTCATGGGGAATTCCGACCCAGTGGAACTTCGTAAAGCCGAAGTGCAAGCCTCCGAAGAAGAGCGAATTATCTGCCAAGGAGTGGAAGGCAGTTGAGGCGATAGTTGGGGGTCACAGCATTGCATGGCCCCGTGTGACCGAGATTCACCTAGCGAGGGCCGGACTGAGTCCCGCCGACCCTAGTATGTTTCTTTCCATATTTGTTCATCTTTCTGTCTTCGTGTTAACGTTTAGCCTTTCTTTTCTTATCTTGTTGTAGGGATGTCAGCACAACAGGCACAAGCCAAGAAGATTTTGCTCGCCGCGGCCGAGAAGACGAGGTTGGAGAAGAAGAAGGAGGAGGAGCAGGATCGCCTAGCGGCCGAGAGGAAGAAGTTAGCCGCCCAGGCTCCGCAAGCCGGAGGGACCTCACAGGCGCCTCCTCCAGCGCCCGAGGGGCAATTGCCGGCCAAGAAGCAGAAGAAGCACCATCAGCACCCCTCCCGCACGTCAAAGTCGGCTCGAGAAGTAGCGGGCGGCTCAGGGAAGACCGTGGAAGCCCCGTCGCAACAGCTTCCCCCTGTACGTCCAGGCGCCGCGGAGCTGGTTGGGAGGATGGCTACGATGCCTTTCGTTCCCGACTGGTCAATTTTGAAGGGGGACACCATCCTCGACGGACCCGTCTCGATGGAGTTCGTCTCGAAGGCCATCACCGATCGTGATGGAATGGCCCTGGCGGCGCAGACGGCCGACCAGGCCTATATGCGATGGGCCCAAGCCAATCTCTCGGTAAGTCGGTCGAGGTCTGTTGGTTGACTTGGCTTGTAATTATCACTAACTTTGATCTCTTTGAAACAGGCGATGCTCCACGGCAAGCATGTCCACAAGTGCCTGGAGAAGGAAATTCTCTACGAGCAGAAGCAGGTGAAGAAGTACCTTCGGGAGCTGAATAAGGCGACGGATGACCTGAAGGAGGCCCGGGACCAAGTGCTCGTTCACGAGGCTCAGTTAGAGTCTCTTGTTAAGATTCATAAGCAGGACCGAGAGGATCTGTTGAAGAAGGTCGCGGCTGAGGTGGCTGAGAAGGACAAAGCGAAGAAGGCCGTGGTGGATTTGGAGGGAGTTTTAGGGGAGACCTTGGTGGCAGTGCAGGACGAGGCGTATGAGCAGGCCAAGTCCCATTTTAAGTACATCTACCCCGAGTGCAACGTTGACCACCTCTCCTTCGGATGGAAGCCGGACTTGCCTCCGACCCTTGGCGGCGATGGCGCCGAGGAAGGCCAAGGCGATGAAGAGGTGCCACCCAACCCCCAAGAATAGATGTTTTTGTTTCTTTGGTTTTTGATGTAAATGCCTTCGGCGAACTGGCCACCGCGACTTTTTGTATGAAAATTTTGAGATGAAATGAAATATACTTTTTGTGCCGACCCTTCAACACTTGCGTTTTTGTGACACTTGTTTTTTCTTTTGGTAGAGGTTGGCTCGTCAACGAAAGTTGGCTCGGGACCGAGAGGCCGCCAAGAATTACTTTCTGAACAAGTCAAGGGAGCTCGGCCTAGAGGTGGCCTGTTTGAGAAAAATTGTGGCCGACCGGGACTGGTGGGTCATCGAGACGAACTGGTCGGTCTCGGGTACCTCTAGTGGGCACTCGGCCTCCGAGTCTTTTCTTCGTGAGGACGTCATGGAGAAAGAATTGGAGGTTCGTCAGCTGAAGCTCATATTGGGTGCAGGCTTAGTTGAAGAGGCGAGCAACTCCACCCCGGGGCGGTCGCTGCCGTTCTCGCTGGATGAGGCCCAGCCGGATGATGTGGAAAGCTCGGTGGCGGGAGTGTCTTCCCTGGTCGGCAAAACTGAGCGTAATAAGAGCCCTGAATTTGAGTTCCCTGGCGAGTGCGAGTGAATTGTGAGCCTTCTTTTTTCATTGTATCTGTATCGATCTTCATCGAGTTGTAAGCAATGAGTAATCAATAAGAACATTTGTTTCTCGGAACCTTGATTGCCTCGGATGCCGAGGGTGGTTGGCGTGAAATCTACGAAGGGTCGCAACTGACACGGTTGCTTCATTAATTGTGACGTTTCGTATTTCCATGAACATTTATGGCAACGTTTTGCCTTCCGCCGTTTCACATTCCCAGGCGCAATAAATGAGGCCTCAACGGGCTATATAACCGCCCCACTCCCTGTCAGTTGTCAAGTAGTGAGCCATCTGACTCGGGTGCCTGCAAAAGGCGGGCGCCCAAAGAATAAACTATTTCCAATGTGTGGCGGCTCTTCTGTCGTTCGGGAACAATTCGGGGTTTCGGGCTCTTTTTTAAGCCGTAAACCCCGACTTGTTCTTGGGCGAGAAGAGGGTCGGCTGAACATCTCGAAGGCTCGGAGCGTCAGATCCCGAATTGTGGGAGCAGTGGGTCGATGGCCCCCCTACCACCCTCGAACAGTTCGGGGTTTGGGCCGGTCAAGGCAGTCAAACCCCGAGTTGTTCGCGGGTGAGAGGGCGGTCGATAATTCGACACGAGGCTCGGAGTGTCTGCCGAAGGCGGACGCTCTAAACCTTAAATAAAACTTTTTCAATCCTGGGTAGGGGCCGAGCTTGGTGCTTTGGTTCGTCGAGCCCCCATGTTTGTGAGAACAATTTTTGGAAGAGTGTCGAGGTCGCCGCCGAGCGTCGAGGTCGCGGTGCCTTGTAGAAGGCACCCGCCTCGCTCGGGGTCGACGCCGTGCTCCTGCACATGTTCTCGGGGAGAGACGGTGCGGGCGTGGCTGGCGAATGTTGCCTCGTACATAGGTTGATGGGCTGTATGGAGCCCCAACCGAGCGAGGGATGGATGCCGAGCCCCCATACCGGTGAGAAAGGCAACTGCAAGCGTAGCGGAGGGTCGCCGTCGAGCGTCGAGGTCGCGGTGCCTTGTAGAAAGCACCCGCCTCGCTCGGGGTCGACGCCGTGCTCCCGCACATGTTCTCGAGGAGAGACGGTGCGGGCGTGGCTGGCGGATGTCGTCTCGTACATAGGTTGATGGGTTGTATGGAGCCCCAACCGAGCGAGGGACGGATGCCGAGCCCCCATACCGGTGAGAAAGGCAACTGCAGGCGTAGCGGAGGGTCGCCGCCGAGCGTCGAGGTCGCGGTGCCTTGTAGAAGGCACCCGCCTCGCTCGGGGTCGAAGCCGTGCTCCTGCACATGTTCTCGGGGAGAGATGGTGCGGGCGTGGCTGGCGGATGTCGTCTCGTACATAGGTTGATGGGCTGTATAGAGCCCCAACCGAGCGAGGGACGGATGTCGAGCCCCCATACTGGTGAGAAAGGCAACTGCAGGCATAGCGGAGGGTCTCCGCCGAGCGTCGAGGTCGCGGTGCCTTGTAGAAGGCACCCGCCTCGCTCGGGGTCGATGCCGTTCTCCTGCACATGTTCTTGGGGAGAGACGGTGCGGGCGTGGCTGGCGGATGTCACCTCGTACATAGGTTGATGGGCTGTATGGAGCCCCAACCGAGCGAGGGACGGATGCCGAACCCCATACCGGTGAAAAAGGCAACTGCAGGCGTAGCGGAGGGTTGCCGCCGAGCGTCGAGGTCGCGATGCCTAGTAGAAGGCACCCGCCTCGCTCGGGGTCGACACCGTGCTCCTGCACATGTTCTCGGGAAGAGACGGTGCGGGCGTGGCTGGCGGATGTTACCTCGTACATAGGTTGATGGGCTGTATGGAGTCCCAACCGAGCAAGGGACGGATGCCGAGCCCCCATACCGGTGAGAAAGGCAACTGCAGGCGTAGCGGAGGGTCGCCGCCGAGCGTCGAGGTCGCGGTGCCTTGTAGAAGGCACCCACCTTGCTCGGGGTCGGCGCCGTGCTCCTGCATTAAGGCGAGCTGTCGTGGCTCGCGATTCCGTCCGAGGGCTGAACCGTAAGCTTACAAGAGAAGCTGTTCTGGCTCGGGACTCTATCCGAGGGCTGAACCATAAGCTCGAAAGACAAGCTGTTGTGGCTCGCAATTCCGTCCGAGGGCCGAACCATAAGCTCATTATGACAAGCTGTTATGGCTCGCGATTCCATCCGAGGGCCGAACCATAAGCTTGTAAGAGAAGCTGTTCTGGCTCGGGATTCCATTCGAGGGCTGAACCATAAGCTCATTAAGACAAGCTGTTGTGGCTCGCGATTTCGTCCGAGGGCCGAACCATAAGCTTGTAAGAGAAGCTGTTCTGGCTCGGGATTCCCTCCGAGGGCCGAACCATAAGCTGGTAAGAGAAGCTGTTCTGGCTCGGGATTCCATCCGAGGGCCGAACCATAAGCTCATTAAGACAAGCTGTTGTGGCTCGCGATTCCGTCCGAGGGCCGAACCATGAGCTTGTAAGAGAAGCTATTCTGGCTCGGGATTTTATCCGAGGGCCGAACCATAAGCTCATTAAGACAAGCTGTTGTGGCTCGCAATTCCGTCCGAGGGCCAAACCATAAGCTTGTAAGTGAATCTGTTCTGGCTCGGGATTCCATCCGAGGGCCGAACCATAAGCTCATTAAGACAAGCTGTTGTGGCTCGCGATTCCGTCCGAGGGCCGAACCATAAGCTTGTGAAAGAAGCTGTTCTGGCTCGGAATTCCGTCCGAGGGCCGAACCATAAGCTTGTAAGAGAAGCTGTTCTGGCTCGGGATTCCATCCGAGGGCCGAGAGCGGAACATTTTCTTCATTGGTAACAAAAATAAGAAGCCATGGCTTGTTTTAAGAAAGCTGGCGTATTTACAATATATTTGAGCTATTACAAAAGACTATGCACGACGTGCCGATTATAATCACGATAATTTACATGGATATGGAGGCTACTCCTCTCCTAAGAACTTGATCAGGTGCTCCGCGTTCCAGGGCCTTTTGATGGGCTTGCCTTCGGCGCTGGTCAGACGATACGTCCCGGGATGTACGACTCCTGATACCTTGTAAGGGCCCTCCCAGTTTGGTGCCAACTTTCTTTTCTGGCCGGGGTTGGATACCGCCAGCTTTCGGAGAACAAGGTCTCCGAGTTTGATGTCAGTTGGGCGCACCTTCTTGTTG
Source organism: Hemerocallis citrina (assembly GCA_017893485.1). Lineage (NCBI taxonomy): Eukaryota > Viridiplantae > Streptophyta > Magnoliopsida > Asparagales > Asphodelaceae > Hemerocallis > Hemerocallis citrina. The sequence continues at coordinate 130,564,841 of CM030363.1, read as the reverse complement.
TAGAACCTCTCGATCCTCTGCTGGTAGATACTCCTTCTAATGGCCGACTTCTCCCTGACCTTGTCAACGAGGTCCAGGTCGGCTCGTAGCTGTAAAGAGTTACTTGCCTCATCGAAGGCCATGATCCGGGGAGAGGGGATCCCTATCTCCAGGAGAATGACGGCCTCTGTACCGTACGTCAGATTGAAGGGCTACTCCCCTGTCGGGATCCTCTTCGTCGTTCGGTGGGCCCAGAGAACACTTGGCAGCTCGTCGACCCATAATCCCTTGGAGGAATTATCGAGTCGCTTCTTGAGTCCGTCGAGGATCTGACGGTTTGCGTTCTCTGCCTGCCCGTTGGACTGGGGATGACATACTGAGGAGAAGCACTGCTGGATACCGAGATCTTCGCAGAACTTGCGGAAATGCTTGCCCACGAATTGGGTCCCGTTATCTGTGACGAGCACTTGAGGGATCTCTAACCGACAGATGATATGCTTCCAGAAGAATTGCTGCGTCTGTTGCTCGGTGATCATTGCTAATGGCTCCGCCTCGATCCATTTGGTAAAGTAGTCGATTGCTACTATAAGAAATTCTCGCTGCCCTGTTGCCTTTGGGAAGGGGCCTACCAGATCCATTCCCCACATGGCAAAGGGGGTCGGACTGGCCATCGAGCGGAGGTTTGCTTGCGGGGCCCTTTTGACTGGCGAGAACCTTTGACAGGGGCCACATTTCTTGACAAGGGTTAGAGCGTCCTGTAGCATGGTGGGCCAGTAGTACCCGTGGTTCAAAGCCTTTCGCGCAAGCGAGCGACTTCCCATGTGGCATCCGCCTATCCCCTCGTGTAATTCCTTGAGAGCATATTTGGCTTCATCGGGAGTGAGGCAGCGGAGATAGGGTCGACCATCCGAGGTAGTGTAGGACCTTTTGAAGAGTGTCGAGTCGATTATTGTGAATCTTTCCGCTCGGGCCCTGACCCTTCTTGCTTCGGCTCGGTCTTCGGGGAGCTCTCCCTTGACGAGAAATCGCCTAATAAGAGTGGTCCAGTCTTCGGGGGGAGCTCCGCCTTCAATGCACAGTACCTTCGGGATGTCGATGCTTGGTTTTAACATGACTTCGATCTGGACCGTGCGGTCGAGACCTTCGAAGGAAGAGGAAGCCAGCTTTGACAGGGCGTCAGCCTGGACATTCTGTTCTCGGGGGATCCTCAAAACAGCCGAATCGTCGAAGGACGTCAGTAGGCGTTGAACTACAGCTCGGTACCGGACCATGCGATCGTCACGGGCCTCGTACTCCCCGGTGATCTGGTTGACCACGAGCTGGAAGTCGCTAAAAGCCCTGATCTGTCTGGTGCCGGCCTGATGAGCCAGGGTGAGCCCGGCGATCATGGCCTCATACTCGGCCTCGTTGTTGGAGGCCGGGAAGTTGAGGCGGAGGCAGTATTGTAGAAGAAAACCGTCTGGGCCTCGCAGGATGATGCCAGCTCCGCTGCTCACCTCGCAGGAGGAATCATCGACGTAAACTTTCCACATCTGGTCGCTTTCCTTGCTTGTAGGGTGCTCGGAGATGGTGCACTCCGTAATGTATTCTGCAAGCGCCTGCCTCTTGATGGCTGTTCTGGGTTGATAACCAATGTCATACTGGCTGAGCTCGATCGACCATTTGACGGGTCGACCCGAGCTCTCCGGCTTGTAGAGTATGGCCTTCAGGGGTTGGTCAGTCAGTACCTGGACCGAATGAGATTGAAAATATGGGCGGAGTTTTCGCGATGCCATGACCAGGGCGTACGCTACTTTCTCCATCCGAGAGTATCTGGTCTCGGCGTCGAGCAGGACCTTGCTGACATAGTACAGAGGCTTCTGTGATCCCTCTTCCTCCCGAACGAGAACGGCACTGAGCATCTTCTCCGAGGCTGAAAGGTAGAGCCAGAGTGGCTCTCCTGGTTTGGGCTTGCTGAGGAGGGGAGGATTTGCGAGGTACTCCTTCAATTGGGCGAAGGCCTCTTGCTGTTGGGTACCCCACTCGAACCCTCCGGTGCCACGCAGGGCTTTAAAGAACGGAAGAGACTTCTCTCCAGACTTGGAGAGGAAACGGCCGATGGCCGCCAGTCTCCCCGTCAGCCGCTGGACCTCTTTGATGTTCCTGGGAGGAGCCATGTCTAAAGTGGCCTGGATCTTCTCGGGGTTCGCCTCGATGCCTCGCTGGCTGACAATAAAGCCAAGGAACTTTCCCGCGGAGACGCCGAAGGCGCATTTGGTCGGATTGAGTCTCATATTATGGGTCCGAAGTACCCCAAAGGCCTCTTCCAGATCGGCGACGTGATCCTCCCCCCGCTGGCTCTTGACGAGCATGTCGTCCACATATACCTCCATATTGCGCCCGATTTGCTCCTTGAAGACCCGGTTGACGTGTCTCTGATAGGTGGCGCCTGCGTTCTTCAGCCCGAAGGGCATGACCCTATAACAGTACAGCCCCTGGTCTGCAACGAAAGACGTCTTGGCGATGTCGGGAGGGAACATGCGGATCTGGTTGTAGCCTGAAAACGCATCCATAAAGGACAGGAGCTCGTGACCCGATGTTGCATCGATAAGAGCATCGATTCTGGGGAGAGGGAATGGATCCTTCGGGCATGCCTTGTTGAGGTCCGTGAAATCTATGCAAATCCTCCAGCTCCCGCTCGCCTTCTTGACCATGACGACGTTCGCCAGCCACTCGGGGTAGCTGACTTCTTGGATGAAGCGCGCGGCCAGGAGCTTGTCGACTTCCGCATTAACCGCCTGCTGTCGCTCCGGAGCGAACTTACGTCGCTTTTGGACAACCGGCTTCGACCCGGGGATCACGCTGAGTTTGTACATGGTGAGATCCTCAGAGATGCCGGGCATGTCAGATGGCTTCCAGGCGAAGAGGTCGACATTGCGCCGAATGCAGGTGATGAGGTCGGACTTAAGGTGAGGAGTGAGGGAGCGACTTACTCGAAACTGCTTCGACGGATCCCCTGTCTCGAACGAGATATCTTCCAGCTCGTCTGCCGACTCCGGCTCTGGCTGGGTCCTCTGGGGCCGCATCTCGATGGCATCGAGGGGAAACACGCCGCTCCCGATTGCTGTCATGTAGCATGAGCGAGCAGCTTCCTGGTTCCCCCGGACTACTCCCACTCCGGTCTTGGTGGGGAACTTCATTTTCTGGTGATAGGCCGAGGGGAAAGCCTGGAGGGAGCAGAGGCCCGGGCGACCGAGTATCGCATTGTAGGCTGCCTTGACGTTTACCACCATAAAGTCCATGGACTCGGTTCTTCGGTTTGGGGTCGTACCTGCCGTAACATCCAGTGTGACGATCCCTTCAATCGTTACAGGGATGCCCGAGAACCCGTGCAAGGTGTACCCCGCCGGCTTCAGCTTGTCGCGGGAAAGCTTCAGGTTCTCGAAGGCTTCGAGGTACAAAATGTTGACCGAGCTTCCGTTGTCCACAAGGATTCGCCAAGTGTCAAAGTTGGCCATGCTGAGGTTGATGACGAGGGCGTCGCAATACGGGAGCCGCACCCCTTCCAGGTCTTCCCCCGTGAAGGAGACAGGGCGTTGTTGAATCTGAGGGGGGAGAGGACCTTGGACGGCGTTAACATCCCGGATGAACGCCTTGCGGGAAGTGTTGGACTCCCCTCCCATGGGTCCCCCGTGGACGCAGTGTAATATGGCCTGGCCGTCAGGCTCGTCGAGCTCATGCTCTCATTCGAGGAGCTGCAGGGGAGCTCGAGGAGGAGGTGGGGTTCTCCTGTTCCTCGTGTCCCTCTGCCCTCGAACTTCATCTCGCTTGTACTCCCGAAGGTACCCTCGTTGAATGAGGGCCTCGATCTCGTCTTTCAGGGCGCGGCAATGATCCGTGTCGTACCCGTTGTCCCGGTGGAAGCGGCAGTAGAACCGCTGATTCCTTTTCTTGTTGGTGTTGTTGGACGGATGAGGGGGGTACTGGACGAGATCCCTGTCCTCGATCGCCAAGAGTATGAAGGACACATTTTGGGTTAGCGGGGTATACCTCTCGAAGCGAGGGACCGGCGAGACCTTCTTTATACCACCCGCGTCCCTTGGAGCCTTTTTTGATGGCTCGACTTCTTCGGCCTTCCGCTTCCCCTTCCCGGGTGCCTCCCTGGAATCTTCGGGGTTCAGGGCCTCTTCTGTCCTGATGTACTTTTCGACCCTGTTGAGGAGGTCAGGAAAATCAATGGGGGGTTTCTTCGCCAGAGAGGCCTTCAGCTGTCCATGACGGACGTTGTGCCGAAATGCCGCGGAGGCGACGCCAGGATCGAGGGAGGATACCGACCTCGCCTCTGTGGTGAACCTTCGGACGAACACTCTGAGTGACTCCCCCTCCATCTGCCGGAGTCCGAGTAAAGAGGCACTCGTCCTCTCGGCCTTCCTGCTGGTGACAAAGTGGGCAAGGAAACTGCCCTCTAGTTGGTCGAAGGAGTAAATGGAGCCAGGGGCCAGTTTAGAGAACCATTCACGTGCCGGACCCCGGAGTGTGGCAGGGAAGGCTCGGCACAGCAGGGGGTCCGAAGCGCTGTGAATCATCATCAGGGTTTTGAAACCCTCCATGTGATCAGCAGGATCCTCCTCGCCGTCATAGGTCTCGAACTGAGGTGGTCGGAAATTCCGAGGTATTTTTGCTTGGAGGATGAGGGCGGAGAAAGGGGGTCGGACAGGTCTGTACCCCTGAGCCGCTCCGAGGCTGCCGTCGCCTATGTGATCGAGGCGATCCTCTATTTCTTGGAGGCACCTTAGGAGTTCGCCATCGTCCTCTGCCGGGATTGTTGATGGGCGGGACACGCTTGCCTCGGCGTCCGACCTGGTTCGGGAATGGCGGACTTCTTCCCTTAGGGCCCGTCTAAAAACCCCAAGAATTTCGCTTCGGAAGTCCTGGAAAACCTGGTGAGTGACTGGGGCTCCCTCGTTTCGGGCCGGTTGGACCGGAGGTTGCCTTCCGACGCGGCTGAGCGCTGGCCTCCGTCCTTCGGGCGGTGGTAGTGGATGGTTCGGGACCGAGTTGGAAGCGGCCCTTCCCCCACTGCGACTAACCTGCCGGTTGATGATTACCCTTCGTAGGTCGGGCTGGACTGTACGGGTGGCGCTCTTCTGGGGTCCCTGGCGGGGAGCCCCTTGCTTAGATGCGCGTGGCTCGACGACGGCAAATGGCGGGGGCAAGTCCCGCTGGGGTGCGGAGGTAGCAGCATTCTTGGCCTTGGGGGCCATGAGAGCTCGGCTGCTGAGGTACCTTGGTGGTCGGGCTCGGGTCGGCTTCCGAAGTAGCTTTCCCACAGACGGCGCCAACCTGATGCGGTTTGTTTCTGGGAGACGTGTGGATGCACCAGGTGTGAGTTCTTTACTCGATTTGTATTTGAAGGAGAAAGCTTCTAGTCAGACGACCCTTGGCTGGCCGAGCGGTACCGGTGACAGGCTGGAGTGAGGCGAGACTGGATGCTCGGCTCGGATCAGGGAGCTCGGATCCGAGGTCTGGTGTACCTGCAGACGGTCTAGGAACACCGGGGTTGATCCCAGTGGCAGACCCTCCGACGATCTAGTTAGTCTCTGAGAGAGAGTACAGTAACTAGGGTTTTGAGTGGAAAAGATTGATTACCTGCAGATAGGGGGGAGGGTCTGGTATTTATAGGGGATGCCAATCGGGTCCAGACCCGTTTGGGGCTGGGCCGGACCCGGTTACCCGAGTGGCTGAAGCGGTGGAAAGCCGGGCGGTATAGGGCTGACGTGGCAGGCGCCGGAGTGGTTTCTGGTCTGACGTGGCAGAGCTCCGGGCGGTTTTCCGGCGCTGACGTGGCAGATCTGAAGGATCAGAAAGAGCGCGTATCCTGAGGGGATCCAGCGACCCAGGATGAGCCACGTTTATTCCTGACCCATATCATTATTATTGTTATTATTATTATTATTATTATTATATTGTCATACGATTCAGTGCTTGATTTATTGTAGTCAATGAATGTGTGAATGCTTGTGCTAGAGCTAATGGTGAATATCTAACAAGTTTCTTTTGTTCTGAGAGAGCTTCAATGCAGTTGCACATGAGAATGTTTGATCATACATCACTTCGTTAGCTTACAGGTTTCCAAGACTTAATTTGAGAGTTACCCTTAGAAAAGTGAAGTTCAGAAGATTGAGGTATTAGCGAAATATAGTTCATTTAATTTTTTTTTTCTTTTCCCGATGTTGGTATGATATTTTGATTACATGTAAAACAACGTAAATCTGTTACTATACTACTACTGGACGTACTGACTAATATTGTATTCAATTGTAAGTTCATCAAAAAATTACTTTCCAATTAATCAAAATTAATTATTCACCTGGTATCAATGTCAACTGAGAACGAGGTGTTACTTAGGGTCGTCTCGATTTGTTTCTTACCAAAAGCTCGGTATCGGCTTCTTAACATGGAAAGATAAGTAACTAAAAAAGACCTATTTGCTGGCACTATTGCTGAAAAGTAGGTACAACATGAAAGAGAAAGAGTGTAATATAGTGATATTATAATTGAGTGAGAACAATAGAGTATTTTATATATTTTAATTACACAATGAAAATTATCTATAAAAGTTGATTATTTTTTACAAAATTTTAAATTTAATTAATTCTTGTTCACTTTTGTAAGTTAAACCAAAAACTTAATACACTTTAATTTATGCCTTCCAAGTCATAATAAACAGCTCTACTTATGCAGACATATACACTACATAAGTAGTTTCTGAACATAATATTTGGTAAAAGAAGAATTAATACTAATATGAAATATACCTTTTATAGGCAATTTTTTGAACATGGTATTGGCTTTTGATTGTTAAACTGGAGCTAAAGCCCTATACAAAGTTTTTTTTTTTTTTTTTTTTTTTTTTTTTTTTTGAGGGAAAAGGTGGAATAAAAGTCCTATACAAAGTTGAAGGGACAAAGAATGGAGCTTTTGCAAATCTTTACAAAAAAAACCTTTTGAATTGAACGTACATCTAGAATATTTGATAGACCATCTTAAAATTTTGGCATGTACATTCAGAAGAGCATGTGTAATCTGGATTCTCTTTGATGCTTAGGGTTACAACTAAAAAATTACCTGTTATACATTTCAGTCGGTCCCTTTTTTGTGGTTGTTGTTGTTTTCGGGATTTTTTTTTTTTTTTTTTGGGGGGGGGGGGGGGGGTTAGAAATGTATCTTCAATACTCGTTGTTTAGATTAGAAGATGGTAAGATGAAGTACAAAGGTCAAAGCGTCGAAGAGGGTAGAAGAAAACAAAGCAGCAATAGTGCAGGCATAGTTGCGGTCGACTGTCCCAAGTTGCGGTCGACCGCACCCCCCGACCGCAAATCCGACGACCGCAGTTGCACTGGGTTTGACCGAGAGGTTGACGGTCGACCGGTCTTGTTGGACGGTCGACCGACCGCGGCGCTATATTTGTTTTCGGGGGTTTTTTTTTTTTTTTTTTTGGGGGGGGGGGGGGGGGGGGGGGGGGGGGGGGGGAGGGGGGGGGTGTTAGAAATGTATCTTGAATACTCGTTGTTTAGATTAGAAGATGGTAAGATGAAGTACAAAGGTCGAAGCATCGAAGAGGGTAGAAGAAAACAAAGCAGCAATAATGCAGGCATAGTTGCGGTCGACCGCACCCCCCGACCGCAAATCCGACGACCGCAGTTGCACTGGGTTTGACCGAGAGGTTGACGGTCGACCGGTCTTGTTGGACGGTCGACCGACCGCAGCGCTATATTTGTTTTGGGCCTCGATTTGTTAGGTCGTTTTAACCTAATCTTCCACTCCAAGTTAGATCGTACGGCTCCTATTCAGTTACTTCTTTTCTAGACTATATCGGACGACTGAGAATGTAGACCTAGGTTTCTCTCTATTCTTCTATATATTGTAAACTCCTCCCTTATGAGAGTAGAGTACTTCATAGATTATTTTCTCTATTGCAAAGAGAGCCTCGAGAGAGAGATTGTTCTTGGTGAGTGAGTTTAATTCTTTGTATTGAGTGAATCAATAACTCCTTGTAATCTCTTCTAGTTGAATATCAGATCTCCCTATATTTCCCTCCGGATTAAGCAAAAGCTAACCGGGATAAGTCATCGGTGTGTTTGTATTAGATTGATAGATCTACTTGCTTGCTCAATTGATTTGTCTCATCTACTTCGACTTCCTCATTGCTCTATTTAGTTCTGTTGCGAAAACGGGGGTTGGTTGATGCCCCAATCCCAACAACTGGTATCAAAGCTTCAGGTTGCCCATTCCCTTGGTTAAGATGATAGACCACGGTATTTTGAAGATCAAGCAGTTCGATGAAAAGATCAATTTCAATCTTTGGAAGATTGACATGTATGATATCCTTGTTCAGAACGTTTATAGTTAGCCGTTAAGAAGAAAGAAAAGCCAACAGATATGAAAGATAACGGTTGGGAAGATATTCGTGAAAGAGCCATAAGTCTGATCCGACTATCCTTGGCAAACGAGGTCAATTGCAGATTTCTTGAAGAAACTGATGCGGCGAGTTTGTGGGAAAAACTCATAGCTCACTACTCTGGTTCATCGTTATTATATCGGATGCATTGGAAGAGGAAGTTATTTCGTTTATCTATGAAGAAAGGTACCGATCTTCAAGGCCACATTACAGAGTTCAATAAGGTATTATCTAAACTTAAGGCAATCAACGCAGATGTGTGTGAGAAAGATAAAGTTTCCAACCTGATATATTCACTGCCGAATTCTTACGAGCCTTTGATCATTACCATGCTACACGGTAGATCTACCAAGGAGAGTATTTCGGTAGATGGTGTAATCAAAGCATTGAAGGAAAATCAACTTAAGAAGGAGACTCAGAAATTATCGTCTATTCTCACAAGTTGTCTAGTAGTGGATGGTCCTTCAGGGTAAGACAAAATACTTTGCAAAAGGATTCGATTCGTTGCCGATATTGCAAGAGGTCAGGGCATATCAAGAAAGACTGTTGGAAATTACAGAATCAGGAGAGCGCAAAGAATGGAGCCGCTAATGTGGTTGTACCTTTGATTCAGGTGATTCGTATCTTCTTGTTTCAAATTATTTAGAAGTGGATTCTAGTTGGTTTGTTGACTCAGAGATTTCTCATATTTGCTTCGAGAGGGAGTTGTTTTCTACTTATAAGTCTACTACGGGGCGTTGTATGACAACGAGAGCTGAAGAGATTTGTGAAGTAGTAGGTGAGGGGACAATTGAGTTGAAGATGTCAGGTCTAAATATGTTCACTTTAAGGGATATTTTGCATATTCCTCTACTGAAACAGAAACTGATTTTCTTGGGAACTCTTGATGCACGGGGTTGTAGGTACACAACTCGAGGTGGAGTTCTGTTTGTTTTTCAGGATCGTCGTAAGGTGATGAGAGGTATGAGAGTGGTTGGGCCAAGTAAAAACAATCTCTACAAGGTTTGGGAAATCCAAAATACTTGCGCAAGTGTTGATTCTCTTCCCGTTATTCCCGCAAGCTCATCTAATTTCCCGCAACTAGATTCATCGAGACGAGATAGTGATGTTCGAATATCGTCAAGAGGTGGAGAATGCCTAAGGATAGGTGGAGTTCGTATGGAGTTTGGCAACTTCGTAAGTACATCTACGGAGGTGTACCCTTGAAGGGGTATACTGGATTTGGTGAGATTGAGTAGAGATCATTTCAACTCGAAGAAGAAGCTATTGTTCTAAGTCCTTTTTTGCAAGTGGAGTTCATTAGAGTTTGTAGATGAATAACACATCATGTGATAGCACTCATATGTAATCCAAGGTGGAGTTTGTTAGAAATGTGTCTTGAATACTCGTGGTTCAGATTAGAAGATGGTAAGATGAAGCACGGAGGTCGAAGCATCGAAGAGAGTAGAAGAAAACAGAGCAACAATAGTGCAGGAATAGTTGCGGTCGACTGTCCCAAGTTGCGGTCGACCACACCCCCCGATCGCACACCTGACCGCAGTTGCATTGAGTTTGGCCGAGAGGTGGACGGTAGACCGGTCTTGTTGGACGGTCGACTGACCACGGCGCTTTGTTCGTTTTGGACCTCGATTTGTTAGGTCGTTTCAGCCCAATCTTCAACTTTAAGTTAGATTGTATGGCTCCTATTCAGTTATTTCTTTTCCAGATTATATCGGACGAATGAGAATCAAGATTAGACCTAGGTTTCTCTCTATTCTTCTATATATATTGTAAACTTCTCCTTTATGAGAGTAGAGTACTTCGTAGATTATTTTCTCCATTGCAAAGAGAGGCTCGAGAGAGAGATAGTTCTTGGTGAGTGAGTTTAATTCATTGTATTGAGTGAATCAATAACTCTTTGTAATCTCTTCTAGTTAAATATCAGATCTCCCTATATTTTTTCCCGGATTAAGCAAAAGCTAACCGGGATAAGTTATCGGTGTGTTTGTGTTAGATTGGTAGATCTACTTGCATGCTCAATCGATTCGTCTTATCTACTTCGACTTCCTCATTGCTCTATTTAGTTTCGTTGCAACAACGGGCATTGGTTGACGTCCCAATCCCAACAGGGGGGGGGGGGTTATATGGTTTAGTATATAAGTTGTTCTTCGACATACATTAGCTTTTACTTCTAGCAGTTTTTCTTTGTTCTTCAATTCATCTCAGATAGAAACCGTTTTCCTAGAAGTTTGCATTTGCTCCTAGTGCAACGCAACTTCTTGAGGTGATTGATACAAGTATTACAGGCGCCACTGTTAGAAAAAATTAAACCCATAATAATGTGTGCATTAATCTTCCTAGTGTATAAAATTGAGTTATACATAATCAATAAAAAATTTGAAAAAAGTTAAACGGGACTAAATTATTATTTCATGTACACAGGTTGAGTGTATAATTCCGGTCAACTTCGACACCCTTCTATTTTGATTGTCAGGTTTGAATGTGTAAAATGGGTTTGTATCAAGAAACACATGTTTATCAATGTTAACGTGATTTATTTTCCTTGTCATGTTTGTAACTCGGTTTCTTTCCAGACAGTCTTATATATATACTTACTGGTTGTGAAAACCAAAGTTATCGCTTGCTATGACTTAATATAGATAAACTGATTTCTTTTGAGTGCATATTAGTTGGAAGTTTTCCCTTTTTTCTTTCTTGTCCTTGAAGCTGCTTTGACTCCCATGTATCAGAATTATCAGACATGCACATCTGTCTTCTACTGCATGTGCATGGTCCCACATTGTGTGTTTTTGCACATATGGTGGGTTGCACCGTGCAAAAATGGAATTTTTTCCCAAAATGCCCCATTTTTGCAAAGTTTTTCCCAAACCGCCCTACTTTTTTTTTTATTCCCAAAGCACCCCACTCGGTCTCTCAAAGACCGAGTCTAGTGCAAATAGACTCGGTCTTTGAAAGACCGAGTCTTGCGCTTTGAAAAATCAAAGAGCAAGACTCGGTCTTTCAAAGACCGAGTCTATTTGCACTAGACTCGGTCTTTGAGAGACCGAGTCTTCACTTTGCGCGTTTTTATAACCGCAGATCCCCTTTCTTTCTTCTTCTTCTTCACTTTCGATTCTTATTTCTTTTCGCTCTTTCCCTCAACGAATCCCTCGCAATCCCTACTTTTCCGTTCGATTACTCTCTTAATCGAATGTTGAACTTCCCAAAACCAATTACTCTTTAATTCATTTTCGATTTTACAAAATCCTCTTCCCCAAAATCGATTCTTTCTCTAAACCCTAAACCCCGAATACCCATAATTGGAAGATTTCGGTTGTAGGATCTTACTCTTCTCGCCAATTTCGTCTTCGTGTTCGGATTCTCCTACTTGTTAGGTATATTTCTGAAGCTTTTTGTAAGCAAAATTTGTGTTAGTGTTGATGCTATTGTGATGTTCATTAGTTGAATTTGATTTGTTGTTGACAAAGTAGATTAGTTTATTGATGTTATTTTCACTGTTAATTTTGCTTAGCATTGATGTTTCAAATGAAAGAGTTAGTGTTGATGCTTAGCATTAGTTGAATTGATGTTCAAAAAGAAATAGTGAGCACTTCCTGATATTTGAACTATCAGTATGTGCCACACAGGGCTAAGGTCTTTTAGAGTTTCAATGATGATGGTGATGGATGCATTGGGTGTGTTAATTCTGTCGGAAAAAACTGAAATATTATGGTGTTTATAATGATATAAGCATAATATTATATGGGAAGACTTCGACGATGATTGTATATGTTGAAGAAATAGTTGAGTTATTTTTAGTATTAATACCCAAATTTTGTTGAGTTATTGATTTTCAAAAAGAAAGAGTTGAAAGAGTTGAAGTTGGAATGAATAGAATTCTATTGAAAGAGTTGAAAGAAATATGGAGTTAAAAGAGTTCAATTTTGTATAGAATTTTGTTGAAATAGTTGATAGAGTTATTGAAACCTTGTTGAATAGAATTTTGTTGTTGAATCAATTTTGTATAGAATTCCATATAGTATGTGTTGAATCTAGTTTTTTAGAATTTTATAGAGTCTAGGTTATGTATAGAATTTGTTGAATTTGTTATACTCTAGTTTTTTGCTAAAATTAGAGAATGAACGGCTTTGTTATATATAATTTGTTTTTATATCTAGCTTTTGTGTAGTTAATAACATTTTTGTTGAACTTGTAGGATTTGTACTCTATTGTAAATGGCACGCACAAGGGGTAACATGGAGGTAGGAGAAAGTAGTAGACCTCCACGTAATCGCGGTGGCCGTGATCGTGGTCGTGTTCGTGGACGTGGTCGTGCTTCTACCGATGCTACTAATGTAAGTAATTAAATGTTGATTCTAATAGAATTGTATTATATTTTGGTTTACTGATGTAATTGTTATTGTTATGTAGGTTGAATTCACTCCAAATGAGGCGGGCCCTTCGTCGTCATACATCTCTCCTGTAGGCCCCGGACCACTCGACCCTTCACTTCTCACTCTCCAGCCGATGCATCGATCGCAGTATGTTTGGAACGGCGAGGCTACGGAGTGCCGTTTTAGGACTGGGCATCCGCTACCTGTGCACCCACGCATACACGAGATGCTCAGAGATTGTGGGTTCTACGGTATTTCCATGATGACATCCATCAAGTGCGATCGTCCACTTCTCGAAGCACTGCTTGAACGATGGAAGCCCGAGACACACTCATTTCACCTGCCAGTCTCAACAATTGCAGTTACTGGTAAACTACGGACTCCTTTCAGTACTGAATTGAAGCATTCTGACAAGTTCGTAGTCATCATTCCATATCGTCGACCTTCATCTGCGTAAAGTGCCCATTTCTGAACCGGTTTCTCTTTCAACCAGTTAGCCGCCTCGACATTGACGGTTTTAAGTTCGGCGAGTTTGGCCATGAACTTTTTGGGTTGGTGTTGACAAGCTATACTTTGGCCTTCTTGCGCAATGCTTTGCTACCAAATTTACTAAAAAAATTTGTGGCAAAATGACGCATGCAATAACGATGAAATCCATTCGGTTCGTTCCAAGCACCGATTTGCAAATCCATAGCAGACAATATACCAGCATGACGATCCGAGATAACACACAACTCAGTGCAATCGGTGACATAATGCCGGACGCAAGTCATAAATCAAGTCCACGTGTTTATACTCTCTCCATCAACCAATGCAAATGCAAAAAGAAATAAGCAACCATTCGCATCCGGGGAAACAGCAATTAGCAAACAACCCTTGTACTTACCGTACAAGTGAGTTCCATCTACACTAATAACCGGTCTGCAAGACTTGAAACCTTCAATCGAAGGACCAAATGCCCAAAATACTCCCTTGAATGTTTCCTCGCTGGGGCTAGACTCAAATTTGTCCCAGTGGACAACGGTACCTGGATTTGCTGCTTGAATTGCTGTCAGTAGAAAAGGCAACTTCGTGTATGCTTCTTCGAAGGTACCGTACAACCTCTCAATTGCCTTTTGTTTTGCTTTCCAAGCTTTCTTATATGAAATCTGATAATTATATTCTATTTTCACAATCTCAATAATTGCCCCCGGTGATACAGCAATATCCTTCTTCACCACACCCATAATCAAATTACTAACAAGGTTAGCATCAATTTTGCAGTGGTCTTGATTCAACGTGGGATTCGTACAAGTATGCGGGCCGACTATCTTCTTCACCACAAAATTTCTCCCTCCTTTTGGAACAATAGCTCGTAATCTCCAAGGGCATCCACCGTCACTTACTCCTGGGGGACCTTGTAGGATCTCCTCTATTGTACGTTTTCTAGGTGCCATTTTACATTTAACAGTGTATAGTGACGGTGATGTTTTCAATATGACAAATTCACGATGTTTCTTGATAGAATACACCTTCACAGCATGTAGAAGGGAGTCTTTACTAACAAACTCCTGTCCAACATAAAATTCGTCTACATTGGATGAACCAGAAGACTCTTGTGGAAATGGGGGTACTCTAGCAGCTTCAGCCATCTCCTCCGTAACATGAGCGTTAACATTAGCATACCTATCAGTAGCTCTCACTTCATTCGAACTATTGTTCGAAGGATTTACATTAGCTACATCATCATCTTCTTCTCCATCATCACTTTCTAGACTTTCATCATCGTCTGTTTCTTCCTCTTCTTCATCATCATCTAATAAGCTGTTGTTAATCACTGCATTTTGAAAGAGTTCAAACATACTGTCATTTGGAACAGAGTCAGGAACGGGGCTTGGTTGGCGTGGCAGCTCAACATTTACAGAATCCGGAATTGTTGTATTTGTGAAGGTGTTCTCTTGTGAGGATACCGGATTTGGTTGTGAAGATTGATCGGGGTTAGGCCTCGACTGCTGTGTAGGTACTACCCGTATGAAGCTTGCACTGGGGATATCATGGGGCTGAGCATTTACAACTCGAATTTGCTGAATATATAACTCTAATACAGACCAAGCACAATTCGGATCAAATGTCCTAGCAATCAATGACTTCAGTGCATTATCAGTAGGTACGGGCACTGTCATAAAATACTGAACACCTCCTCTTCCTGCTGCGTATCGAGCTAAAATTTTCGCATTCCATTCATTCCTATCCCAATTAGTAACTTCATAGATTTTCTCAACTAGTTCTTCAAATGTAATGGTACGGGGTACCCAAACTATTTCCGGTTCCAAATGACTATAACTACTACCAATCTTTGGATCAAGAATAATTTCACCACCAAAGTATAACCAAATAGGAATCTCAAGATCCATACCTAGGTATATTTATTAAAATATGCGAGTTATTATCTAAACACAAACAAAATCTATACCAAATTTCAGAAAATTAAAGGCCAATATTCATCATACCTTCACAAGCGTCAGGAACAGAGCCGTATAGATTTCGTTAAAAGAGTTGAAGTTGCGATCCGCTCCAAATTTAGCAAAAATCAGAAAAATGGATCTTTCAAAATAAGGGTTTTGGGTTGTTATAGTGGAGATGGTTAGAGGGTTAGGAAGATATTGGTGTATATATTTAGATTAAGATTAGATTTGGTGGGTAGGAGGTCGCCCTAGATTTAGGAAGATGGGTTAGAGAAATAGAATAGGTTAAAGTCGAGAAGAAGAAGAAGAAAGAAAGGGGATCTGCGGTTATAAAAACGCGCAGAGTGAAGACTCGGTCTGTCAAAGACCGAGTCTAGTGCAAATAGACTCGGTCTTTGAAAGACCGAGTCTTGCTCTTTGATTTTTCAAAGCGCAAGACTCGGTCTTTCAAAGACCGAGTCTATTTGCACTAGACTCGGTCTTTGAGAGACCGAGTGGGGTGCTTTGGGAATTAAAAAAAAAAGTAGGGCGGTTTGGGAAAAACTTTGCAAAAATGGGGCATTTTGGGAAAAAATTCGCTAAAATGCTAAATATGCAGCTGCGTATGCAAATAAATGTGCAGAATGTTTATGCAGGCTGCCATTCATAACATTAGTGGCTAGTACTTGCAAGGCTGCACCATATATTCAGGTTTATGAAATTCTTTTGCAAATTAGATGGAATGCTTGCTTATGTTCGGTGTGAACTTTCCTACCTATTATATAAATTTCACCAACCGATTTAAGAGAAGTGATAGTATTTTTGGCCATTCAGTGTTGTTCTGTCTACCTACTTTCGTTGATTTAGAGTAATTCATATAAATTCATAGAACTCTGGCTACAAATGTGGTGCTATATGTTTATCCTTCCTTTATGTACTTCTGTGCAGGCGTCTGTTAAGGAGCTGAGGAGGTCGATTAATAAAGCTAAGCGATCTAATCAAGGTAGTCCACTACGGAAACAAGGAAAATCATTCAAAATGTTGGAACGGCTTCCTTCAGGTACTGATTCAATTGAAACAAATGTACTGATCTGAGCAGAGGTGTGACAGATTCAATTGAAACAAATGCACAAGTTTTGACTACCAGCCAAGTTAATATGCGAACAAGAGTACGAAGCTGGCAGAAGATGGATCTGCAAAAAGCTTTGGCTGGTAAAGAGTCAAAGTCGAATGACAGCATTGGCGATGATCATCCGGAGAGTTATGTACTTCAAGTTAATAAAAGGTACCAGTTTCTATGAAATATTTACGACATTTGAAATTATGGTTGCTAATAATTTTTGCCTGTTGGTGCAGTTCTCTTGGCAAGTCACGACCATTATTTAACAAGTTTCTGTAGGAAGAGAGGGAGAAACTTGATTCTCAAGCAACTTTTATTGTATTTGTCAATGATATTAAAGAGTAGTAAGAGACTTGTTCCCCCAACTGGAGCATAGTTCAATATTTTTGTTGCCGTCTTTGCTATACATTTAGTTGCTAGACATAGGAGTTGTTGGTTTAATTATTATTTTGTCTTCCTTATTTTAAAAAAAATTAAAAAAAATTATCAAATTTTTTTAAAAAAAATTGCGTATCCTGACGTTTTTGGATTACAACACCGGGATAGGTTGATTTTTTTATTGAGAAAAGAAATGATCTATCCTGACGTTTTTGGCCAAAAACGCCGGGATAGGTAGCTTTATCATTTTTTAATTAACATGCCTATACCGGCGTTTTTTACGGAAAACGCTGGTATAGGTACCCTCTATAGCGGTGCTTCCCAAAATCGCCGGGATAGACCTATTATCTATCCCGACAGCGGATATGCCGGCGTTTCTGGCGGCGTTTAAGAAATGCCGCTATACTCTATCCCGGCGTTTAAAAACGCCGGGATAGACACACTACAAGACTAATAGTCTTTATCGGCATTTTTTTTCACATTCACTGGCGTTTTTAAACGCCGCAGTAGATACCACCGGCATTTTATAAATCGCCGGTGCAAGTGTCGCTGAATCGTGTATCACTGTATCTTAGGAACATTCACCGGCGTTTTTTTATGAACGCCGGCATAGGTTAAAACTGTTAGGTTTTGTGAGAAATTAACAATTGGGAAATTAGGGTTTATCTCTAGATCTAAGTTGCTTGAGATATTCACCCTAGGTATCAAGATTGGAATACCTAGACTGCTATCACAAGCCAGTATTTATCCCTAAATACTGGTTTGGGTATCGGGTTATAAGCCCACAAACCCGCGTTCCAATATCCAATCAATTGTACGTTCATTACACGTGTTACACATATGCACGTGCTATATTTATATAGAGAGAATATACCAATATATCCAACAATCTCCTCCTATATTCTCAATATATAAAGTACAGGATTATCTCATCAGATCAGTATACAACTGACTGGCTGATAGCAGTCCATAAAGAAAAAGCATCATAAAGGTACAGTTTCATAAGAACCAATAGAATTATAAAACTGAATAGTTCAATCAAGACTAAACCAATATAATTAAATAGTTCCAAACCATATCCAATTCAGAATAGTTCACATAGACTAAACCAACTGGAATAATCTGTCATAGTTTCAAAATCAAACAAAGCAAATAAACTTCAAGAACAAAATATGAGTTTTAAGCTCATGAACACAAGAGTCTTAAACTCAACAGAAGTTTTACCAAGCAAGTGACTAATTTATTCTCAAAAGAAATAAATTGAAATTCTATCCTTGCACACTGCTTTATGTTTACTCCTCCATTTTGAGCAAATCATTATTTTTGAAATCTATGTTGACAGATTCAACTCCTCCATCTTTGCTAGCTTATTGAAAACAAGAATATCAAGAGACACATCTCTAAGAATTCCAACATATTTCACAAAGTATCTAGTTCCACAAAAGAACTTAGTACAATTCATAATTAGCTTAGCAACAATGTAACGCAAGCATCACAATCAAGTATCTTTAATAAGTAAAGTACATGAACTTTATAGTTTCTACACAAGAACCATACTATGTTTCATATTGGAATGAAAAGACTGCCGTTTCAATCATGGTTTAACATTGAATCATCAAAATTGGAATGAAACATGTAACCATAAAAGACATATCATCAAAATTGGAATGATATTTAGGACAATTTAATCATCGGAAACACATCGACAAGTTTTCATGTTTCGTATTGGAATAATATGATTATTCTAAGTAAATTCCTAGATATATAATACCATCAAAATTGGAATGACATTATATATTTGTGGAATTTATGTCGAATCATCAAAATTATCTAAAACAAGTCAACTGCCTAAAATTGATGCTTAAGTTTGAACTTCTCTATGGCTCCAATTAGATTCTAAATTTCAAAACAACTTGGATGTTAAAGCTTTTTACTCAATAGTTTTTAACTCCACTTTTCCCCACAGTTTTGATAATTAGATCACTTTCAAGTCTCTTAGCAAGAGCATTAGCCATACTTGTCACAATTGCACTTTATCTATGAGAAAGTTCAACTAGGCTTCTTTTAGCCTTAATATACTCCTCTTACTATTATAGAGTGAGTTATGAGCTACAGTGCATTGTAGCTTGATAGTCGCATAACAGAATTAGAAAGTTACTTAAATTTCTTAATGGATAACTAGCAACAATTTCTTTAATCCACTCAGCCTTTTCCCCTGCAAAGGATTACACGTAGAGGTCTGATTTCATGGATGATTGCACAGTGCCTGTTTGCTTTTTGTTTCCATAACATTTCTGTTTCTCCTAGTGTAAACACATATCTACTAGTTATCGACTTTCACTAAATTCTGAGCATCATAATGCATCAGGTCAGTCATTCATTCGAAGAATGACTAGAGTAGCACAAAGCAAACTCTTGAATACCACTCAGGTATCTCATTAACCTCTTAAGGGCACTCAAATGTGTATGGGATTATTAGTGAATCTGCAGATCATACCTACCTCAAAGGCTATGTCTATTCTAGTGCAGATTTTTGTATACATGAGACTGTCAATTCCTTTAGAATGATCTACCTGTCTCATAGTTGCACCATCATTAGGTGTCAACCTTTTATCATAATCATAAGGTGTTTCAAAACACACTTTCAATCACTATATCCCCACTTTTGAAACACATTTTGATTTGATGAGTTTGGCTAAGAGTTATCCCTTGCCAACTGAAAACTCACCCTTATACCTATGGTGTCCACAGTACCTAGGTTTTCGTGTTGAATTCTTTGGATAGCATAATTTTAACTTCATTCATAATAGAGAGGTCACTTCCAAGAACTTGCATGTCAACAGAACAAGCAAATAATAGCTACTATATTTGACACACCACAAAGTTGAAGGCACTGATCTGAATTACTTGATTCATATACTAGGCTCTTTCAAAAAATTTGTCAAATTATTTATCTGTTGGCTATACATGTTTTAAGAACATACAATGATTTTACTATATTGTAAATCTTGTTCACTAAACATATTAGTTCAAAACTTTCCAGTACAAAACTGTTCTGTACAAAACATCAAGTACAAAGCCTTTTAATTATCCTTTACGAATGACAAAATTTTCAATAGATGTAAGGGTAAGAAGAATACTTATTGTAGCAATATGACAAACATGTGAGTAGACATCAAATAAATCTACCACATTTTTCTCAGTCAATCTGTTAGCTACTAAAAAGCATTAAAATTGCTACTGAACAATCAAAATTAAGTTTCTTCTACAAAACCCCACTTACCTACTATATTTTTAGCCCCTTTCGGCAGATCAATTAAATTAAAGTATTATTGTATGACACAGAATCATCTCATTGTCTACTAAAGACTCTTCTTAGCTCATTTGTCATTCAAGTTTTCAAGTGTCAGTAAGGCTGGTTCTTGATTCCAACTGTGAATCATTGAACATGTCTGTAGGACTAGATTATTTCATACATTTATCTTTGATGAACATATCTTCAAAGAATTTTGCAAATCTAGATTCTTCTAACACAAATTAGATAGATCCAACATCTGTCCACAGAGCTACATTCTGCACTTTCTAAGCACACAAATATTTGTTGTAGGTCCTACTTTAGGCCTTCTAGATCATGTACTCTAACAAATGTATCACAACACAAATTTTCACTTTAACAAAATTATTTGTGTTTTCATACCATGATTTACAAGGTGTATTCAATTTAGAGTGTAGTAACCACTACAGCATTTTTTGGGTACCCCGGCGAAACTACCCCGGCATTTTGGTAGTAGCGCCGGGGTAGACCTGAACCGGAAAGAGGACTGAAAGTGTAAGTTATCTAAACTGGCGTTTGTAAAAAATGCCGGTGTAGGTATACCTACACCAGCGTGATTTTTAACAAATGCCGAGGTATGTGTATGTGATAAACAAAACCCAAGGCCCTAACATATCACTCATTCCCCAATTTTTTTTTTTTATAATTCTCCCGCTCTCTCCCGCGCTCTCCATCGACGACTGACATCTCCGCCGTCGCCCTGGCCGCCGTCGAAGACGAAGACGAAGACGAAGACGAAGACGAAGACGAAGACGACTGTCATCCCCCTTCTTCCTCCTTCATTCTCTCTTCTGCGACGACGAAGAATATGGAGAGGAAGTTGAAGACAACGGTGAGATGAGCGGTCACGATTCGAAGTACTTCTCGACGATGAAGAAGGGGGAGATCCCCGAACTCAAAGAGGAGCTCAATTCCCAGTACAAGGTATGGATTCCGCACCTCGATCCCGATCTGATGCAAACTAGGGTTTCAGATGTTGTACAAATTGGTGTGGGAATTAGGCTTAAAATGAAGGAATGAATAGATTGCAAGATTTATTTTGTGTTTGAGATCTAGTTTAGTTAGGCAGCAGCAAGAATTGAATTCGTGTGTTTTGGGTTTGAAAGTAGAACAATTGGGCCATGGAATTAGGTTATGGAAGTAAAGTAGTCAATTTCGGTGAAGAAAATTGTTTGTCGTTGTGTGTCGATAGATAGCTGGAAAGGCAAGTTATAACAAGAGCTACAGTATAGCTAATTGTTGTGTCGTTGTGCTCATTTATTATACATATTTTTTTGGGGGGTTAGAAAACCTGTTTTCGGGTTTGAAGTCCTTTAAGTGCACTTTATTTTTCGGTATATCCGGCATCATGTATAGCTAATTGTTGATATTAGATTTTCTGTAAGGCTGGCATTCATTCGTTAGTAATTATTGTTTTACTTTGTGTTGCATGGGTACCTATAAATTGCCTTTTGTAAGATTGCAGTTGTTGCTAATAACCTATTATGCATATTAATTCTATATTTTCATTAGTCTACAAAAGCTGAATATCATTCCCAAATCATAGTTTTCTGCACAAAGTACATTTGTTTCTAGTAAGTGTCTTTAAACTGTAATTTTACTTTTACTTCATTAATTTACTTTTACTTCATTAATTAAAACTCTCTTTAATGAAGCGATGACGTAGTCATCTTTTTTATCAAAAAAATTATAGAGTTGTGATGGGCATCTTGAATCCTTGTTTCAGTGGCTTACAAACTAGCCAGAAGGAAGCCTGGAGAACTTAAATTGCTTCACCAGACTCTTTTTGGAAGGAAAGGAAAGTATTAAATATTTGGTTAGCTGTTTAATACTATTTCTTAATACTATTTCTACTTGTACATTTAGTGTAGTTTAATCAGAGGTTTAGCTGTTAAAATTCTTTACTTCTTGAAGTTGGTGCTGCTTCCTAATGGCAGCTTATATAGAAACATTCTAAAGTGAACCAGTTGAGAGAAAATGAGTCTGTCTAAATTTGAACTAGTTTCTTCAAATATTTACCAACTTTGTTTTTGTAAATTTTCAGATATTTAATTGATATTGAGTTTACTGATCATGTCTACATGAATGCCATTCCTCAAAAGAATAATCTAGTGGCTAAGCCCCTGGCATTTGAATTGTAAGTGCCTGTAAAGTCGTTGAGTGAACATGCTCAAGATCTTCACCATTTTCCTCTCCTAACATTCTGACAGAATGACTCTTTTGTTAGAGTTTGATTACTTATATTTTTCTTTTTGGATTAGGAATTAAGTTCTTTTGTTTGTTTAATTTGGAAGTAGGAATTAGTTATGGTTTTAGAAATTTTGAACTGTAGTATGAAGAATTTATATTCGAATGACCCCGGAACGCAGCATTTGTAGAGTTTCCATGTCCTTATTTGCATGTATTCGTGCACTTCTTCTTGATGTATTTGTTGCATTGACTCCAGGTTTACTTTCTTTCTTGCATGGATGATTATAGGCTGTTCGGTATCATGGACGGTTTGCCTCTTCAAAATCAGACTGAATTGGATATATTCCAAGAAATAGGTAATAAGTTTATGTATAGTTATATATAACAAACCCTTATCTATTTTATAGATGTAGATATAATCATGATTACTTTTACTTTGAATCTTCTCATTTCATTTATATATGAATACAGGCTCTACAACAACTTCTGAAGGACTCAATTCGGTGCAAACATCTACTGGTGATGTTACTCAGTGCTATCAGTGCTACTACTGATGGCCATCTTCCTGTCAATGGTAGATCTAAAAAAATTCTAATTAAATATGAACACTGCCTATCACATTTCTCTCGTTCACTTAATTGTGAAAATTATCTTACTGCAAAATAATTGATATTTGCAGGAACCAGAGCAATGATCAAATTTACATTGGTCATGTACTTTATACTTCAGGAACAAATGGTCAACATGCACCTTGGGATGAACGACACTATGCATTATGAGATGGATGGTCTTATGCATAATGCAATGGTTGAAACGAAGGATGGTTTGCCTCTTCAAGCCTAAATCAGACTCAATTTGACATCTTAGATGATATTGGTAAGTTTATGTTATTATTGTTACAACAAACCTTTAATAAGTTCATGATATACCAGTATATTGGTAAGTTTATGTTATTATGCTTCATTCATATATATTATAATGGGTCACTTTTAGTTTTGCAATTGGTTTTGATTAGTAAAGAGTGTCGAAGGTTTTTTTTTTTTTAATTTTTTAATTTTTTTAAAAAAAAATTTTTTTTTAAAAAATATAGCTACACCAGCGTTTTTACAAGCACCGGTGTAGCTTTCAGCAAAAACTGGAAGTTTATACCAGCGTTTTAAAAATGCCGGTGTAGGTGATGGCCGAAAACGGTGCTTCCAAACGAAACCACACATTCCCCGGCGTTTTTACGACCGCCGGTGTAGTTTTAACATATACCGGCGGCCCTAAAAAACGCCGGTGAATGTCCCTAAGCTATAGCGACGCACGATTCAGCGACACTTGCACCGGCGATTTATAAAATGCCGGTGGTATCTACAGCGGCGTTTATAAACGCCGGTAAATGTGCAAAAAAAGCCGGTAAAGACCTTTTCTTTTGTAGTGAACACATTAGAGATATGATTAACAATACAATATCACTCATAATTACACAAGACAAACAACAGTCAATAATATAGAATTCAACATTTCACTAAGTGTTTGATTCTAACTTTTATCAATACTGTTTGACTGTTGTAAGTAGAGTGCTCTAGAGATTATGCCCAATGCAAACTTCTCTAAAGTTGTTAAAACATATTCACCACCTCTATTAAATCTGAACCCTTGATTTTTAGCATTTAACTATGATTTTTAATTCATTAAGAATAACAAGTGCGTCATTCTTCATTTATATGACAGACTTATATTAATCATCTACAAAAGTGATTAAATATTTCTGACTAACAATCGTCTCATTTAGTCACAAAGCTACTGAGATCACAAATATCAGAATGTATTGACTCAAGAAGTTGTGTGCTCCTAGAGACCATACTAAATGATTTTCTAGTGATCATAATCTGAGCACAAATTTTTGTCATATTTTAATGAAGTGTCATTTAGTAGAGTTATGAGTTTTAACAAGAACAAACAATTTAATATATAGTTCATAGTGATTCTAAATTTCAAAACAACTTGGATGTTAAAGCTTTTGGCTCAATAGCTTTTAACTCCATTTCTCCACAGTTTTGATAATTAGATCACATTTCCTCACAAACAATTGAATATATAGTTCTCAAATCTTAGCCAATTATGCTATGTTCAAGAACATAATTAGAACTATTATTATTAATTGTCTCATTTGTTAAACTCAACTTATACATACGATTGACAATATATGCACTTTATAAGAGTTAATACAAAATTACTCTATCACATTTTTCAAAAATTATTTGCTTTCTCTAATGGTTCTAACAATGTCCACTAGCTCAAACACATTGAGCAAAGAGTTCTTTCCTTTACACATTCTTCATCATCTTCATAACGCTAAATGAGATAATGACTAACATATTATAATTCAACTTTGTACACACAGTACAATGAACGAGAGGAAACACAACGTAACTAGTAAAGTCATATTCTACATTAAGAGATGCTCTCTCCTAAGTTACAGACATTTGTTATACATCGTATACAATTTTTATTTTATTTTAAATTTTAGAGAGGCCAATATGTAATCTCACACAAACTGCAAATAGTGGATTTGTCAAAATATCTATACACGTAGTATGATAAAACACGTAACAACCCTAAACATGCTAGTTTTCCAGAGCGAGAATAACTATGATCTAAAACTCTCAATCATATGATTAAACGCACAAAACGTTAACACATTCATCACATGAAAAATACTGAGAAAATTAAAGTAGATCATACCGACACTTCAAGTTAGAAGTGGTTTTCCAAATTCGATGGAGAAGCCTGCGTAGTGCAGACTTATCATACCATGATGCAAATCCATCGTCTCCAACATACACAATTTGTAGGTAACATTAAAGTTCCTACATTCATCAAATTGTTAAAGATTAGCCAATTAAACAAATTATTAGCACAATCTAATTCTAGCAACAATTTAATTGGAGATCCGAATTTTATAGTCAACATACAGTTTAACTTATCAAAATAGATATTGTGTTTTAGCACATAACCAAAACAACTATTCAACTTGTATTTAATTTAAACAAGTGATTAATACAGTCTTGAACTTAACCACTTAGCATCATAGTAATTCTATAATTCAAAACATAATTTTAGAACGAGTGTTTTGAACTTCCAGCACATAGCAAAATATTTAACAGGAATTTAATACGAAAAAATTAAAGAACTTATCTTTCACTGTCTCTTCCCCTTCAATTGATTAGACTCATGTCTGTTGGGAACAAATCCAAACAACAAAGCATTCTGCGCCAAAGAGATCCAGCATCGAACACCTTCTGTGTGTCTTAACAGATCAGCATCAATGACAGCATCCCAATCAGTTTTCCCATCATCAGGAATTAAGGCCGCCTCTGCCTTTACAGTAGCAGCAACCCCATTACTATCCAACCCTTCTTCTTCTTCAACCTTCTCTACTACAACAACAGAACCCACAACCCCAAATCCATTATCAGAGGACTTAGTGATGAACAAGAAAGAAGAAGGGGTGGTCTTTTTGAGTAGTAGAGTGAGCTGGGGTTTGAAAGAGAGAGTTGGTATTGGTGGGATTGGTGGGTCGTTCTTCGACCTCGCGACACATCGACGAGCGACGGATCAGCGAGCGACGGATCGGCGAGCGATGGCTTCGACTTCGCGCTCTAGTCGACCACGATGGCGTCGATTGTACACGGCGACAGCAGCGACGCGATCGAACAGGGAGGTCTCCGACTTCGACGAGGCGATCGAAACAGGGAAAGAAGCAAGAGACGGAGATAGGGTTCCGACGTCGATTGCTTCGTTTCCGACGAGATCTGGCGGCTCGATTCTGACGGGATTCAACAACCACTGGTATCCCTCTTAATTAATCTCACAAATAGATTAATAATATCTCAAGATTGTTAGTTTTGTGAGGAAATTAACAATTGGGAAATTAGGGTTTATCTCTAGATTTAAGTTGCTTGAGATATTCACCCTAGGTATCAAGATTGGAATACCTAGACTGCTATCACAAGCCAGTATTTATTCCTAAATACTGGTTTGGGTATCGGGTTATAAGCCCACAAACCCGCGTTCCAATATCCAATCAATTGTACGTTCATTACACGTGTTACACATATGCACGTGCTATATTTATATAAAGAGAATATACCAATATATCCAACAAAAACTACACCGGCGGTTGAAAAACGCCACCGAAAGGGTGGGTTCGTTTGGGACTTCTGTTTTCGGCCATCACCTACACCGGTGTTTTTGAAACGCCGGTAAAGGTTAAAATTTTTGCTGAAAAACTACCCCGGCGCTTGTAAAAAATACCGGGTAGATATATATTAAAAAAAGAATATTTAAATTAAAAAAAAAAAAAAAAAACCTTAAGCACTCTTTTTCACATACGCCGGTGTAGATACGATTTTTTTGTTCCTTTATATTACCTGATTTTTACAGCGGCGTTTCTACATAAACGCCGGTGTAAAACTATTTTCTTGGAATGTAGATTGTGTTTTGTAGTGCAGGAACCAACGAAGGGAGGACTCAAATGAGGACCAGCAGGATTCCACTGTCAACAGGCCAACACTGGTAATGCCATATGGCACCTCCACCAGCACCACCTCGACAGCCCCTTCGGCTCTCAGAGTTGCACTGTAGTAACTGGACTCGGCAACATAGCATGCCTCGTTCAGAAATTGTGAGTTATAGATTGCCTAATATTTAGCTCAAGTCATTTAGCAATTTATCATATTGGTTCTTTTGCATGTTCTGCAAGATTCTAAAGTTTGTAATTGTGCATTACTTGTACTTGAGCATGATTGTTTTCTTGTGATTATACAGATTCATGCATTACAGAATATACCAATAAAAAGACAAATAAAACTTGAAAAATGTACTGCTTATTCGCTTTAGGATAAATGGGAGAACAAAAAAGTTTCCGATTTGCTCATCTAGATGCACTATACAATAAGTTGGTGAATTCATGAATATTAAATGGCTGTGTTGCACTATAAGATATTTGTTCAGTATATTGCTGTAAAAATTTGTGCATTAAGTATGGGGTACAAAATACATTGGAAATGTAATATTATTTGCATTTGAAGTTATGTTAACTTGACCAATATTAACTGTACAAAGTCCTATGCCCCAATAACATGGTATTGTATTGTTTTAAAAGATTATGAGATAGATTGTTAGAAAACTTTTTGGCATATCTGTTCATATTCAAATGGTCTTGATTTCAGTCTAGATGATTAGTGCCTCATTTGTTGATTCAAAATCTTGTAAGATGACATGATTAAAGAAGCTTGGAGATGCTAGCATGGGATTAAAAATAACTAGCAAGAGCATTTGGCTGCTCTGTTCCCTACTCATGGAATTTTGCATCACAAATCAATGATCCCTGATAGAGGATACTAATGCCCTGTACTTGTTTACAGGAATGGGATATTATGAATACGATCTGAGGACTGATATGACTAGACTTCATCAAGGAGTGAGTAATATTCAGACAATGTTGGAGGCATGTATGGACATGCAACTTGAGTTGTTGCGCTCAGTTTGGCAGGAAGTTTCTGCAGCTTTGAATTGAAAGACAAGGTATGCGCAATATATTTTTAAATACCCTTCAATTTCTAAATAAGAAGAAAGAAACCTTGAATATTGTAAGTTAAAGACAGATGGACACAGCTGTTGCCAAATCGAAACACTATATCACCGTTGCCGTCGTTGTCGCTGTAGCAGTTGCCAAATCAAAACACTATATCACCATAGTCATCGCCGTCGCCGTCGCCGTCGCCGTCGCCGTAGTAGTTGCTGTCGCTTTCGCTGTCGCCTTCTCCAGTTGGAGTTTAAATTAGTGAGGGAGTTTGAATGTGTGAATATGAGCATTATAACGACATAGTATTTTGTGTATAGAACATTTTGTTGAGTTTATGTCTTACATACTAAGTTAGATTTGAAGACGATGAAGCGATGGAGGAACCAAAGTGATTGAAGCAGAGTGGAGAGTGGAAGCAAGTAGAGCAACAACAGCAAGTGCAATCGACTGCGCAGTTGACCGACACCCGTCGGGTGTGGTGAGAAGCCAAGTGTGGTCGACCGTTAGTGGCTGAATCTGTTTTCGGGTGCGAATCAAGGTGATTCATTGGAAGCGCGAACTTGCTTTTGAAGTTAGATCATGCGGCTCTTATCGGAGGGTTATCTCTTCAGAAATATCTGATGGCTATTGTATCATGATCAAACTAGAGTTTCTCTAGATCTCTATATATTGTAGTTATTGATCTCTGTTGAGAGCTAAGAGAGAAAGTAATTCATTGAAGAGAGTTTGAGAGGTTCTCTAATTGTAAACTTGTGTTTCTGGTAAGACTTGAGAGAGAGTCATTGTGAGAATTGATTCTTGTATTTTCTCCAGTTGAATAACATCAGTTTCTTCTCTCCCCGATTAAGGCGAAAGCCCCAACCATGATAAATTTGTGTGCTTTGGTGTGTTTGGTGTGATCTTCTATTTGCTTAGTGGTTTGTGTTGATTGTGTCACTTAACTCAATAAGATCCTAGTGGAAGAGGGAATCAAATTTCCTAACACATTTGCAATAGTATTCTTTGTGTATGTAAATTCCAACTCTGTCATATACCTCTCCACTAATAGTTTAATGCTTTCTGCTTAGCTTGTTGTTAGATTCATTGTTTTTGTTTTTGTTTTCGGTTTAATTTCTTCTTTTGTCATATTTCCTCTTGTTGATGTTGATGTTGTTGTTGTTCTATTGTTTTTAGAAAAAAAGGAAGAAAAAAAAGCATATCCCAGCATTTTTCCAACAGCGCCAGGATAGCTAATAAAAAAAGGGGCCTACTTCGGCGTTTGAAACGCCGGAATAGCGAGGGTGCTATACTAGCATTTCCAAATGTTGTTGCTTATTTTGGTGTGGGAGCAAACGATAATGAGTTAATATTTGATATAAACTACTAAAAATCTAACCTTTAATCGTTGCCGTGAAATGCGGTTAAAGCTCCTTAGATTGAATACCATGATCTGGATCTGGTTGTTGATGCGGCCGATGGACCTGCAAAAAGCCTAAAACACCGGGGGCTGGCCTCGGCGACAGACTCTCCTATACTCAAGTTAGAACCAGAAAGAGAAAGAGAGTTTGAGAGAAAAACTGTTGATTACCTTCTGACTGAGTGGGGGGGGGGGGGGGGATATTTATAGGCCTGAGAAACAGTACAGAAAATCGATATAACTTCATTAGATCGACTATGAATTTCTTATCTCCTATTCGAATCTCCCCCTCAAGAGATAAGCTCTCTTGTTTGGGGATAAGAGATTTGACTAACAACCATCATGGACTGCATCTCTCTTAGTGGGCATAATTAGTCACTTTTTATGGGCTTTAAAAGAGGCACAGGTCTTGTAGAAGAGGATAGAGAAGGCCCGAACCTATTAAAGAGACCCGTTATGATTAATCCGCCCGTAGAAGCTTTGAGATCTGTGCTGGAATCGTACGACCCTGATTTGCTGTGATTATTACCATTATCATATGCCCCTCACTCCCGGAACACTCCCGGAAGACAATTTTCTTGGCTTTCGAGGAGGAGTTCACCTTATTTTTGGATTCTAGAATACAATATTAGCTTCCAGGATGCTTGGAGATACTTGGAATTGATCAGAGTCTTCTGAAGGCCACAAATATTTTCCTAGATTTTTCTGAATTTTAAAATATTTTTTCCCCAAATTTCAAATCACTTTTTCGAATTTTTAATTGATAAACCCAATTTTAAATTTTTTTCCAAAAATTTTAATTGTTTTTGCTTCTGAGCTCGACGAATGGATTTCCAGCTCGGCGAGGGAGAGGCATAGTTCGGTGCCTTCAGAGTTCGGCGAGAATGCATCGAGATCGGTGGAGAGGAAGGCAGCTTGGCGAGGTGGAGGGGGAGCAGCTCGGCGGCATAATGGAGGATCTGTACAGCAATGAGCACGAGCTCGGTGTGGATGGCATGGAGCTCGGCGTTGTCGGCAGCTTGGCGAAGTGGACCTGGAGCTCGGCGAGGTCGGCAACGAGTTTAAGCTCAGCAAAGAGGACCTGGAGCTCGATGAGGTCAGCATTGAGTTTGAGCTCAGCAGAAAGGTCCTGGAGCTCAGTGATGACCTCTCTTATTGCCTGAGCTGATTAGAGAGTACCCTATAGTTGATCGAGATTTCCTTAGAGGTGGCATGGAGTATGCTGAGCCGGAGCCTGTTCATACTACTGAGGCTGATTATGCCTCTACCATTCTCGTGCGGGAGGAGCTCACCGTGATTAGGGCGGGCTTCGGGATTCCTCCCGATTATGGATTACTTTTACCGGGTCCTGGAGTTAGGGCCTGCTACACCATGTCAGAGGAGTACTGTTTCTTTCTAGGCAATGCCTTCTTCGTGGAGCTTCGTTTGTCCCTCTACCCTTTTGTCAATGAGGTGCTTAACTGGTATAGGCTGTGTCCGATGCAACTGTTGCCAAATGCATGGAGGCATTTTGTGGGTTTCGTCTTGCAATGTTGTAAGCACGGGGTTGAGCCAAGTCTCAACGTGTTCAGGTGGCACTTTAGGATTGTTCAGCTTGGCAAAGAGGAGCGACATTGGTATCTTAGCCCTTGCAAAAATTGGGGGGTAATCAATGTTCTTACCTCACTTAGATGTTGGACGAAGAAGTTTCTTGTTGTGAGAAGCGCGGAGCCGTGGGGGATTCCCACGACATAGAGGAGAATGGTTCCATTAGCAGTGAGGGTAGAGCCGGTGGTGACTGTTGCGGAGAAGGGTGTTAGTGATGTTTTTCTCGCCTTGAAGGTGTTGGCGTGGCGAGATATCACCGACGAAGTACTCTTCGAAGGTGGTCTTAGCCCAGTTGTTTCTAGTACGGTTTACCTCTTTTGCTTGCTTACATTTGTTGTTTTATTCGTGTCTTCGTTATTTCCACATCGCTTTGATTTTTCTTCACAAGTTCTAACTTCTTCATGTTTCACTTTGCAGGAAAAACGAGCATGGATTACGAAGACATATTGGCGGACTTGGATTTGCTTCGCAATAAGAGGTTTGACGAGCCAAAGAAGCGGAAGAGGTCGGTGCTCTGTCCTCCTTCTTCCCATGAATCGTTGCCCCACTGCTCCTACCTTACCGACTGAGCTAGCTTCAAAGGCGCCGCCCGCTGCTACCGCGGGTTCCTCCTTAGTTGCGATTGTGGCATGTGTGTAACACCCCGCAAAATTGAGTTATTACAATTTTACAGCACATGAATACATACGTGTATTTTGTATTATTACGGAAAATATCCGTAACATATTTTAATACAAATATACCACATATTTTTTTATATCGATTGTTTATATGTTTTTTCGTTATCTCGAAATTCGTTTTCTTCTATTTTGAGCCAACTCAAATATATTTTTGTTTATGCGTGCAATACACATGCTTTTAAAAGTACGTGTTGATTATACTGTTTTATATATATAATTAATGAACCGTGCATAATATTTTTAATTATGCCTAATTTAAACATAAAGAGATTTAGATTGAAAAGAATTCATAATATGTTTAATCGAACTTTTTTTTATCTAATAAGAAGAGCTACTTTATTTTATAACTAGTGTGCATATTGGTGCAAATTATGCAATCCGTGCACTCCCCACCCTTGGTTCTAGCGGCCAAGTTCTGAAAAGAAAAACAAGGACCTGGTCAAAGAACATGGGAGAGTAGGGAGATTATTAAAGAACATGGGAGAGCTGGAGAGCACGACAACTAAGGTGAGGCCTCTAGTTGTGGGGCTGATTGATGAATCCGGAGGAGGCCTAAAGCCATCGTCGGGGTAGAATATGAGGAGCACTTAGCAGCCTTCGCAGACCCGGCCTACTTATTGTCCCCTTCCACTACTAATCATCAGGGGCCTTGTTGCTATAAATTCTTCATGATCACCTTGAAAATCCATACCCTTCGCTCCTGTAGAATGGAACAAAAGGAGAACATGAGAACACGATGAAGACTAGAAGGAAAAGACGAATGGGTATTCAAAGAAAAACCAACAACAACTAAACTAATCTAAACTAATTTGTACTAGACTCTATCAGGCTCAGAGCCCTTGGAAAAGAACCTCATCGTAATCTCCTTCCACTTCAACATCTGGCGCTTGAGGAGGACATCACACAAACTCTTTTCCTCATCACTCAGTGCCAGATTGGCTTTTACCCTCTTTGGAACTGCCTCCTGCCACTTAGTGGGTATCCCCCATGGCTCGGAACTGTGAAGATGAAGAACTTCTCCTTCCAAAACTAAATTGAGTATGGGTTCATAATCATTTTCACACCTGGGTAAGGAGAAAGATAGAACCTATGCTCCATTTTGTTTGTCTGGTAGAGCTTAAAGAGCGCTCTCCACACAATCAAGTTTGGCTCAATGCTAGCCCCCTGACACTACAATACAAAGTCGTTCACGTGCGTCTACATGTTTGGCATGAACTGTACGGGGCAAGGGTGTATCACATCAATACTTCCCTCATGAACAGGTGCAAAGGAAGACACAGCCCGACATAGAAAGCATCGAAAGGAAATAAGCACAATTCCTTAAAGACCACAGAACACGCCCTGACGCCGGGGTCAGGAAGAATTAACTCAAACTCTGGAGGTATCTTGAAGGTGGCTCTAATCCGTAAAAGATCCTCCCTTGTCAAGATCATCAAGATAGAATGAACCTCAGTGGTTTCGCGGTAGTCGAGCTCCTCGTACCATATCCCATGCTCAATAAGATCTCCCAAATCCTCGGGGTACTGGCAGACACGAGTAAGACCCAATATAGTGGAGACGTATCTCCCATAATTGCCCAACCTTCTTTCCCTCTCAACAATAGCCTCCACTTCAATTGAGTAAGACCCCATTACTCCCTTCCCTTTCTTCATTCTCGTGTGTCGGGAAGGAGACGCTTCTTCAGCTACACGACCCAAAGAGGAGGTGTCGTCGCCCGAATAAACCCTAGACATCTCTTAAATATTTAATTTACTTGATGTGACAACAATGGTCGATCGATGAAAATCTTGTCGGAAAGAGTTGTCGAAATCACAGAAGAATTTTTACAAAGAGAGGATTTAGAGGAGAGAGAGATTGCGAAGTCTGAGAAGAAATGAAGACGAGGGCGGGGGGTATAAATAGGAGGAGAGGGAGGTTTCGGTTGGAATCCCAACAATTGGGAAGTCCATTAAAAAAAAAAAAAAGCAAAGTTGGTGCCACGTGGCACACCACGGTAGGAAAACGACAAAGTGTGCATCTTGGACCGATCTGAGCTAGTTGACAGAAATGTCCATCTTGGACCGTTCGATTGCATCAAAAAGTGTGCAAAAGAATCTGTGCCCTACGATCCACCCCAAAATTTGTGCTGAGCTTCTCAGTGCGCTAGGCAAAAAATGCCACCAAACAACTACCCCCCTCAGGATTACACTCTGAGGAGCTGCCCCCGAGTAGCTACTCCTCTCGGAGTCATGCCCCGAGGGATTTCCCCCAAGCGGCTACCACCCTCTGGGTCACGCCCCGAGGGAGAGGCAATCTGAGGCGCTCAAGGGAAATGGGTTTTTCTGGGCTGCCCGATCACATGGAAATCCGCGCCCGCTTGATAGAGGCACTCGATCACTCCAATTTTCGTACCAGGTCTGGATTTTAATTAAAATTTTTAATTTAATAATTATAAATTACGGAAAGTTAATTAAAAAATCTGAAAATTAATCAAAAATTTAGAGAAATTATTTAAGAATTCTAAAAAAATTATAAATACAAAAATTTAATTAAAATATTCCAGAAAATAATTATAAATTTAGA
Organism: Hemerocallis citrina; assembly: GCA_017893485.1. NCBI lineage: Eukaryota > Viridiplantae > Streptophyta > Magnoliopsida > Asparagales > Asphodelaceae > Hemerocallis > Hemerocallis citrina. The sequence continues at coordinate 130,530,804 of CM030363.1, read as the reverse complement.
AAATTTAATTAGAAAATCCTCAAAATTAATTGAAAATTAGGATTAATTAATTACAATTTTCAAAAAGGAATTAAAATTTGGAAAAAGTTAATTTAAAATCTAGAAAAATCGGGAAAATCTAGGAAAATCAAAAAGTTTACTAGAAAATCTGCAAAATTGTCACTACTTGGAGAAGCTCCGAACAAGACTCTGAGTGCCCGCAAAGCTCCGATGCATCCTCCTAATCTCTGAAAACCACTCCTAAAAAACTGTGAAATCCAGGCTTCGGGAATGGGGGACTTATGATGTGGAAAAAATTAGGGTCGTACAATTTCAGCACGCATCTCAAATTTTCAAATGGGAAAAATGGTAATTTCAAACACTACATGTCCATGAAAGGAACTTGGGCCACTTCGTGTCCCGTAGACTAATCTAGGACTGTCATATTGGGCTGGTTCATAACTCAACAAGAGTAGTTCCAGCTAATTAAATGTTGTTAACCAAATCTTTTATCTTAAATAAAGTTATCAACTAACTATATCCCATTAGTAGGGGAATCTAGAGTTTAAATTTAAAAGATGATAATTTGGATCTATCTTGAGTAACTAACTCATAGGATATAAATACCCTTCACCTCCTTCATAGTTAGGTAATCGCCATTTTTGCCACCAAAGCTCTTTAAATATTCTTAGTTACTGACTTATGCGTCGGATGGTCTATCACCGGGGCGAACCCTGGTATTTTAAACTTTGTGCATGTTCGCTGGCGATATCTCAGTCATCTAAGCCAGATCCAAACGCTCGCAATAGTCGAAAATATGATTCAGGAGCTTTCAGCCATCATCATTCAGATCTGAACAATGACCTAGATTGTAAATTTCCTCCCCTAAAAAATAAACTCATCATATATATATATATATACTAGGTTTGCCCGTTGACACGTGCCTACGGCACGTATTCGGAACGGTGCACCTTGTTTGATCATATAAAATAGTTTTGGAGTTCCAGCAAATTAATTGAAGTAGCAAACATATTATATGAGAAACTTTTGGGGGTCCAGCAAAAAACATATTATATGATTTTTTTGAATTATTTTTAAAGTTTTAAAGTTTTTAATTTTTTTAGTTTTTTTAAATTTTTTTTTGAAAATTTTTTAAATTTTTATTTTTTTAATTTTGGAATAGAAGAGGGAGGGAGAGAAAAAGAGAAAAAAAATATAGGAGTTGTTTTGGGTGGGAGATTTGAATTTGAGTTTTGGGGGGAAACTTTTGGGGGGGAAAATATGTTTTGTGAGGTTAGATCTGAGCCTTTGATTTTTTAGGGGATTGAAGGAGAGCCACTTGATAGCTTTCTTTGTATTTTATTATATATATATATATATATATATATATATATATATATGGGTAAAAGGGATATGAGCAACTTGCTCATTTAGTAAATGAGTAATTGATTATGTGGCATGCATGTGATACATTGGACAACTAACCCTTTTAAGGATTTTCCAATCACATGCATGCCACATCATCAATTGCTTATTTACTAAATGAGCAAGTTGCTCATAACCCTTTTTCCATATATATATATATATATATATATCCTTCAGTCTTCAGTTTTTCTTTTTACACATCTTTCTTCGATTTCCACTTCTATTATTCTAGTAATAATGCAAGAAATATGCTAATAGTGCATGAAACATGCATCTCAAAATGGACACATTTAGGGTGGGCAAACGGGTCGACCGGGCCGGGTCAGGTCGAACTCGCCCGGGTTGGAACCGAAATAGGTCGGGTTCGGGTTCGAGTCGGGTCAGTTGGTTAACCGGGCCGGCTTGGATTAGGGTAATCTCGACCTGGCCAACCCGTGAACCCATTCGAGTCCAACCCGGGCCGGGTCGAGTCGGGTCAAGGGTTGGCCCGTCGATTTCTTTTTTTTAACTTTAAAAAAATGTAATAATAATAATAAGAATAAAAAAATGTAATAATAATAGTAAGAATCAAAGAGTGAAATTGCTAAAAAAAAGTATATATTATTCATATGATTTCAACTTATACTAATTTCCAACTTTTTTATAAGAAACAAAGATTTATTACAAATTTGTTCTATACAATTACAATTTTCTTCTATACAATTACAATCTTCTTCAATTTTCCAACTTTTATATAAGAAACAAAGATTTTTTACAATTTTTTATACATTTATAATTTTCTTCAATTTATTGGTCTTCAATTTGTTGTTGTTGTTGTTGGTCTTCAGTTCTTTATGTTGGTTGCTATTGTTGTTGTTGTTCTTCCGACGTGTAGCGCCCCAAATTTCCAATAAATATAATTGGAAATACTTGACACAAATTCCAGAATCAACTTCAATTGTAATCATAAACACAGAAACAAGATAAAGGAAAATTTAAAACTTTTTATTACATCAATTCTTTACATAGTACAGCGGAAAATTAACACTTTGAATTACAATTTCTTTCTTTTACAACACATTGTTTTACAATTTGCATAAGCCATATTATCATTCTACCACATGTATCCAAATCCCAAGCTAACGGGACCTACCTGTAAAACACGAGGCTAGAGATAACCCTAACCCCCAAAACTATGGGGTTGGCCATAACGGTGTGAGTGACATCAAAGAAAATACAATATAAATGAAACCTAAAGAATAAATTCATAGCCAACACATTCCCATAGTAGTAACAATGGATAATGAAATAACGATAAATAAAGCATAAAACATCAAGTGAAACTAGGCTAAGTGTCAAGTGTAGGAAAATAGAGACAAACATACATGAATAATACAAGTCAAGAAAACACAAATGCAGTATGATGACCCTCTAATGCATACTTGTCAGATTCTATGCATTCCATACTACATAGGTCCGGTGCAAGGCCTTATCGTTCTCCACTTTATAGGGTTAAATCCCTCGTTATGCAACTAATCCTACTACGGTAATAGAAACAAGTTCTAGAATACTCCGCGAATAGGCCTGACAACCCTCGACGCACAAGCATCATATAAGTATAGTTCTAAAACCGGAGAATCACCTCCCTGCCGTGTACCCCACGAATAGGCCTGCCGACTCTCAACTTGCAGATACATAGTACATCCCGTGAATAGGCCCGCCGACCCTCGACACGCGAATGCACCATGTGTTCAGTGAATAGACCTGCCGACCTTCGACACGTGAACATACCAGCTGTCCTCTATGGACACAACAACACACAGTCCTGGAATACATCCGTCGGACGGACATCAGAGCCCAAACTTACGTTTCCCAAGTTCTATCACATCTCTACTAGTGCATGTCCCTAGGTTGATTATTATTAATTAAAACACAATTTTCCCTTCTCTAGAGCAAGTGTACCCTGCCGGGCTTAATTCCACCAAAACAACCCCAAGGTCCAAATTGGCCAATATCCAAAAAATCTCATCTGCCGGTTTACAAAAATCCCACTCAAGCTCTAGAGACTCACAAACTGAATACAACACAAAACCTTTCATTAAAACTCTTAATTCCATCATCAATTCATTTATATTAAGAATACTTCTTTAAAATCAACCAATCCAATTCATCTAAATACATCACAAATTTCCTAAAACAAAATCTGAGATTTAATCAACTGAGTTTCACATTTGGAAGTCATGAAAAAATCACAATACATCAATCATTCGAAAACCGTAAATAATTCGCTTTCTAAAGTTATAGAAATACCAATTAAATTTCATTATTAATCAAAATATAGCTCTCTGTAAAATACAATAATCTGTAGTAAAAACTTCATTTAAAATAGTAGATCAATAATCCATAAGTTTGAAGAAATAATCGTTCAAGAAAAACAACAAGAACTCAACAAAACAGCCAAAAACAATGATGTCGTTCGACCTACAAAAGTCACAGTCGACCGACATGCCAAATTCCAAAATCTCAAACAATGACAGTCGACCTTCATTTTAGTTCAAAATCGAGACAGTCGACCGACATGTCAAAAACAGCCACTTTAAAATTCGTGCACTTCACAACTGATACGTAGTTTAAATTCTTTAAATGCATGAATTTATAAGATTAAAATCCTAAGATGATCAAATACAACTTGTCTAACATACTGGAGTTCACAAATCAAATCAAACTCTCATCAAATTCATAAAAGAGCAATTTTTCATCAAAACTCTTCAAATAAGAAACTTATGAATATATATATATATATATATATATATATATATATATATATATATATATATATATATATATATATATATATCAGTAAAATCAACAAGAATCATGATATAAGAGTAGTGCAATTTTCAATTCAATCTCAGTAACAATATAAACCAAAGATCCACTTAAAATATTCGCAAAACACAAAGATTCCACTTTCGGCCTATACCATCAGACCCGAAAATTCAAAACCCTATTCAACCTTCAAAACTTGACTTTTTGATTTCAAAACGTCTCTTGCACTTTATTAAACACATATACCACTGATTGAATCAATTGCCCTTGATTATATGCATCTACAACATATATTAGTCAAGTTCTTCTCATCAAAATATCAAAACAGATCATATGTATATATACTAACAGTAAAGACCCCTCATTTATTCCTCTGTATGCATTATACACAATCAAATCAGTAAGTATATGAAAGAAACAACATACCCATGATTCCTACTAGGTTCTTAGCATTCTCAAGTCATCTATCTAGAGTTTTATCCACCAATTGCATATTATTCATAAAAAGTTTCACTTTTAATTATCCATCCATAAATAATTTCATTATATCATCATACGATCATCTAACATGCATTCTACTAGGAAAATCTTCATATTTAGCATGCATAGAACAATAAGAAATCAAACATATGGGGAAAATGATGGAAAGAATGCTCCTACCAACTCCCAACCCCTCCTTCCCCCTCCTCTCCCTCCTCCTTCCCTGTCTCCCACCAGAAAGCAACTGAAGACTTCCTCTCCCAACCCTCTCCTCTCTAGTCCAGCCCCTTAACCCTCTTTACCTTCACCAGCTTGGCTCTTCTACCCACTTCAACTTCTCACCGGTTCCCCACCTTACGGCACCATCTCCTTACCCTTCGTTGACTATGCTATCCGTTCTTGAACTTAGTGGGTGCGGGCCCAACGAGAGGGTCCACCACCCACTCACACTGCCCCTTCCTCCCACCACTGAACCTCCTATTGAACCCTTCGAAGCACCGGCTCTGCCGTCAATCCCCCACCATTTCTCCGACACGGAGCAAAACCCACCTACGAACCAAACCACCTCGAGGGAGGTGTTAGGGTTATATACTGAAAGCATCACTTTTGTATTAACTTTATTTCCTTATTTTTTTTGAATGGGAATCATATGGGCATATGGCTGCATATTGTGTTTATTATAATATTAATACAAGTATCTGATATTCTATAAGGTTGATAATATGGTGTGAGGTGACACACAGAAAATCATATTATCAGTTCCCTATGGAATATATAAATAGTTCACATCCTAGACGGACTTGGACAATCCATTGGAAAGGTTGTAGTGTAATCTGGTATTAGTCTATCTTGACTATAGGTTTACACTAGTACACTTTGTGTGTATTGAACAGGACCACTTGAGGTTGTTCTCTTTGTACTGACTACAAAAGAGAACAAACACCTCTGTTATTATGGATGCTTATGCTCTTAATCCAGATATAATAACAGACATGTATATGCAGTGTGCATTACTTTGACTCATAAAAGAGTGAGATTCATTATGGATCAACAACCTCTATGAATTGGGTAATAGCATTGTATGTATGATGGGCTGTTGATTGTAAAAGGAATCCATGTCCCGATACGTCGGGTTGATAATGTCCCCTTAAGGAGCTCATAAGGATTGTCATGTAAACCCTACAGGTGGATTACATCCGACATGACAAATAAAGTTGAGTGGTACTACTTAAGGATAAAAGATGTCGATCAATATAGTTGTCAGTAACCTAATTTGATCGACGGACATTCGATATCTTAACATGGGGAGCTGAACGAGCATATAATAAAAGGAGCCCATAAATATAATTTGGGATTAGGAAGGTAGTGCAACAATAGCTCTTTAGTGGACCGAGCTATTGTTAATGGGCCTGGTTTGTGTGTTCGGGCTGAACATGGGATACCCAGATTCGTTAGGAGACCTAACCCTAATTTCTCCTCATGGTCCCTGCCATAGCCTTATATATATATCCTCTATTCTCTGGCCGTCAGATTATTATCAGAGATAAGAAGTTTTCTCTAAATTCGTGATTCACGTAAGGAGAGAAAGAGAGGTCAGCCAAGGAGAAGAAAGGTTGGGAGACCGTCGCCCACCCGACGTCCAACCCGAGGAAGGAATACGTGCAGAAGATCTTGGGGTCGCTGACGGCTCGAGGTTGCTAGAAACTATCGTCTTCTTCTCATCGCAGGTATAATTCGTGAACCCTAGATTCCGCTATAAAGGGTTAGATCACGTATTAAATCTGTTAAGCTTTTATGATCGATACGCACACCAATCCGTGGTCCTGGAAATCATCGTAGTTCCATCAGCAGGGGGGTTCCCTTCAGCTCAGGCCAACGCATTCCTCGGTTCGTGCACGAAGCAATGCACTCTCGGAGGGGAATGGGGATCATCATTGCCGACAAGGGCTACATAGGGAACGGGCCCATCGAGGGGATCCTCCTACAGGCCAAGTGTGGCGCAAGAAGACCCCCCCGTTAGGCCAGCGTCGCCTATATAGAAAAGGACATGAGCAAGGTGCAAGGGACCACTCAAGGGTAGAGTTTAAACAGAATTCACGACTGAACAACCACGACAAACAAGATAGACACTACTACATTCACCAAGAACCTTACCACCTTCAGCATCGGCAGCACCATAGCTCTCCTCCCCAATAGCTTAACCCTCTGCCAACGCATAAATCCAGCACCGACCGGGCACATGGAGGGGCACCGCACGGTGGGATTACAACAGAGGCTGAGCGCCAGCTTGATAAGGAGGATTGGAAGCTAGTCACAAACAAGAGAAACAAGAAGCATGCCTACTCACCTTCCAAGTATACTACTGCTTCTTCCAACCATCACAACCACTCTCTTTCCCATCACAAACGCCACTCTCCGCAACCTCAACGACAACATGGGACTATTCTGGCAGCCACCGTGGAGCGGGCCCACGAGGGGGAAACGCACAACGGGGTTACAACGAAAGCAGGGATTGCTGAACTCAATGAAATTGGGGCTCAAGGGGCTCACCAGACTCTCACAAAACAGTCCTACTCCACCACCACCACTTCCGAACACAAGAAGAGGAACCGGAGAGGGAAGCGCAAACCAATGCCTTGTTTCAATTATGGAAATATGGGCCATTACCGGAAGGACTGCACCAAGGAGGTCAGATGCCTCAAATGCATGAAGTGGGGACACTTATCGTACGTCTGCACCAATGTCATTCAGTCTAACCAGGACGATGAACGTCCAGTCTGCAGGGGTAGGTCCCCAGATAGCCCCACCACTATTCGACTTGCTAACAGTCTGGAGATCATCAGGAATGAGGAGAAATGGCTGCACCAATGGTGCGTTATAGCCAAAGTTAAGGCGGGGAGCCCCTCAGAGACACACTTGCTCCAAGCGTTAAATACTAAATGGCCTATGAAAGCTCACCGAGACTGGGTGGTGAAGAAGTTGTGCCACCTCCAGTTTCTGGTCTCCTTCCCGTCACCGGAGAAGGTAAGGGAAGTTATTGAGATGGGCGATATTGACTTTGGTCACTTCAAAGTGGAGTTTGCCGCATGTTCTCCTAGCTTCGGAGCGAAGCTACCACAGGGGGAGAAATTTTGGATATGGATTCATAATGTACCACTTCACTTTTGGAAACGAGAAGCCTTACAAGAAATCTCTGCTGACTTCGGTTCCATTGAAGAAATAGACGAGAAGAAAGTACGCCGCTCGAAGATTGTCTCCACTAGGGTTCTCATTAGGAGTACCGACATAGCTTTGATGCCTCGCTTCGCGAAGGTATACTCCTATGAGGAAGCCTATTTGATCTGATTCATCCTCGACAAGAAAGCGGAGTCGGAGGTGGAATCAGCGACCTTCACGTCCCTTACTATCCCCTCGGCGCTCAGAAATAGCCGCTTCTACAGAGAAGTGGTGGAAACTCGGTGGGACCTTACCACAGATGGGGCCCATGAGGTGGAGCGCGCTCACAAAGAGATCATCAAGGCGGTGAGGGGGACAGAACACGGCCATGGGTTCAAGGCGGAGGGATCAGGTCCAAGAATGGGGTCTCCGGTCAAAGGTGGTCATCACAGAGGCTTGGCCATCCGATCCAGCGAACTAGATCCAACGCCTCCAAAAGGGATAACACTACAGACAGATCCAACGGTGGATTTGCACATCACTCTGGATTCGGAAGGCCTGGGTTTCCACAGAGATGAGCCAAGAAAGGAGATGCAAGAAACACCCAAAAATGGCAGTTAACTATGGGGAGTTGGTGGTGGAAAGCGACGCACAGAGACAGACTGGGGTAAAGCTAGAAAGGGTAGCTCTCCTCTAAAAAGCAACTTCCAAAACGGCATGCAAGCTCAGGGTCAGAAAGGAAGAGAGTTGGTGGTGGTAGGAGATGGGGGTAGGCAAAAGGCCTCCACTATGGGGAAGACGGCGACAGGCGTCAGAGGGCTCAACCCAAAGGGGAACTTTGCAGGAGCGGAGAGGGTGGATCAGGAGCTAGGGAGAGCTCAAATTAGTAATGCGCGGAAGAAAGACATAAGAGAAGTAGAAGAGAGACAGGAAATTGCTCAGAGTGGAGGGGAAGTGAGGGTAGTTGAGATTAAATGTTCCGCCTCGATTCCATCAAAGGGCGCTTCGATTCCTGTGCTGTCTGCCAGCACCGAAGAGCCAACCGTCCAGATGAGGACACGTGGCAAGGGGGGGTGAGCTCACCCCCCCCCCCCCCCCCCCCCCCCGATTTTTGAAAGCAGGGATAGCGGATTACGAGGGCAACAGTATGATGCACCGCGGAAGCAATGCATCTAAAACCGCTCCAACGGCTCTCTTTAATGGGCTTCAAAAGACAGATTTTTTAGACGTTAATGGGCCGCAAGAGGGGCCCAAAACGCTTCTTATTACTTCTGAGGCAAATACATCGATTGAGTTGCTCAATCAGGTTCATCTACTATCGCGCAGTGGGCCCATTGAGGGGTCCACGACAAGAAGATCGGTTATTCTCTTAGAATCATCATCTTTTGGTGGGCTCACCGAGGAGTCCGCATCAAGAGATACTACGAGTCAATTGGATACCCAGCAGGTAGAAAGTGATGATGATTTTGAAGGCCGCTTAAATCTCGACGAAGAATTCACATTTTTGGACGAGGATTCAGAGGAGCTAGAGTTTATTGCTGAGACACAGAGGAAGACTTCTCCAGAGATGGTCCTGTCCACACTTCCAGTATCAGCACCAGGAGACAGTATTGGAACATCTAGCAGGATGGTGGGGTTCAGAGTTCAGCGGTCACCTAAGAGGACTCATGCAGAGTCCTTGGATGACTATCTGGAGGTAGCAGCGACTGCCAAAGCCGCAAAATTCGACGACGGAGGTACGAAAACATTTTTAGCTAATATTTTAAATTTCATGTCTGATTCTGAAGTTATCTTCCTAGCTAATACCTGTGGGTTAGAAGTGTGTGACACGGAACGTATTGCTTTACTTCTCAATAAGATTAGGGGTTGGGAAAAGGAAAGGGTTATGTCTAGTGTTCAGAAGGACCCAGGATCCGGGGCTGGGTTGATAGAGGCCGTCGAGGATGAAGCCTGTCCCGCGCCTACATCCACGATCAACCCAGACTCAGTCTCCCAATGAATACTCTATTTTGGAATGTTAGAGGGCTGGGGGATAGGGGGAAAAGAGATATGGTTAGGGACGTCATTAACAACTCCAAGGCAAAAGTGGTAGGGTTGCAGGAGACCAAACTTGTTCACGGGTTCAAACTCAAAAGAATAGGGGACATCAGAATCAAGGAATGGGTGCTACGCCCATCCGCTGGAGCTTCGTGGGGGATTGCTATTGGATTCAACTCAGATATTCTGACCTGTACCGAGGTTTAAAGTGGAAGGTTTTCCCTAACTGTACGGCTAAAACGACGGTTTGATAACTGGGTGCAGACTATCACCGTCGTTTATGGACCAAATGTGGCTGCAGAACGAGATGCCTTTTGGCAAGAGCTGGTCGATATCCGAAGTCGATGGTCAGGAGCTTGGGTTGTTGGGGGGACTTCAACATTACCAGATTTGCCTTCGAGCACAAAGGAAGGGGCTCCAGTAACAGACACAGAGAAGAGTTCAACAGGGTGATCACAAAGCTGGAGCTGATCGATATCCCAATTAATGGCAGGCTATTTACATGGTCCAACATGCAAGCTACTCCGATTATGGCCAAATTGGACAGGATACTAGTATCGATGGATTGGAAGTCTAGCTTCCCTTTAGCAACCGCTAGAGTGATCCCTAGACCTACGTCAGATCATACCCCGATCCTTCTTGACGCAGGGGTACAGGGTACCCAAAGACCAAGAAAATTCAGGTTTGAGAGGGCCTGGCTTGAAATTCAGGGATTTCACCACATGGTAGTGGAAAACTGGGCACTCCCAACTACTGGTATGGATGCTGCATCCCGATGGTAGGAAAAAATCCGAAGGTTGAGAAAATGGCTGCGTAGATGGAATCAGACCAGATTCGCGACCATCTGGCGAGCAAAAGACTCCTTTTTGGAAGGAATTGATGAGCTAGAAAGGTTGGAAGAGACGAGGGTCCTATCACAAGATGAAAGAAACAGGCTATTAGAGCTCCGTGAAAATATTGCCAATCTGTATAAGTTGGAAGAGATCAAATGACAACAAAGATCGAGAATTTCGTGGCTCAAAGAGGGAGACGCGAACACGACCTACTTCTACCAAGTGGCAAGTGCAAGACGTAGATCCAATATAATCCTGTCAATACAAACGGAAACAGGGACATCGCAAGATGAAAATGTGATCTCCACAACCTTTTAAAACTACTACAAGGACCTTTTTGGGAAGAAGAATGAATTCAGGATCCCACTTAGGGATGAGTACAGGCAGGAATACCAAAACGAGTCAGCGCAAAATTTATCCACGTTGGAAGCACCTTTCTCGAAAGCGGAAGTGAATAAGGCCATCACTCAAATGGGAGCAGACAAATCGCCTGGGCCAGACGGATTTCCAATGATATTCTTCCAAGTGTTTTGGGAAGAAATTAAGGGGGACGTTATGGCATTGATGGATGAATTTTTCCACAACTCTCTCAGATTGAGCATGTTCAACTTTGCGGAAGTTATTCTGATACCCAAAGGGAGGAGTCTACGAGAGTGGGGGATTATAGACCGATTAGCCTCATTAACTGCTCAGTTAAGATCATCATAAAGGTCCTGGCCATCTACCTGGGAGGTTTAATAGACAGTTTAATCAGCAAAACCCAGACGGGTTTCATCAAGGGCAGATGTATCTTAGACTGTGTGGCACTGCTGAGCAAGTTATCCACCACTGCCATAAGAGCAACTCTAAGAACTTCCTCCTAAAACTCGACTTTTAGAAAGCATACGACTTCGTCGACTGGAAGTGCTTGCTGGAGGCACTCAGTAGGAGAGGATTCGGGGATAAGTGGGTTAGATGGATCCAACACTGCTTACAAACTAGTAAAACGGCAATCTCGGTGAATGGGCGGCCGGGAAGGCCGTTCTCGTGCAAGAAGGGACTCCGACAGGGGGATCCGCTTTCCCCACTCCTATTCACTATCGTAGCGGATGTGCTGAGAGGTATGCTAGAGAATTGTTGGAGACAAGGTTGGTTAACACCCGTGGCCAACAGCACCTCTAGCCAAGGGTGCACGATTTTACAGTATGCCGACGACACCCTCCTCTTCGGTAATGGGATCAGGTCAGAAACGGTCTGCTTCAAAGGGGCCCTCTACTGTTTTGAATCCTGGTCAGGCCTTAGGATAAATTTCCATAAGAGCGCTCTGATTCCAATCACACTCTCTGAGGTAGAAGCACGGGAACACGCTACCATACTAAACTGTATGACTGATGACTTCCCAATCAAATACCTAGGGCTCCCACTCAGACCAGGCAAGCTCACTAAAACGGACTAGCTGCCCATCATAGATAGGGTGGAGGACAGTTTGTCTAGCTGGAAAGGAAAATTGCTTTCACTCAGGAGCAGAGTGGTACTTATCAACTCAGTGTTGTCTAATCTGCCCATTTACTACATGTCATTTTTTGAACTACCCAAATGGGTCATCCAAAGGATTGACCGAATCCACAAGCGATTCCTTTGGAAAGGAGCGGACTCGAATAGGGGGGGATACCACCTGATCAAGTAGGATATCGCATGCATGAAGAAGAGACATGGAGGGCTAGGCATCATCGACCTGAGAGATATGAACCTTGCCTTATTAGGAAAATGGTGGTGGAAGGTCTTTCACCACAGCGGAGAAGGATGGCAGGACTTCATTCAACCATACCTCCGGGGAAAAGGCACTAGAAGTTTGGGCTTCAGGGTAGGGTCCAGAGTTTCTCGCTTCTGGAAAGGAATTACTAAAGCAAGTGAGCCTTTCAACTCCGCAGTTGCTTCGACGATTGGGAATGGACGGTCCACCAGATTCTGGTGGGACAAATAGTGTGGGGCCCATACCCTGAAGGAGACCTTCCCGGAGCTGTATAAGAAAACAACTCGCCCGAATGTTTCTGTGGCTGAGACATGGAAGAGGGGCAACTGGAGGCCGCCTTTTAGAGGGCACCTAAACTTGGGCCTACAATAGAAACTTCATGACCTACAAACACACATTGCACAGAATGGGGTAGGCTGCACACAAGGCCCAGATCAACTGTGCTGGGGATTAAAGGCCAAAGGAGTCTTCATGGTTAGATCCCTGTACCATCGAATTCACTTCCGAGGTTGCAGACCCAGCTGGGCTCAGGTATTATGGAGGACCAAAACACTACTTAAAGTAAGGGTTTTCCTCTGGCTAGTGCTCAATAATGCCATCCTGACCAGAGATCGAGAACCTTGCGAAAAGGCAGCCTCACACAGCGACCAACTACGATTTCTGTAGCGCACATACGGAGGATCTGAATCACCTCTTCATTCACTGTCAAAGGAGTAAGGCGACGATGGTAGAGGTATTACGAGCCTTAGGAACAAGTGACTACCCCAGCGAATACAATGATTTGTGGATTAGCCCCAAATTTGCGTCAATACGCCACGAAATGAAGGATGCTTCGTATATCGCCATTGCGGCAACTACTTGGGTGTTATGGCTAGACAGAAATAATTTCTATTTTCGTACTTCATGTAATAGTATTTCTGGTAACCTTACTCATATCATGCATCTTATCTCTTTTTCGGCTACAAAGGCTGCCACAGGAGCGAGAGGGAGGATTGCCAGAGTCTTCCAGGTGGAAGAATTTGATGATGAGGAGATAGAGTTTGGACCCACACTGGACTGAGGATTGGCGCTCTCCATACTCATCAGTGTTTCTTTACTCGCAGTCTCTGCTACTTGGTATTTTGTATCAACCTAATGTACTTTTGGTTGTTTGATGTATGGATGATTAGACCCACCTCCCAGGATTTTGTTGGGGGGTTATGTTTTATTTCCAGCTCTGTACTTTTGTATTCTCCCGGTACACCGGGTTTGTTTTATTAACTTCTTATTAATGAAACAGGGTGGCGTTATTCCACCTTTTCCTTCAAAAAAAAAGAAAAAGAAAGAAAAAGAAATCAAACATATGTCACTCACCTTAATGAAGAAACCAACCGAATTAATAAAGAATAAGAAAAAGCCCTTCTTTTCGCAAAAATCCAAGATCCTTGCTTCGAAACTCCAAGAAATTAATAATAATAATAGTTCTTTTGTTTTTTGCAACAAAGAGACGACTACAACAACCACTATATAGGCCGAAATCTGGGTATTAGGATTTTTGAGAAGAATTTACAAAATATTCCTTTAGAATATATCTTTACATATATAGATCTTTTATACTAGGTAACTAGATTGTCCAATTTAGTTAGGATTTAAAACAAAAGTAACCTCCCGGATCTGGCCAACACCTATATCAAATCAGAAGAATCAATTTTTTAACTTTTTGTCTCTAAGTGGAAATTTTACAAAAAGACCATTCTTTAATAAATTAGCAAAATAAACCAAATCTATTAGAAAAAAATTAAAATCTTTACCTCTGAGTTGCCTAGCCATCATGCTCAGCCTAGAAAACCGAAAATCTGGAGTTTTTACTCCAAGTGGTAATTTTGCACAAAAGTCACTCTTTTTTTAATATTTGCAAACATGCTGACTATATATAAAAAAATCCAGAAAATTCATAAATAATATCTAATAACAAATATTTGGTTTCCTCAAAATAATTTCTGACTTTGAGTTTCTCAAGAAATATTTGCACGTGTTTTGCACGTGTAAAATTGACAAATTCATAAAATAGCCCAATTAATTCAAATAAATCTGAAAAATTAAAATATCATAAATAAATGAGGAAAATCAATTATTAACCATGAAATTTTCAGAATTCAAAATTTTCTAACTTTGCACGTGTGTTGCACGTGCAAAATTGCAATTCCAAGAAAACAGTCAAAATAGTCAACTTTACCAATTTAATATTATTTAATAATGAAAAATAAATCATTGTTTTGCAGGGTGTGACACGGCAAGTTGCTTCCACTTGTACACGTGCCAAACCCTTTTCTTTGAGTCCTATCGTCGGTGTTCATCCAGTCTTCCTTGCAGACGAGCATCTCCAATGATTGAGGCTTTAAGCATTCCTGTAATTGGTTAGAACTCTGCCAATTATAGAAAATGCACTTTCTGAAGCAACTGTAGAGACATGAGGAGTTGGTAGTTCTTTAGTATATTTAAGAATACTATAAATATGTTCATGGTCTTTCCACCATTGTAAAATATCAAGTGTAGAACTAAAACTTTCAGAATCTTGTTGATTATAGCAATGTAATTCATTTGGTTGATTAATCCTAGCTTTTTTTAATTTAATTTGTGCAAGTAAATTAAATCTGGCATCATCTAATTTACTCTTACCCTTACCTCTAGAAGTAGCAGAAGAAGAACTAACTAAACTAGTTGTACTACTAGATGAAAAAATTCTATCATAAAAATCATACAAGTTATTTAATGTCGATTCAAAGCTAGCTAAAAGTGTCTTGCAATCAATTTCAGATTCATCTCCAAGTAAAGTAAAAAAATATTTTAATCAAACTCTTTGTACCTTCTAATTTGATACGATGATCCATCACAATAGCAATACAATATGACATAGGAGGAGGACTAAAATACTTCAAAATTTTGGTGTATGCAGGTTTCACAATATAACCAATATAAACATCATTAATCATTTCTTTGAAAGTTTGCATCATAGTAACTATTGAAATAAAAATGCTACTAGAAGTAGATTCATAAGATTTTAAAAATTTTGAAGTTGCGGTTTTAAAAGGTTCTAAAAAATTTAACAAAGATTCGGCATAAAAGCAAGTTTCGGGACTCATTTAAAAATTTGGCATATTTTTTTGCAAGACAAAAATTATTTATACATGCTTTACATTGAGTAACAACATGTTGCAAATCAAAAGTAGAGTTCCATCGGTGTTTAACATCATTTGGAAATTTTCTAAAATGTACATTTTTAAGCTTACACCATGCTTTCCATTCTTGAAATATGGTGCCACTTAATGCAATAAAATGTACACAATTTCTAATGTTAACTATATATAAGTCGGCTATTTTTAATGCATCTTGAACACATAAATTTAAAATATGACATGCACATCTAATATAAAAAATATCGTCACATAGAGAAGCTAATTGTGTTTGTAATGTACTAATTGATGCATTGTTGTTAGATAGATTATCAAAACTAATACACATAATTTTATCACGAATATGAAAAAATCACAAATTTCTAAAATACGATTTGCAATTTCAGTATCGCTATGGGATAGGGCAACGCGGCAAGTGATATGATCCTTTTTTGAAGAATCCAATCACAGTCGATCCAATGACAAGTTATTCTCATCATTGGAATATTGTTGCAACCCTTCCAACAATTGGAAGTTAAAGAAACTCTACAAGTTAAACTCCATAAAATAGCAATCAAATCTTCTCTCATTTCGTTGTACATTTTAAACAATCCGACTTCACAGTATTTCTAGGGATTATTTTAAAATGTGGGTTTAATGCGGTTTGATTAAATGACTCTAAGTTCTTACTCTCGGAATAGAAAAATGGTAACTCTTCCTTAATTACTAGTCGGGCTATTTTCTGACGAACAAGTTCGGGATCATAAGAGTGGCTATCAACTAGACCAGTCCTAGAGTGGATTTTTTGTTGGCTGGGTAGGTAAGCAATTCCTTGTGTTTTTGGATGTGTCGTTTTATTGTACCCGTCCCCTCACCCTTCCTCCATTTGTATTGCTTGGAACAAGTTTTACAAATTTTTAGACCTACACGCGGATTTTCTTCGTCCAGAATATAGTCACAAAATTTTTGCCAATCACTTGTTTCCCCTCTAATTTTTCTACTACTATCCGGTTGTGTTGTTTCGTTTTGTTGTGGTTGTGTTTCCTTTTCTATGTCTATGTCTTGTGGGTACACATCGTGTGTACCAATGTGTCCGGTCATAGTGTACTCTTCGGCGGGTTCAATTTGTGGAACAATAGGAGGCCTATGAGAAGTGTCGGTGGAATTTGTTCACTTTGGCTACGGCCACTACCTCGTGATCTAAACATGATAATAGTGTATGTGATTAAAAAAAACGATTTCTAGTGTTGTACTAGTGTATGTGAAATAATAAAAAAACAATATTGGAGCTATATGTTAACAAATAAAATTTAAAAAACAATATGAGGGTTGAGTGAGAGAATAAAAAAACCCACAAACAAATATGATACTAAAAATTGTAACTACAAAAAAATCAAGACAATAGGAGGGTTGTGAAATTTTGATAACGTACTTCGCGGATACTCGTACATAGAATAAGAGTGAAAATAAAAGTAGAAGTTGAAGTAGAAGTCCGGACCGTCCGGTAATCGTTGAAAGAGAAAGAAAGAGATCTTCTTTGTTGGAGGAGATGAAGTAGACATAGTTGAAGGTTGAATTCAATACGATCAGAATTTTTCGCTTCTATGTTGCGTGCTTCTTTGTTGAAAATATTTGAATGAATAGAGATTGAA